>CM035807.1:45263864-45636512 GCA_020466095.1 Chlorops oryzae | reverse complement strand
AAAAACTGTTATATAAATATTCTCGGGTTTTGAATATTTTTTTATTTCAGTTTGACTTGATTTCGTTAAATCTGAATAATTCAGTCGTCCTCTGTCGTTAGTTTTTTGAAAATTGCTCTGAATATGGAAAAGGGTACTTCAATTATCATGTTACGTTATAAAAGCAAATATGCGAAAAGTTTCCTACGCACAGCGCACAGAGCAACAAATTACCAAATGTACATCCAGCGGCTGAGCTTCGGGTTGAGTCCCCAGTCACTGCCAATAAGGCTGCGACTGGCCCATAATGCCGCTCTGGCTTTCTGTATTGTTCTCTCAAGATGAGCATTCCAAGTCATTTTCTCATCGATCGTTATCTCTGCACCACCTTTTCACGATTTTCAGGGCGTCCTGAAGCCGATATGAGATCGTGTCTTCATATTTCCCTCTTACAAGGATGTCGATGTCATCAGCATATCCTTATACCTCGAATCTTTCAGCGTTCAGGCGATGGAGAAGCTCATCTGCAACAATGGACCACAGGAGGGGAGATAAGACTCCTCCTTGAGGACAGCCTTTTGTCGCGTTTGTTTTAATCTCGGCGTTGCCGAGGGTACATCTTCTCAGAATACTGCTTATCCATGCATGTGTCGTGTTTTCGACTCCTTTGTCACGGAGGCAGCTTTCAATATGCGAGTGATCCGTGTTATCAAAGGCTCCCTCAATATCAGGAAAGCATGCCATGTGGCTCTAAGAGATTAGTCTATGGAATTTAGCACTACCACTTAGCTCTTGAAGCCCTGAGCAGAAGTTTCTCCATGATTTTCTTTTCGCCCTTATAATTTCCTTATTGTAGGCCGTTACGCCGTTCATGTATGCATCCCATTCACCATGGGGCTTAGCTCTATTAAAGAGCCTCCGGGATTCGGCTCTTAGATTGGCTAGCTTTTTGCTCCACCATGGTGAGATCGTATTTCTAGTCTTTGTCTTGACAGGACAGGCTTCATGGTATAAGTTGATGACTGCTAATGTAAATGTTAAATTATCTACTTTTCGCAAAAAAAAAAAACAAAAACCGACGCTCGCTGGAGTAGGGATCGAACCCACCGACCTGATTTTTACAAGAATTCATATCACAATTAGTAGTAGGGGAGCCCGAGATGCTAAATTTGCAGTTACTAAAGCGTCATGGAAACTAATTGGATTGTGAAGTTTACGTTTTTAAACAAAAAAAAAGTATATATACATGGTGTGATCGTATTTCTAGTCTTTGTCTTGACAGGACAGGCTTCATGGTATAAATTGATGACTGCTGCGTTTAAAGTGCTAGCAGCCAGTTCAAGGTCATGGACATTTCTGATGGTCCGTTTGTGCATATCTAGGTTAACCATGAGGAATACTTTAAAACGCTCCCAGTCTGAGGTCCTAGGTGCCCTATACGTACCAGTAATTTGTCGACCTAAATCAATGTCAAAGGTAATATGACGGTGATCAGACATGGATGTTTCTGTAGAAACTTTCCATTTCTTGACAAAATGCCTTATAAATGATGTGTCTTGGGTGATGTCTAAGACCTCCTCCCTAATTCTATTTATAAAAGTAGGCCTCTTTGCCAGAATTTAGTATACTCAAATTATTTCAAGTGATCAATTCAAGTAGGCTCTCACCTCTACAGTTTTTTCATCTCTAGCCTTTACTTTCCCGTTAACGGAAAAGCATTTGGTTGAGTTCGAGCGGAAGCTGTCGGATGAAAATAAGCAACTTTATGTAAGTAAAGAGCTTTTTGAAAATTTTCTTTTTTATGAGAGTCATTAAAAAGTTTTTACTCCAACAGGTTAAAGCAATGAAATCCCTTTTTCGGCAAAATCCAAAAAAACAATTGTCAGCAGTGTTAAGCGACGAAATAGCCATGAAATATAATGTTGATGGAACCCATGGGAAAAAAAGATTGAAGGACCATGAACGATTTTACTCTGCCTTAATTGGTGAAAAACTAAAAAATATTCTATATAAACATATAATTAATTTAAAAAATCAATATTTTAGATGCCTTTGCTGAAGAAAAGGACCCTGAAGACAGCATTCGCAAATGCTTACAAAAAATTAAAAAATACCACATACATAAGGAATGCATTCAACGTAAAGCTACGGAAACACCTTCAAAAGTTTTTTAAAGTAAAAGTTGAGAGTTGATTAAAAAGCTTAAATAAAATAAAAAATTAAAAATCATAGAAACCAAAACGTTTTTAATTAATTTGTAATATATTTATTAGTATTAATTAAATTTCAAAGAAATTATTATGACATTAGTTTAAAGAAATTGAAATAAAATCGGTTTAAATAAAACTACTTAAGCCGTGTAGTCGCTAGGAACCGAAACCGAAACTAAAACTGAATTCCATACAAAAGCAACTGAAAAAAAACTGTGACGTAATTTTTCAAATTTGGCGCCGACCGAAATGTCGACTGAAAATGCCGCTCGGCAACTGAAACTAAAACAATTTTTCATAATTGTTTTCAGTTTCTGTTCGACAGAAATATGACATTCAGCCCGATTCTACATATTTTTATTTTTAAGCACACTGCGGAATTTAAGCACACAGGAAGAGTGAATAAAAAGAAACCAAGTATGTTGAAGATTTTTAAGCAAATCTCAAACTTAAAACTTGGTTGATTGATACCAGAAACTTATATAATCTGCTCTGCGTTTTTAGGGAAGCCATTTAAATTATGTCACATCTTTACAGCTCGTGTCTTAAGTCTTTGCGCTATTTATAACAGAAGTGTCTGCGAAAAGACTTCAGTTGCAAACTTGTCCATTCGCTTGACGCCGCGGACTTTATCGTCCTGGCAGCAAGACTTCGCCACCTCCCACAGGTGGCAGCAAATGATTTTCGTGTTAGTGAGTATATTCCCTAACTGAATCCAAATTTTCAAGCGCGGCGCTTATGAGGAGGGTTCATTTCTTAATTTTGCCACTTCAATCGACTGGCAGCAGGACTTAGCCACCTCCCACAGGTGGCAGTAAATGATTTTTCGCTTAGTTTGCCATTTATCTACCACTCAGCAAAATTTCAACCGCGGCGCAGATCGCGCTTTTTTGGCAATTTTTTCACCCATTGGGCGTCGATTTTCGCCCCTTATGCCACCTCTCTGAGGTGGCAGCAAACGATTTTTGTGATGTACGAGTAAAACCCCGTCTTTTAAGATACATTTGGAATGCGGCGCTTATGAGGAGGGTAAAACACGTGCTAGCTCCCGCACTATTAGAATAGGGGTGATTGGCTAGTGTAGGGATGCGACTTAAAAAAATACATCGCTTTGTTTCTTTGATCCAATGCATTGAAAAATACATCGATTTCCTTCGATGCATCGAAGGGCCTACATCGATGTTAAAATCATATTCCTATGCTAGTGTTATAACAAAGAAAACGTATGCCGGTCGTTGTTTATAATTTAATTTTTTTGTTAGTTCATTTATTTAACATTATTATTGTGGAAAATGAGCAAAAAAATTAAATTTAGTTCGGAACAGGAAGAAATAATTATAAATTACGTGAAATCGAACGAGTCAATGTCAAAAACAAAGATTATCGAGACGGCGAAAAGAAAAATATATTGTGGTTGAAATTGATAGATCCATTGGAGAAGGACGGTGAGTACAACTTTTAATTTGTCATTCGTTCTTGCCATTCTACAGCTCTCACTCCGTTGAAATAATTTTGAATGTGTCGCGGATTTAAGGTGCTGCAGAGTTGGGTCGGCTAGCACGTGTTGCAAGTGGTGCCATTGAACATGTTGACTTTTGGATGTTTGTAATATTGCCGAACGATAATTCGGACGGAGAATACATTTTTTCAGAACGCATCATGTTATGTAATACGCACGCAGCCAGTACAATATTATCAATTTTGTCCACAGATGATTGAATTGGCGTAAAAAGTATTCGGAAATATGACGACATAACGCCGAAAGCATTTTCTGTCGTTCTTCTTCCTCTCGAATGTCTGTAGTTATAGATTGCTTTTTCGCGTTCGTGCAAAGATTGGTGTCGTGGGTACGGTTGCATAATATTGACTTTCAAGGAAAAAGCTTCGTCACCGAGAATAACATTAGGCAATACGATATCCGTGAATAGAATTGCTGGTGGTGGTGGGATATTGAATTCGCCTCGATCGATCGCCTTTCCCATTGAGCTCTTTAGAAAAATTCCTGCATCACCTTTTCGTCCATATGAGCCAACGTCGATAGCAACAAATTTCAAATTAGCGTCGACGATTGCCAACAAGACAATCGAATGATATTCTTTATGAAAAATGCCGAACCGGCGTTGTCGGGGCATCGAATCCTGATATGTTTGCCATCAATCGCACCGCAACAATTAGGATAATTTCGTGTAGAACTGTTGAATGTTTTGGTGCAGAGACTCAGTTAATGGTTGCGGAATCGCAATCTTTAGGAAATGCTTAACGATTGATTTAAAACACTTTCCGATGATTGGTTTATTGTTGAGAAATGTACTCTGAGTTGGAAAGCCAGCGATCGGAACGATTCTCCTTAAGACAGATATCTGAAAGAAGAAATTATTATTATTGATTCCATTATATAATTTGTCATTGCAATTGAAGATGTCAAGAAGAAATGGGTCGTTATGCGCGACTACTTCATGCGACATAGGGAGAAAAAACCGACAGGATCGTCCGCTTCTGCTAAAAAATCGAAGAGAGACCAGTCCTTTATGTTTTTGCTGGATACGTCGCAACTGAAGCGATCTTGAGTATTACTTGAATGCAATTTTTGATTGAAATGCTATGATGGATTCGGGGTATCCCATTTTAGGACGACCACCAATATACCACAAAGCGAAACTGAAGATTACCTGCATGAATTCAACGCAGATCATATGTTGGACGACTATGTACAAAGCCAAACCAATGAAGAATATCAATGCAAACTTGGGCAAACGAAAATGTCGAATGAATCACAGTCTGCCAGAGTGAGCGACAATCCTTTCAGTACACACAGAAAAATATGAACACATAAAATCAATAAGATCCCCTTATTGAGCGATTTTATAGAGAAATCTTCTTAAACTATATGAACGATGTGCTTTTTCCATAGAGAAAACTCTTTGAATCCACAGAGAAAATCTTATTGAAACATTTTAATAGATATCCTCATATATTTAATGTGAATATCTCATTATTTCTGTTAAAGAATATGGAAAACTTCTTGATATATTCAAATAATAAGGTAAGCATATCAATCAAACTATGTGACATTCTTATAAAAGTGACCTTTTGATAAGTTATCCTTATCGCTTTAAGAAGAAGCCTTTTTAATATAAAAAGCAAGACTTATTGATTTAAAAAAATATGTGAATTCCGTATTCATTCCATAGTTTAAAAATACAGACCAGTTTTTTTGCACTTACATTGATATAATCAATCTAGCAAGCTGAAATCATATCTCGCGATGGCGTAGTTGAAGTGTGCTAGACTTGTAATCTGGAAGGTCCGAGTTCGAACCCCGCCGCAGGCCAAAGAAGTTGTGTAAAGATGGAGTATAAAACGCAAGTTAATTTCGAGAGGAAAAATACGGGGAGCAGAAAGCAAGTAGGACACGAACCAATAACACCAAGTTGCTTTCGTCGGGCCTTTCCGAAACGTCACGCATAAGCGCTTTCAAGAAATTCCTTAAGAATTTTTTTTTTAATTTTTTAAGCATAAAAACTTTGGTAAAATCTTATATTTCTAATTTTTTCAAATAATGTAAATGTTAAATTATCTACTTTTCCAAAAAAAAAAAAAAAAAACAACGCTCGCTGGAGCAGGGATCGAACCCGCCGACCTGGTTTTTTACAAGAATTCATATCTAAATGATAAGTTATCTTCTTGACTTTTCGTTCAATTTTTCGTTAAAATAAACAATAAGTTTTTCTCTATGGTTTCAATAAGACAATCTTCTTGGATAAAAACCATAGAGAAATCTTATTGTTTTTCTTCTATTTTATGTGGTATCGTTTTCTCTGTGTAGTTTCAGTGTCTGCGACGATGGCACCACGAGTACTATTTGCAAAACTCCGCAAAAAAGCGAAACCATACCTCAGCGGCAACCACTACCGATGTTTTGCGCGAATTCCTTCAACGTAAGCGACCAAATCCAATGAACTTCATTCCACCAACGCCACCACCAAAATGCGGTGTGCAGCAGTTCTTCGATTCGATGGCGACTACTGTTAAAACTTTTCCTCCGCTGACGATTGACAAAGTCAAGCTGCAAATTGCGAATATTTTTGGGGAAGAGGAAATTGCTTGCGTTGAACGCAACGCATCGGCGATTTAAACTGTTCAACTCCTCAATTATGCATCAAAACTCGAAAGTGTTCCATCAACACCATACACATAATCACACCCAACTTGTGATACCAGTGAATCAAATTTTCAATAAATATTTATATTTACCTCAATGTGATGCATAGTTTCAGTTCAGATGGAATTCGTTTCGGATTGAAAGTCGTTGGAATTCCTTCTATGTCCATTTTAATTTGAGCAAGTATTGTTTGAAATAGATGCGGAGACAAACGAAAGTATTCTCGAAATTTCGTATCGTTATCTAGCAACTACCGATCTATCAACACGTTGTACATACCTTCCCATGCTCTTCTTTTGTACATCATATGCGAACGCTTCTTTTTTTTTCTCGATTGCCAACAACAACGAAATACAATCCAAATCTTCTTCAAATTCATTATCTGCTTGGTTGTATGCAGCAATCCGAACATTCGCCTCATATATTTCCACTTCCGAACACATTTTAATTATTTTATTTTATAGCTTGTTCTCACGGCGTTGTGAAGCAAGTGTTTCGGTTATCTGAAGCGAGATTCAGATTTACCCGTTCTCATGGTGCAATCTTGCTTCGTTCCAGTGATGCCAACATAGATATTTTGCACTTTCTATTGCTAACAGTTGGCCACACTGCTTTTTTTTACTGTTGGTTTTTTTTTATTATCGTGAGCAAAAGCTTTGGTTGTTGCGGAATGGAGATTAATTGTAAGTTAATTGTTATGCATAATATATTTTTAAGGAATGCATCTTTTTACCCGGGTTTGTTTATTTTTCTTTCTCTGCTGTCATTTATTTCCCACTATTTCCGATTATTTTCGATAACAAGCAGGGTTGATATCAAATTTAGCTTGCTTCGCTACTTGCTTCGAACTGAAGCAAGTAGAGATAGTGCTTCGGGTTGTCAAAAATTTGTATGGCGAAGCGCTTGCTGCGAAGCGGGAATGAAAGCCGAAGCACTTGCTTCACAACGCCGTGAGAACAAGCTATTATTTCATCGAAATACGTCCGAACTTTCAGTTTTTTGATGTTTATGATTCAGTTCCCAGCAACTACATATCAAACAGAAACTGCGGCAGAAAACATACCCAACTGAAACGATAATCAATTTCAGTTCAGTTTCAGTTTCGGTTTCGGTTCTTAAGGCTGTGTGTCGCATACAGCTGAAACTGAAAACTGAAACTGAATTCCATACAACAGCGACTGAAACAAGTCAGTCGCAGTTTTTTTCAGTCGCTGTTGTATGGAATTCAGTTTCAGTTTTCGGTTTCAGCTGTATGCGACACCCAGACTTTAGCGACTACACGGCTTAAGCCGTTAACTTGAAAAACAAAATTTTCAAATCATAAAAAAAAGGAAAATAAAATCAATTTACAATAAACTGATTTATAACTTATTTACAATAAATGGATTTTTAACCAATTTACAATTAACTGATTTATAACCAATTTACAATAAATGGATTTTTAACCAATTTACAATGAATTGATTTTTAACTAATCTACAATAAACTGATTTATAACTAATTTACAATAAATTGATTTTTGACCAATTTAAAAGATATCCAGATCCAGACAATTGACTTCGCCGTAGGACATTGCCATGTTAAAAAAGTTATTTTCTTACATGGGAAAAAGTCAGAATTTAAATTAATTGTCACTTTAAATCAATCAGTTGTTCCATTAATTTAAAATTAGTTGAAATTCCTAAAGGGTTGTATGCTTAGTGGTTTCATACAACGAAATAGGTCTATGTGTTAGGATTAAAAAACTGTTCGGATTAGCTGCTTTTACTTGCTTCTCAATTTGAGCAAAATTAATGTTTTTTTTTATAATTAGGCATCTTAAATTTATTTATTATGCATCAGGCTCATCGCATCAGTGCGTTATTTTGTAAATTTATATTTTGGATATCTGGTATTGAGAAAGTGGTAGTTTTACCCAAAAAGTAAAGAAAACTTTTGAACTAATAAAACGAAAGATTGAAGATAAAAGATACGAAGCAGATGGCACAGAGTTCTCAAAATGTATAGCTTATGTACCTATGTTAAAACTTTCGACGAGTGTATTTTTGGACGAAACACGGACGTGTGAAATGAAATGTTTTAAAAGCAAAACAAGAATGGATGTAACAGTTGTAAAAAGGTATACAACAGTGTTATAGAAACTAATGAGTACCTACTAGAGCCCTGCACAAAGCGCCCGTTTAGACGTATGATCAACATCGTTCAAAAAATTATCAGATTTCCTTTTCATGTTTTGTTCGTGTCCACACAGGCAAAATTTGCTTCGTTCAACAAATGCTTCAACATTTAATATTTCGACGTTTCCCTCTTGCGCGTAGGAACCATGTTAAAAATAAAGAAAATAAAATCCTGATTCATCTCTCAAAGAGGATTGATATTCCGACCGCATTGAACGTATTGAACGCAAATACAACAATGCAATTTCAAAAAAACAAAAACTATTTAATACTGCTTGGAATTTTTTTTTTTTTTTTCATCTATATGTATAAATAGGAGTAATTGTAACATTTATAAGTTTTATTTTAAAAAATTAAATATAATCCTTATTGCTTGATTTATTTTATTTTTCGTTCACAAATAAAAATCAAATTAAGAATTTAAAATTATTAAAAAGCTAATAAAATTATAAATATCAAAAAAATCTAAAAAAAAAAAATTAATTTTATAAGCGAAGGCATTCGAACTTTTCCGTTCGAATGACAAAAATATGTGAAGCAAATGTAAAAATCGCACAGGGGCTGTTTTCAAGTTTCACGTACGAATATAGGCACAAAGAGAATATCCGAGTACGTTAAACAAAAACCATCATCCTCTCCCCGCTAGCGTCTCTCCAACAAAGGGCGTTTTGGTGAACGATGTTGACGAACGTTTAAACGGGCGGAAATATGATTGCCTTCCAATGACAACAAATGATCTAGTGAAAAGAACAATGCTTGCAAGACAAAGAGAGCGATTAAAATGCTTCGCATTTGAATCAAGAGAGAGAGAGAGAGAGAGAGAGAGAGAGAGAGAGAGAGAGAAGAGAGAGAGAGAGAGAGAGAGAGAGAGAGCGTGCATTGTTTGCATTTTGTTTTTGCAAAGCAAATACTGAACTATGCCAGTGGTGCCAGGTTGAGAAATATCTTCCATTTTGAGGGAATTTTCGTAGCAAATATTGGCAAAAGGGAAAAAGGTGTTTTCTTTGCTTTGTTGAACTTGATAGAGGAATTTTTCAATAACCGATACAAAGTTAAGTGGATCATCCAAATTCCAGCATGCTCCTGCGAGCGGCTCGGCTCGATGCAATGCTCGATCGTATGTGGTAATGGTGGTTGTTGAATTGGCTCGCCAACATCACCTATTATGGTCGAGCACAATGTAACGTCCCCATACATGTCGAGGCAAAAAAAGAAGGAGTGGTCGTAGAGCAATGAAATTTAGCATGGACGTTTGTTTGAGTAAAATTAAAAAATTTTGAAAAACTCTGGGAAATCCGTCGACTGCCACGCCCACCTCCCATATAACTTAACATGCCAAAATAGAAAGTTTTTGACCTAGGGACTTGAAATTCGGCACACACCTTGCTTTGAACTTCTGTAGAATTTGTCAATATTTTTGTTAAGTAATTGCCAGCTGTCGTTAGTCAAACATAATGAGTTCAGTTGAGTTACTGGTGTGCGTAGCCTGCATTTTCCCGTCACTATCCAACCCAATGACGTCTCCTGCAGAATAGATAACTCGGTCTTTGATAGTATTTTTCCTGATTGCAAGATTCTAAAGAAGCATTCTGTGCCCAATAACAAATCTATACCACGAGAAATTTGAAATTCTGGATCAGCTAATTTAATATCCGGCGGTAGTTCGAAAGGCTCGATGTTTTCATCTGGATGGTACCCCGTTATTTTAGGTACAATTAAAAATTCCAGCGACATTTCGGTGTCGTTCAAACGTGACCGAATAGCAGCTTGCGTTTTATATGCATTTTTAATGGGTGTTGAACCGACTCCTTTAATATCAGTACTTGCCTTGGATCTTTTGTGTCCCAACGACCGTTAGAGACTTTCGCTTATGATGCTCACTTGCGAGCAAGAGTCTAGCAGTGCTCTTTCCAAGTGATAGAATCCGATGGCGTCCTTAATTAGAATCATCGCTGTTGCTACCATCACTGTAGATGAAGATGGTGAGCCAATGTTCACGATAAGAGAAGTTGATGTTATAGTTTCCTGTTGAATTGCTGATGGTCGGCAATATTATTGCTTCTTGCTGCCTTCGTCTGGTTTGTGCTGTTGTACAACAGCGAATGATGACGCTGATTGCATTGACGACAGGAGTACTTGGAAGGACACTTTGCCACTACATGTGCCTTTGATAAACAATTGACTCATTGTTCACGTTTTTATTTCATTTGATCGTTGACCGGCTTCCAAACTTAAAAATTCTTGACATGTTGTCATCCAGTGTCCCTGCTTGGAGCAAAAATGACAACTCTTTTGGGATAGAGTTTTGGTAGCTAGTGAATGTTTTTTAGATTTTATGTTTGCCAGGGACGATTGGAATGGAGTTGTTTGTGAATTCATATTGCGCCTAGAGCTCGCGTTTAATTGCTGGCACCGCTTGTCAAGCATTACACAGCACTCTGACCAACTTGGTAGCTTTGTATAATCCAAAATATCATCCCATTTTTTCTTGGTATCACTATCGACCTTACTTGTTGCCAAGTGAATAATGATTGCGTCTTAAATATCTTCAAACGTTCCCAACGACTTCAGAGAATTGTACAATGCTGATATTGTATCAACGATCTTTCGAAGTTGCACTGATTCTGCCTTTGTTGCTTTTTCAATGTCAAAGAGAGCAGATATATTTTCAAAGAAAATAAGCGGTTCGTTATCATATCCCCCTTTAACCGTGTTAATGCCTTAGAATAGTTTTCTTCAGTCACCTTAAATAATTTGACTGTAGCCAATGCTTTGCCTGTGAGACAGGTTAACAGATGATTAAATTTTTCAATTATTGGAATCAACGGATCATTGTGGACGAAACTTCTAAACGAGTTTATGAAGGTTTTGTACTCCAAATAGCAGCCATCGTGCGGTTATATATAACTCGTCAAGATCAATGCGGCCGCTGTCAGAGGGTACCCGAGATTCTGTTTGACACTGATAGTGAGACGTTTGCTTATATATGAATCTACCATTGCTAAACGACACTCCAATTCAATGTGCGAAATGCCGCCCTCAAAAATTTATAATAAAATCGATCCCATACAAAAAATAACCACAGAAAAATACGATCAGGTCATTTATTAATTTATTGGATGTGAAAAGATGAAAACTATATGTATTATAATTATGTTTGTTTAGAAAACTAGAATTAAAAAGATTGAAAATATGTCTAGTTAAAAGATAGAATAGTATATTGAATAAATTCACTTGATACGTTTCTTAGTTAAAAATAATTTGACGTGCTTTTGCGGTAGCGAATTTCTCGATTATAGTTTCCTGTGGAATGGAATCCAGAAGTTCCGATTCAATTGAAATCATTGATAAGCTGCTGAGCCGGTCTTTCGACATTGATGTTCTTAAATAGTTTTTGATGAGTTTCAATTCCGAGAAACTACTTTCTGCTGACGCTATTTGGACTGGTAAAGTCAAAAAAATCTTAAGAGCTGTAGTAAGATTTGGATATATTGGAACCAGACCACAAGCATGAATTTTATTCAGAAAATCCAATGGCGATTTTTCTTCTCCATTGCTAATCAATGCTTGGAAGGATCTGATTTCTTCGAGTACAGTGGTCGTCCAATATAACGAACACTCGCTTTTACGAATTCGTAATTTAACGAACAGCTTAAAATTTTGCATTGAAGGTTCTATATTACGAACGAAACGAAAATTTTGTCCGATATAACGAATATTTATTTTGCATGCCAATTCCTTGTATTTATGACTATGTAGGCATGCTTGGGTATTCAATTTATGTATGTCGCCGTTATATTGTGTTAAAAAAGCAAGCATCGACACGGCGTTTGTTGGCAAAGATCGTTCGGGTTAGAGTACCCCGGCCACTATGAGTGCAAGCATATTTTCGTATTGTTAGCGTTTAGTTAACGGTTGTTTTTTGTTTTGTTCTCCGAATTGATTTACTGGCTGTTGGAGCTAGCTGTTCAAAAAAAGTTGAAGTCAACTAAAAAACAGTCAGCAATAACCGATTTTTTTAACTATATCTGTGTAAACGGGTCCTTTTTTTTAATAGAAGCTTGTTATTGCCTGAAAACGGAAGATTTTGGTGAAAAAATTTACTGTCCAATATAACGAATTTTTCGAATTTACGAACAAGCCGTGCAACATAAGATTCGTTATATTGGACGACCACTGTAGTTGTTTGGCATCAACGTCCTTGCTCCGATCTTTGGTTAAAATTATTTTTTTTCGAGTCGTTCACAATGAGCACGAAACAGCGGAGAACGCAAAAAAAAAAAACAACGAACGCGCGACTGTTTTTACGTCGTTGTTATAGCGGTAAACGTTTCTTGGCTTGTTAGCGGTTAGAATATTTTTATACATCACGTTCATATTTATCAGAGGTGCCCAAAGTGTTAGCTCCAAGTGTGAATGAGCGTGAAAGAGAGAATTTTTTCACACGCATAGAAACTGTGAGCGGGAGATGAAAAAGTATAAAAGACGATTAAAGCACAATTCCATATGTAATTGAGAAACGAAGCAAACAACCGAAGCGATTGAAAACACGAAGTCATGTCAATCTTTCAAATCAGTGCTATGATGAACTTCGCAGAGGGAAGACATGTATCGCTCTGTTTTAATTTTTTAATCTTTTTTTCGTATAATTTTTAGTTTTGTCTCAGTTAGAGTCAGTGTGGCTACTTCTACAGCATATCGGTAGATCTACCGCATATTCTGTTAAATTTGACATTCTTCCTACACTCTTAAAAATATTTACTACCATTATAGTAGGAAACAGGTTACCTTCTATTATAAACGTAATTTTACACACCAAATTAATTTTCAACCTCAAATGTGTAAAATTATGCATTAGATGTGAATTAAAGTAAACCATTCTTGTGTAATTTTCAACTTTATCCGCGTAAAATTTAAACACATAAAGTGTAATTTTAAGATCAACATTTGCATAATCACTATAAAATGTGTGTAAAATTTGACCGCATACATACACTGTAAAAAAATGTTTTGATACTGTGTAAAGTTAAAATGATTTTGATTCAAATATTTTTTGTTTAGAAAACACGAGTTTTTTAAACAATAAAATTATAAAAATTATTTCTCTAATATTTTTTAAGTTCAAAATCATTTTTCATTTTTCCAATAGAAACGCTAATATACTTTTTAAGAACTTTATTCAACAAAATCCAAAAAGTTAAAACAAAATAGGTTTCTTAAATCTATTTTGTAATGTTTTCAAAATTAATATATGCTTTCAGCAGTGCAAAAAATAACAAAAAATAGGTTTCTTAAATCTATTTTGCAATGTTTTCAAAATTAATATATGCTTTCAGCAGTGCAAAAAATAACAAAAAATAGGTTTCTCATGTATTATGTACTCATCATGTAGTACTGTCAATTTTCATTAAAAGTGTATTAACTTTTTGAATGTTATTAATGTGCTTTTTTAAGCCTCGCGTAATCTCGTTATACAGTTGGTATCCCAATCTAACCAAGAATTCCATGGTTTGGGATATCTGCCGAGGGTACATCAAATTAAGGACATAATAATATTTTATGACATCCGCTATAATATCGACGATGTCCGCGTTCGCTTCATATTTGGCTACAATTTCTTTTTCTATAAATATATAACATGCTGTATCATTTTCGTCAATTCCAAGCTCTGAAATTAAAGAAAATAGCAATTAGAGGCGGAATTTTAATATTTATGGTATTATTCATAAAAACCGGCGATCGAAAATAATTATTATTGCATTGATTTTTAATATAAAACTCGATAAATAAGAATTATTTTTTATTTTTATTTGAAAAAATCAAAACTAAGAATTATATTGATTTGTATTTTAATTATTGTTATTTTTGATTTTTATTTTTTTGATCCCAGAATAAAAATCAATTCTGTGAAAATGGATTTGTACTCTGAGCTCGAAAAAATGAAAAACAAATTTAAATCGGTATTCTTTGCTCAAAATAACAAAAATTACACAATAACCGGATTTTTTATCGAAATAATAGAAATCGAAAAATAATCGTTTCAAAATGATTTTAATTGAAAAAAGGGATAACCGTTTGGGTCCCTGATTAATTTTTTTAAGATAGAAAAAAATTTGTTCAATTTTTTTAAGCCTTTATGCCAATATTATAAATATTAATATTCAAGTCTTAAGACCAAACTTACTTAGGATAGCAACGAATGGAGAATTAGAAGGAATTTGGTTTTTTATTTCATCTGTTGATGTGCCAAACTGAAAAGAAATATGTTTATTGTTAGGGATTTGTCTGCAACTTCGTGAGAGAAACAAACCTCAAAGTTTTGCAGCAAGTAGGTTTCATCTTCCTTGAAGTATTTTGCTACGGCCTTTATTAATGCAATTTCCGAGTTGGCGGTGTGAATAATAGTCAAAATTGAATCCTTTTTAAGGGAGTTGAAAGATTTTATCATTTTTGTAATTTTTGCTTTGAAGTTATGAGCGAAGAGGGAACTATCTATTTTCATTAGTTCAGTGAAATGGTGGTGCAAACATTCCCGATCAAAAATGTAAGGCCATTCTTTTTTAATAACGGCGATTGAAGGAATTTCCTCCATATTATTTAGAAATGCTCTGACGATCGCAAAACAATCCTTCATATATTTGATAGCAAAGTCCTTGTCAGCAACTGCTTCCATAGTTCCATATATATTTTTCATATGGTCTTGCTTCATCTTGATCGATTGGAAACTGTCGGACTCAGTAAGATTGGACGGCTGCCAATTATAACATGTTGTTTTTAAAATATTAGTGCGACGTCTATATTTTACAGGTATGATTGGATCTAGCATATTACTGCGATCAGTATTTGGTGCTCTGTTCAAAAAGTTATTCCGATTTCTTACTTTGAATGAACATAGCTCAACCATTATTGAGCGATCTTTCAAGCTCGCTGTCTGTGATCATAGGATAATCCATTGTGAAAGTCTGTGCTAAATTTGACCATCGACTTCTTTACCGTTGCAGAGATATAAGTAAAAAAAAACATGAAAATTGTACATACAATTTTACATTTTTCGACTTTGAGCACAATTTTTTACCATTAATTTAAAGGTTTGTAAGTAATTTTTGATTTCATAGTAAAAAATGACGTTTTAGTAACACAAAAGCCTTAAAAATTTTAAGATGGCTCAAACCATATTTGAGGAATATGATTTTCAAAACATCAATGGTATTTAAAAATTTAATACGCCAATAACTTGGAACTCTGACGTGATGGAATTTTTTTGATATTTTTCAATTATGTAGCAAGCTGAAATCTAAAGAAATTGCTTAAAAACCCCTTGGATTTTTGAACTGCTGTAATCTTATAATATATTTTATGCAATTCGACATCATAATAGGCCTATTATGATGTCGATTTTAAAATCATAATGAAGCATATTATGACACTAGTTTTGAGAAAGTATAAAAAATTGTTTATACAAACAAAAAGCATGGCATACTACATGGTTTTTTAAGAATGAATTTCAAGGCGTGCAATAATAAATTTCAAAACGCACGCATTTCAAAAAATACAAGGCAAGGCGTGCAATAATAAATTTCAAAATGCACGCATTTCAAAAAATACAAGGCAAAAATAAGCAGAGCATACTACGAAGTTGTATAATAAAGAATTTCAAATTATGAATCTGTCAAATCAAAATAAAAAATTTCTTCACAATAACAAACAAACAAAAAACACGCTTTCTTAAATTTAGGTTAAAATCCAGTTTGAAATCTTATTGCATAAAATATTGTTCGGCACTCGTGTCGAAACTCAGCTTTTTTCGCACTCGTGGTATTGTAAAACTCGGCTGCGCCTCGTTTTACAACATTTACCACTCGTGCAAAAAAAAGCTTCATTTCGACACTTGTATCGAAAATATCTATTATGAAATTAACAAATTTTTATATGGAGTTTATATGGAAAATTTTGAACGCTGGTAGCGACCCCTAAATGTCATTTAAAAAATTTGAAAAAAATACAGAAATGTTTTCTCGGGGTATATATTAAAATGACGGGGTGTCGCGCGAAAAATAAAAAAAAATTTTAAAATAAGGACCACCCTAATATATATATATATATAGAAGACCTCAAAGACAACGTATTACTGACTTACGAATATGTAATGAAGTGCGCTCAAAAAAAAAAAAAGAACTACTACTTACTTGCTTGCTATAAACTATAGCAACGGTGTTAGTACTGCATTTGCTATATTTTATATGAATTTCAGCTAGCGAAGTATCATGATTTGAAACAAAAATAGACAACATACCAATATTTTGTTATAAAATTAATATAGATGTACGAGAATGATTTTAAAGAATCTGCGGCTATTTGCATAGCATATGCAGCAATAATAGTATGGGAGCCCGAGATGCTAAATTTGCAGTAACTAAAGCGTCATGGCAACTTATTGGATTTTGAAGCTTACGTTCTTAACAATTTTGGGACCAGAAGAGCAGGAAGCAGCCAGAACCAGAGTCACGATGATATTAGACAACGAAATGAACAAACGACAGTGGGGCGAGACGGACAAATTAATAAAAAACACAGTGACGATCATAGAGGACAAATGGAAAGAGAACATGACTTCAAGTAAATGGACGAAACAATTCCTTATGAAAACTTTGGCCTTCTGTATAAAAAAAAAAACAGATACTGTATATATAAAAAACGGCTATACATACAACAGCAAATCTACCCATGGGTTCCTCAGCATCAACAGTGGCCGCAGACATTGTCATGGAAGACCTACTTGAAAAATGTATCGCAAAACCAGCCATAAAATCAAAGCTCGTGACAAAATATTAGGTGTAGTAAAAAGAAATCCATTATTTTTGCATTAAATTGAGGGCTTTATTTAAGATAGTTAGAATGACCCGATTTAGGTCAAATATGCGCCGTTTTGTTCGATAACTTGTTGCCATTTTAAAGGTAATTTCATTATGCCTCTCTCATAGAAGCCCTCGTTCCTATTAGCAAAAAATTGAGACAGTCGAATTTCAGAAGCCTCTCTTGAAGCGAATGTTTCACCAGCAAAATTGTTCGCCATGGACAGGAACAGATGGTAATCACTTGGTGCCAGGTCCGGACTATAAGGTGGATGCAGAAGAACCTCCCAACCAAACTCCCGGAGCTTCTGGCGAGTCACTATCGATGTGTGTGGCCTGGCGTTGTCCTGATGGAACACAATTCCTCTCCTATTGGCCAAAGCTGGCCGCTTATGGGCGATTGCTTCCTTCAGACGGTCCAATTGTTGACAGTAGAGTTCCGAGTTAAGAGTTTTGCCGTATGGGAGCAGCTCATAGTAGATAATTCCCTGCCAAGCCCACCAAACACACAGCAAAACCTTCCTGGCCGCCAATCCTGGCTTGGCCACCGTTTCCGCCGGTTCACCGTGTTTCGACCACGACCGTAAGTGACCCACTTTTCATCACCAGTCACCAACCGCTTCAGAAATGGGTCGATTTTGTTGCGGTTCAGCAGCGATTCGCAGATGGAAATTCGGTCTATGAGGTTTTTTTGCGTTAACTCGTGTGGCACCCATACATCGAGCTTCTTTGTGTATCCAGCCTTATTCAAATGGTTCCAAACGGTTTTTTGTGCAATCTTTAGCTCTTTTGCAATCGAAACAGTGCTAACATGACGGTCGGACTCGATAATTTCCATGATTTTATCGACATTTTCGACAATTGGCCTTCCAGTGCGTGGTGCATCCTTGACACCGAAGTTACCGGAACGGAATCGACGAAACCAAAATTGCGCATGATTGGCTGTTACAGTATCAGTCCATAAACGCTATTCACATTTTCAGCCGCCTGGCTTGCGTTTTCTCCCTTATCGAAGAAAAACTGTAAAATGTAGCGAATTTTCTCTTTGCTGATGTCCATCTTTGACAAGCTCTCAAACAAAACTGAACCAATCAATCAAAAAAGTGTCAAAAAAGCTTTTTTAGTAGGAACTGTCATCTTTCTAATGCCCCCTAGCGGAACACGATCGGACTTATACAACGCGAGATGCAGATAAATAACGCCATCTATTGGAAAAATAATGGATTTCTTTTTACTACACCTAATATGTGGACGATATAGTCACAATTGTGAAGAAGGACCAAGTAGAGAAATAATGACAACGATAAACGGCTATCACACCAATATCAAATTCACTTAAGAAGAGGAGGACAACTATGAATTGGCATTTCTGGACACGAAACTAATAAGGGAAGGGAAAGACATCAGGATGGATTGGTACATGAAACCGACAACGACAGGAAGAATTATCAATTATAATTCCAAACATCCAAACACAATGATAAATAATACGGCATACTTTTTATAAGGAGAGTTTTGACTATCAGCGACCCATGGTTTCATAAAAAAAATAAGGAGTTGATTAGACATATCGTGGCATTGAATAGTTTCCCAAAGCACATAACCGAGAAACTCTTACACATGTCTTTTAATAAAAGCCGAACAACATCAGACGACCCACTTAGCCGCTGGAGAGACACATTTCAATGACGTACATACCGAAAATTAGTGAGAGAATAGAGAAAACCTAATACTGATGACCAAAAAACAAAAATCCCATACAAAATAAATAACACGGTTAGACGATTTTTCAGCAACAGTGTAATGAACTCTTTTTTTTCGTAGCCGGGGTATTTACTCAGTCGAGTAACCAGACTCCAGTCCCTTACAAAAATTTATATTTGAAGGAGACACACAAACTAGACGTGTAAGAAAAGATGTTTATTAAAAGAGAGGGACCGGCTTCTTTAAGGCCGCCCCAAAATAAATTACAATCAAATAGGTGTATTACTGCCCGTCGCTGAGTGCAGGTGTTGGGCTCCAGCGATGATGGTGTTCTCTCAGCGTAGGTGTACGGCGCAACGACGTCGTCTCAGTGTGTAGCGAGGTGTCGGCATAAACTACCGCCTAACGTCCCTCCAGAACTCCACCGTATTATTAGAGTTAAACCTCGACCGAATGTCTGCCCAGAATTTGACGCACGCACGCGTAGAACAGGTACGAACGCTTAATCCGCACGTGCGTGAGCAAAGAGTCACGGCAGCGTCACTGACGCGTGGACGTGCGGAACAGGTACAAACGCTTACTCCACACGTACACGCTCACTGAGTTACGCACGACAATTCCAACCGTACTCGAACCGCCGTACGTTCGTCCGACCTAGAATGCACTCGTAGGAAGAATAAATGTCCGTGAAATGTCCGTCGAGAGAGTTGACGCATGCACGCGGGGAACAGGTACAAACGCTTAATCCACACGTGCGTAGGCAATGAATCACGGCAACGACAGGGAAACGTGGATGTGTGGAACAGGTACAAACGCTTACTCCACACGTACACGCTCACTGAGTTACGCACGACAATTCCAACCGTACTCGAACCGCCGTACGTTCGTCCGACTTAGAATGCACTCGTATGAAGAATAAATGTTCGTGAAATGTCCGTCGAGAAAGTTGACGCATGCACGCGTGGAACAGGAACAAACGCTTAATCCACACGTGCGTAGGCAATGGGTCACGGCAACGACAGGGAAACGTGGATGTGTGGAACAGGTACAAACTCTTACTCCACACGTACACGCTCACTGAGTTACGCACGACAATTCCAACCGTACTCGAACCGCCGTACGTTCGTCCGACCTAGAATGCACTCGTATGAAAAATAAATGTCCGTCGAGAAAGTTGACGCATGCACGCGTGGAACAGGTACAAACGCTTAGTCCACACGTGCGTAGGCAATGGGTCACGGCAACGACAGGGAAACGTGGATGTGTGGAACAGGTACAAACGCTTACTCCACACGTACACGCTCACTGAGTTACGCACGACAATTCCAACCGTACTCGAACCGCCGTACGTTCGTCCGACCTAGAATGCACTCGTATGAAGAATAAATGTCCGTGAAATGTCCGTCGAGAAAGTTGACGCATGCACGCGTGGAACAGGTACAAACGCTTAATCCACACGTGCGTAGGCAATGGGTCACGGCAACGACAGGGAAACGTGGATGTGTGGAACAGGTACAAACGCTTAATCCACACGTGCGTAGGCAATGAATCACGGCAACGACAGGGAAACGTGGATGTGTGGAACAGGTACAAACGCTTACTCCACACGTACACGCTCACTGAGTTACGCACGACAATTCCAACCGTACTCGAACCGCCGTACGTTCGTCCGACTTAGAATGCACTCGTATGAAGAATAAATGTCCGTGAAATGTCCGTCGAGAAAGTTGACGCATGCACGCGTGGAACAGGTACAAACGCTTAATCCACACGTGCGTAGGCAATGGGTCACGGCAACGACAGGGAAACGTGGATGTGTGGAACAGGTACAAACGCTTACTCCACACGTACACGGTCACTGAGTTACGCACGACAATTTCAACACTATTCCCCTTCAGACACAACCACTAACTACGTTTCGGCGAAATGCTTACCCACGTATACTGTGTAACAAGTATACTTACATACGTTTCAAAACGTTCCGAAATGTCTTATCGGTTGGCGTTGCTATCTTCAACACGTGGACTCAAACTTCTCGTTAGATGCGAATGTTGCGTCTTCCTTCTGGCGTTGTTCACTTCGTGGAGATCACTGGGAAAAGAGAGCGATTTCTGTGCGGCTCGCGCTTTTATCCTCTTTTTCGAGCTAGCGATGAGTTCCTTAGTTCGATGTATTGTCCGATAATTCCTTCAGCTGATATCGATCACTTTGCCTGGCGTATTTTAGAGGTGCGTCACACGGTGCATTGTCGACGTCCACACGATTGCACATTTTAGAGGTGTGTCACACGGTGCATTGTCGACGCCCACACGATGGCACATTTTAGAGGTGCGTCACACGGTGCATTGTCGTCGTCCACACGATTTCACATTTTAGAGGTTAAACATTTATTAAACCAAGGAAAAACATAATTAAACGAAAAACTGCAACCCCGCGTTAATCAATAATATGTGAGTCATCACACCCCCCCTTTACTTTGCGCGACTTATTTCGACTTTGCCCTGGGCGGAGATGGTAAGGAAATAACGCTCATCACCCATCCGACGTGGACATCGGATTCTTTGTCCGGGCGTCCAGCGCGACTGGATCTCCCGGAATTCGTCGCGGATCGGTTGTGGCACGTGGTCTAGATCCAACTCTGGAGTGGCTGGCGTGCTCGCGGTTGTCTCGGCCACGCGGTTTTCCGGATCTGCCCAGAATTGGTCCAAAAAGGACTCGATCTCTGCAGGTGACCCAAATAGATCGTCGACCGTGTCCTCCAGGTCCTGCTCCCATTCCGAAAGGTCCATATCGATTGGGCTTACGGAGGGGGCTTCGTTATCAGTCCCTCTCGACGGGGCTCTGTTTTCGACGTTGTCCGCCCATTCTTGCACCCGGTGTGCGGAATAAGGCACTACTGGAGCGCTCGAGCCGGTTGGGAATCCGTCAGAAGGTGTCCACGCTTCGTCGGTGACGGTGTAGGTGTGGGTGATACTCACTTTAGCCCGAACGATTTGGTCTGGAGTGCGGTCTAGGACGACGGTGTTAATCGTGCTCTGTTTTCGGAGCACAAATCGGGCCGGCTCTAGGTATTCGGGGTCACTTATTGCTCCACGACTGTTTGCCTCACTAGATTCGCCGGATAGTGAGATCTCTTCGTAGGTCGAGCTCTCGCCCGATGACCCAATACATGCCACCGCCTCTTGGTCCGACCCTTGTTCGAGTCGAGGTGACGCAGACACCGAAATGCGGCGTAGAAAGGCTTCACCGCTGCTTTCGCTCGACTCTGAGCTAGCGTCCGAGAATATGATGACCTCGGGATCAATGCGTGTGTTCTTCGGGGGCCTTCCCCTATCAGCCTGCTCGTCCGGTTCAGAGCGTGGTCGCCGCGGCATCTGGGAGCTCTATAAAAGGAGACATAATCAGCTCGGTGCAACAGCGGTACGAAATGGTACAAATTTCTAGACTACGACATCATGACATGACACATAAGAGATATTTATTTCCGAGGGAATGCATGCGAAAGCTTAAGCCTTTAAATTCTCGCCAGGGTCATCGGGTACACCATGGTACGCCTTAAGTTCGCCGATGTGTGCCCTTCGGGTCTTGGTAAATCCTTCCAATTGAAGTTGAGCTATGACTGGTGATGGGAACGTCTTCACCCGGTAAGGTCCTTCATATCGGGGACCAAGCTTTGCATTGAACCGCTCTGCCGCGTTCGAGAGCTGGTGTACTTTGGCCAATACCAGGTCGCCAATACGTGGTTTCCAGGCCCTTCGCCTTAGATCGTAGTGTTTGGCCTGTGTTTGCTGCGCTGCTGCGAGGTTGTCTTTGACTTCACCAAAGACCTCCGCCAGATGACTAGTGCGTTCGTCCGGAGTCATGGGGTTTCGTCGATTGCCACCCCTTTTTCGTTGAATAGGGTTCTAGGGAGCCTCAATTCCCGTGCCTGACATAGATAAGCGGGGCTATACCCGGTGGAGCTTGCCACGCTGCTGTTCAGTGCTAGCATTACTTCGGGTAAATGAGCATCCCATTGTTGTTGATCGGTGTCCGCGAGCTGAGAGATCATTGTCTTCACCACACGGTTCGTTCGCTCGGTCGGGTTCTCCTGCGGGGTATACGGCGCTGTCAGACGGTGCTCAATACCCCAAGCCTGCAATACCTCTCTAAAGACCTTACTCACGAATTGTTTCCCGTTGTCGCTGATGAAAATTCGTGGAGTTCCGAAGCGGGATAGGATCCGGTCACGTAGCGCCTGTATGAGCGTTTCGGAGGTTGCCCTTCTCAGCGGTACCAGCTCCGTCCATTTCGTGAACTTGTCGCAAAACACGAGAAGTATGTTGTGGCCTTTGCGTGAACGTGGTAACGGGCCAATGAAGTCCGCGCTCACTACATTCCATGGGCCTTCCGACTGGATCGTGTGCATCTTCCCCGACGGAGCCTGTTGGCTTGGTTTGTAACGTTGGCAGCTTTGACAACATCGTACGTATCGTCGAATGTCGCGGTACATACCCGGCCAATAGTAATGCATCCGGATCCTAGCTATGGTTTTCTGTATGCCTAGATGTCCCGCGGTCGCATCGTCATGATTTTCCCGGAGCACGCGTGCCCTCTGAGGTTCTGGAACGCAAAATTTCCACGGAGACGTTGTCCCCTTGTCTTCCAGCGTCGGTTCACGTCGGAACAAGTTTTCTTCTACGACACAATATTTGGGGTACTTCTCGGGGTAGTTTTGTACCCTCTCCTTCTGCCGCTGTATCCAAGGGCAGTCTTGGACGTCTTCCGTAGTCGTAGAGCCAAGGAATTCGAGTGGTTGGCGCGAAAGTGTGTCAGCCACGACATTAAGCCTACCTTTTCGATACTGCACCTCAAACTGGTATTGCTGCAGTTCGAGGGCCCACCTTGCGATTCGGCCAGACGGACTTTTGATGGAGTTTAGCCATTTCAAAGCGAGGTGGTCGGTGATAACAACGAAATGATAGCCTTCTAGATAGGCCCTCATCTTCTGATCGCCCAGACAATCGCCAGGCATTCCTTTTCCGTGGGAGAATAGTTCCTTTCTGCTGGGTTGAGGCCGCGGCTGGCGTAAGCGATGACCTTCTCTTGTCCTCCGGGAAATTGCGTTAGCACAGCGCCTAATCCATAATCGCTCGCATCCGTCTGTAGATAAAACTTTTCCTCAAAATTGGGGCAGGTCAGCACTGGAGCCTCGGTGAGATTCGTTTTCAGGGTTTCAAAAGCCTGCTGTTGCCCCACGCACCACTGCCACTTTTTACCTTTTTTGAGCAAAGTGGTTAACGGTTGTACTACGGTTGAAAAGTTCGGTACAAAGCGACGATACCACGAAGCTATCCCTAAGTACTGCCGGACCTCGCGGACGTTCTTCGGTGGACTGAGTGCTCGAATGGCTTCCACCTTTTCGGGATACTTTAGCTCCTTCTGGAAGAACGCGCATTTGTCGATATTCAGGCGAAGATGGGCTTCACGCAGGCGCCTGAACACTTCTTTGAGATTCCGCATATGGTCTTCAAGCGATGTACCGATAACGACTATATCGTCCAAGTAGGCAAACGCAAAGGAGTCCAGTTCTGGCCCGATGACGGTATCCAATGCTCTTTGGAATGTGGCGGGAGCCGAGTGCAACCCAAATGGCATGACTCGCCACTGGAAAAGGCCACGACCTGGTACGGTAAACGCCGTATACTTTTTACTTTCGGCCTCCATCGGAATCTGCCAGTATCCGTTTTTAAGATCCAGTGTTGAGATAAATTTCGCGTTACGCAGCCGATCGAGGATGTGCTGTATCCGAGGGAGTGGGTAGGCGTCTGGGACTGAGTGCGCATTTATCTTTCTGAAGTCGATACAGAGCCTCCACGATCCAGTCTTCTTCGGTACTAAGACGACGGGAGAACTATACGGACTCTTCGATGGTTCGATGCAGCCTTTGTTGAGTAGTTCGTCAATTTCTTCGTTGATAATCTTTTGTTTGGCGGGGTTGTAGGTATAATACCGTTGCTTCAGAGGTTGTTCGTCCTTCATAAAAATTCTGTGAGTCGCTATCGTCGAGACACTCGGCAACTGCTTAAACTGGTCCAGTTCGAACTGTAGGAATTCTTCGACCGATTCCACCGCGCTGCTTTCTAGTTCCATTCTTCCAAGTTGTTCATGTGGTACGGTACGTCTGGTTTCTAAGCACAACCGTTGAGTTCCTACCACTAGTGTTGCACCCACCGCCGAGAGGAAGTCCATTTCCAGAATTATTTCGTCCATGGCCTCTGGCATGACCAGAATTTTAATCTGGGTGGTCCTGTCGCCAAGCGTGACTCGAACTTGCAGGGCCTCTCTCACTCTAGTCGGGGATTTGTCTGCGAGTCTCACGGCGACGTTTGCAGGGGTTGAGTTCTCCGGCTTGCGTAGGAGGTCTGCCATGGAAGACTGGATGAAACTTCGGGTCGCACCGGTATCGATTACCGCCGTCGCTAAGTGGCCATCAATGTATATAGTTGCTTGTATATGACGGCCGTCTGATGTCAGTAGTCCTAGTTTGTTGTCGAAGGGGAGGCCGGTCTTTGGTCGCTTCGCTGGCCTCGGCTGTGCGGGCGACCGCCCCCGTTTCCCGATTTGCAGCAGTCGATAGTACGTACGCCTCGTGTACCACACACCCAACAGAAAAGATAGGGAGCATTCGTGCAGTCTCTGCGGGCATGCCCCTTCTGTCCACATTTCCAGCATGCAGTCTTCACGTCTACCTTAGTGGTTTCCTCAGCCTCCAATTGCTTGAAGGTCACGTGCTTTCGCGGCGGTGTCGGCGATAGTTGTGCCGTGGGTCCGCTAGGTGGAATATCTTCCTGAACTCCTTCCCAGTCTCCCGCTAGCTGGATGAACTGTGTGATAGAGCTGATTTCATGCGTTTTACATAGAGCCGTAAGCTAGCTAGGCTGTTGTCGTAGATTCGGTCTAGTTTCCTCTTCTTCGGACCATGGAGTCAATTTCATGAGATGCCGCAATGCGATGGCATAGTCGGTGAATTTTTCGTTGCTGCCTTGCTTACGATTCTTAATCCTGTCTTCCAGTGACTGAAAGAAACGTCGTGGCATAAACATAGTGAGGAGATCCCCTTTGAACGCCTCCCAATGAGTAAAACGATCGCAGCTTCGGTACCACATTAGGGCTTTTCCCGTCAACAATTCAGGCAGAGCTTTCACTAACGCCTCGCCGTGTATATCGTATGCCTCCGCAAGCTCTTCCACGCGCTCCAGAAAATCTAGAGGTTCACTGCAGCCATCAAATTTTACGGCCCACTTCCTTACTTGGTCTATGACTGCAGCCTGACTGGTCATCCGGAGTGGAGTTGGGCCTGCCTGGGGTACGACTAGTGGTGGCAGTGGTGGTTCCTCTCTTGGCACTATGGTGGCGGTCGAAAGCGGGGCCAGAGATGGGATGGTTGAGTTACATCGGGAATATCGAGCCTCCATCGCCAACAAACGGCTGAACGATGCTGCGTCGTGTTCCGTGTCGCTAATGTAAGTCGTAAAGCGTTGCCTTAGTTTTTCCACCGTACCCGTTGAATCCAAGCCGAACTCCTCACAAATAAGTATTAAGTCTTCCTTTCGTACCTTATAAACCCATCCTATGTGTAACTTCGTCTTCGTTGCTGTTAAGTCTATGGTATCTTTCGACGTGCTGCCGGAAGTAGCCTGTGGTGTCGAGGTCTGCGCTGCACCACCCATTTGCTGTACTTTACCACTCTCTTGATTTTCGTCTGTTGTGAGTCCCTGCTCGGGCGCCATTGTAATGAACTCTTTTTTTTCGTAGCCGGGGTATTTACTCAGTCGAGTAACCAGACTCCAGTCCCTTACAAAAATTTATATTTGAAGGAGACACACAAACTAGACGTGTAAGAAAAGATGTTTATTAAAAGAGAGGGACCGGCTTCTTTAAGGCCGCCCCAAAATAAATTACAATCAAATAGGTGTATTACTGCCCGTCGCTGAGTGCAGGTGTTGGGCTCCAGCGATGATGGTGTTCTCTCAGCGTAGGTGTACGGCGCAACGACGTCGTCTCAGTGTGTAGCGAGGTGTCGGCATAAACTACCGCCTAACGTCCCTCCAGAACTCCACCGTATTATAAGAGTTAAACCTCGACCGAATGTCTGCCCAGAATTTGACGCACGCACGCGTAGAACAGGTACGAACGCTTAATCCGCACGTGCGTGAGCAAAGAGTCACGGCAGCGTCACTGACGCGTGGACGTGCAGGAACAGGTACAAACGCTTACTCCACACGTACACGCTCACTGAGTTACGCACGACAATTCCAACCGTACTCGAACCGCCGTACCTTCGTCCGACCTAGAATGCACTCGTAGGAAGAATAAATGTCCGTGAAATGTCCGTCGAGAGAGTTGATGCATGCACGCGGGGAACAGGTACAAACGCTTAATCCACACGTGCGTAGGCAATGGGTCACGGCAACGACAGGGAAACGTGGATGTGTGGAACAGGTACAAACGCTTACTCCACACGTACACGCTCACTAAGTTACGCACGACAATTCCAACCGTACTCGAACCGCCGTACGTTCGTCCGACTTAGAATGCACTCGTATGAAGAATAAATGTCCGTGAAATGTCCGTCGAGAAAGTTGACGCATGCACGCGTGGAACAGGTACAAACGCTTAATCCACACGTGCGTAGGCAATGGGTCACGGCAACGACAGGGAAACGTGGATGTGTGGAACAGGTACAAACGCTTACTCCACACGTACACGCTCACTGAGTTACGCACGACAATTCCAACCGTACTCGAACCGCCGTACGTTCGTCCGACCTAGATTGCACTCGTATGAAAAATAAATGTCCGTCGAGAAAGTTGACGCATGCACGCGTGGAACAGGTACAAACGCTTAGTCCACACGTGCGTAGGCAATGGGTCACGGCAACGACAGGGAAACGTGGATGTGTGGAACAGGTACAAACGCTTACTCCACACGTACACGCTCACTGAGTTACGCACGACAATTCCAACCGTACTCGAACCGCCGTACGTTCGTCCGACCTAGAATGCACTCGTATGAAGAATAAATGTCCGTGAAATGTCCGTCGAGAGAGTTGACGCATGCACGCGTGGAACAGGTACAAACGCTTAATCCACACGTGCGTAGGCAATGGGTCACGGCAACGACAGGGAAACGTGGATGTGTGGAACAGGTACAAACGCTTACTCCACACGTACACGCTCACTGAGTTACGCACGACAATTCCAACCGTGCTCGAACCGCCGTACGTTCGTCCGACCTAGAATGCACTCGTATGAATAATAAATGTCCGTGAAATGTCCGTCGAGAAAGTTGACGCATGCACGCGTGGAACAGGTACAAACGCTTAATCCACACGTGCGTAGGCAATGGGTCACGGCAACGACAGGGAAACGTGGATGTGTGGAACAGGTACAAACGCTTACTCCACACGTACACGCTCACTGAGTTACGCACGACAATTTCAACACTATTCCCCTTCAGACACAACCACTAACTACGATCGTCACTATTTACGTTTCGGCGAAATGTTTACCCACGAATACTGTGTAACAAGTATACTTACATACGTTTCAAAACGTTCCGAAATGTCTTATCGGTTGGCGTTGCTATCTTCAACACGTAGACTCAAACTTCTCGTTAGATGCGAATGTTGCGTCTTCCTTCTGGCGTTGTTCACTTCGTGGAATCACTGGGAAAAGAGAGCGATTTCTGTGCGGCTCGCGCTTTTATCCTCTTTTTCGAGCTAGCGATGAGTTCCTTAGTTCGATGTATTGTCCGATAATTCCTTCAGCTGATATCGATCACTTTGCCTGGCGTATTTTAGAGGTGCGTCACACGGTGCATTGTCGACGTCCACACGATTGCACATTTTAGAGGTTAAACATTTATTAAACCAAGGAAAAACATAATTAAACGAAAAACTGCAACCCCGCGTTAATCAATAATATGTGAGTCATCACAACAGAAAAAGCAAATTGGAAAAACTCGACAAGAATAACGTCGTATATCAAATTATTGCACTGGAAACGACAAGGAAGAATGCGATAAAATATACATAGGTACAACTAAGAACTATTTAAGAACAAACTAAGTGGGCATAAGTCCAACTTGCGAACACGAACGACAAATTTAACAAAAAAAAAAAAACAGCGCTGTCGACCCACTGTATTGAGAAACAACACTTTCTGGACTTCGACAATATTCAAATATTACAAACTGAGCACACCTATAACAAGAGATTGACACTGGAAATGTTACATATTTTAAATACTCCGACAACCATCTGTATGAATTTCAAAACAGAACCGACAACATTGCGCATACATACAGACATTTGATATATAAACATGCGAGAATGAGAAGTTAAAATCAGTCGTAATAAGAGTCATTTTCAATTATATAGTTCATCTGGTTTTTTGTTTTTTGGTTTTTGTTGACTTAAATATTGCTGTTTAATTTTATTTTTCATGTAAACTTAAATGTTATTTTTTAGTTATTCGTTCGGTTTCATTGTTTTTTGTTTTTTGATGTAAGTCAATATGTTCACTTAAAATTGTAATTAAAAGTTTTTGTATACAATGTTTAATGTTTTTCTTGACAGTTGTTCCTGAAGATGCTCTTCAAGGAGGAGCGAAATATCGAACAAAGAAAATAAATAATAATTTAATAATGACCATTAGCTCGATTCAACAATATTAATCAACAACACACCCCAAAGGTCGAATAAATATATCAAATTTATTTTTTATTTTTTTTTTTTGCACGTATTTTTATTATTGCATCCTCAAAAAACTTATGAACTAACAATAAGTGAAAAATCTTAATACTAGAATATAACATATATAAACATATTCGATTCTGCTTTTGTATCTCATTAAATTGCAGCTCGCTCTTCCTCGCTTTCCAAGTTGAATGCAGTGAATAGTGCTTGAAACAAGGAGTACACATCACAGGATCGAATTCACATCACTGATTATTCTGGGAAATAAAGTCAAAATGAAAATTTTCAATTTCATTTGCAGTGCAGTGATTCGTGTACCTTCATTAGAATTGGGCTTAACGGGGAGTGGTGAAAGATTTTTCATTGTTTACGAGAAAATATTCTCCTCAGATTCACTCCTTTTAATATGCTTTATACATACGTCTAAAGGAATGGTACCTTTTCAAAATGAAATGACGAAAGCAATGAGAGGGGAGAGTGATTCTATTTTTTAAAATAGTTTCATATCGGCCAAAAAGCTTCCAATCTATCACTTGAATAATCTAATCTAAATGAACCAATAAGGATTTTGAAACATCCTCATTATTGGCACAAAATTTGAATCAACCGAAGTCATTTCCTTTGAGAAATTATTATGGTATGGAAATTAAAGAAACTTCAGGTGAAAAAGCATTCGAAAAATTTTTTAAGAGAATTTCCTGAAATCAAAAGGACAATTTCGCAGGAGCATTGGGAACCGGACAAAACAATAACCTAAGCAGCAGTAGGCCACCAGTGTCAGTGCTTCGAAGAATTCCAACTATGACTAGGGGTTTTGTTCGATTCATCAACTCCAAAATGGGATGACATAAATTTTGTTCCTTTTTCCATGACCGCCAGGATCCAGCTGATGAAATCACGATTTAAAATTCTTCAACATCCATAATAATTTTCTAGTCTGTCCCCCATGTAATTCCTTTCATTTCCCAAACATAAAACAATGGCTTTTGCAGATTTGGATTTTAAGGTTAGCTTTCAAACTTAATAAAGTTCGAGGACTTTGAAATTAATTTAAAGGAGAGAAGTATCGTCTATCGAAGTTAACAGCTCTGAGAAGAGATCGCGTTGAAAAATATACGAAAGTCAATCGGAAAAATAGAAATTTAGTTTGTTTCTTTTTGTGACTTATCAATGCTTCCTCGTAAAAATAGAGCAAAAAATAGAGTAGTTTTATCGCTATTTTCATAAAATACAGATCTGAAATTTTATGATCACAGAAGAAAAAATTATTTTTGTAAATCGAGTTTTATAAAATTTAGTATTGCGCATAAGCAGGGACGAAGCCAAGGGGGGGTTTTGGGTGTTAAAAAAAAAAAAATATTAGTCCAAAAATTAATTTTTGGTGACATTTTGAGATCGAAAAAATAAATTAAGACAATCTGACTTAACCAAGTATCGGGATTTAATATATTCACCGACTACTTTCAGAAGTTTTAAAGATTATTTTTTTTTTTAATGAAGTGTAAATTTTGGTTATTAAATGTGTAATATTTTTTTTTTTTTTGCACGTATTTTTATTATTGTATCTTCAAAAAACTTATGAACTAACAATAAGTGAAAAATCTTAATACTAGAATATAAAATATATATATATATATATTTATATATATATGTATTTATATTATTTGGGCTCCGGTCCAATCCAACGCATGGATTAGGCTGCCTTAAATGTGGTTAATTGCTCAAAGGCTGTTAAAGAGGGTAATAGGAGAATTAGTGCTGATAGAGAGAAGGCAGGTCACGCCTCTTGAGCCGTGTGTAGCTGTTTGTTAATAACAAATTTCTGGCTAATGAGTTCGGATGATGGGACAACCGAGTGCTATATTTGCGACTTAATGAAATAAGTTCGTTTTTGACCAACGGGATACAAAGGTCCTTGTGTATGTTTTCGTTCTTAATGAACCATGGAGCACCAGTGATAGTCCGAAGGATTTTAGACTGTGAGCGTTGTATAATGTCTGTTATAGAGTTACTCGCTTTTCCCCAGAGCTGGGAGCCATAAGTCCATATAGGCTTAAGTGTTGCGTTATAAAGAAGCACTTTGTGTTCGAGCCGCAATCTTGACTTACTGTTGAATAGCAAGTGCAGTTTTTGGGCGCTCAGCTTCATTTGGGTGCGTTTTGCCTCAATATGTTTGCGCCATGTGAGTCGGCGATCTAAGTGAATGCCTAGATATCTCACTTTATTGGCCTGTGGAACTCGTGTGTTGTTAAGCATAGTTGGAGGGCAAGTCTGGCGACGCAGCGTGAAAGTTATGTGGGTGCATTTGCTTTCATTTACTTTTATTCTCCAGTTCGCAAGCCAGTCTTCAACAATATGAAGATGATTATTAAGAACTCGAGAGGCGACCGCAGGGTCGTTGTATGCATACAAAATTGCTGTGTCATCTGCAAATGTAGATGTGAATAGCTCTGGGGAAACAGGCAGCTCAGCTGTGTATATCAAATATAACAATGGCCCGAGGACGCTGCCTTGAGGTACGCCTGCTGAGATTTGAAACTCATTCGTCGTGTGAGTTCCATATCTAATTTTGAACTTCCTTTCAGAGAGGTACGATTGTAGGACTTTGTGGGTATTATTGGGTAGTGTTTATTTTATTTTAAACACTAAACCAGAATGTCAAACCTTGTCAAAGGCTTGTGAAATATCCAGAAATATGGCAGAGCAGTATTTCTTTTTTTCGAACGCGTTTCTGATTTCGGTAGTAACTCTGTTTACCTGTTCAATAGTACCATGGTTTTTCGAAAACCAAACTGGTGCTCGAGGATTACTCTAGAGCTTTGCAAAGTCGGTAAAATTTTTGCCAAGAGACATTTTTCAAAAACTTTTGAGAATACTGGCAGTAGACTAATTGGCCTATATGATGATGGCAATGAGAAATCTTTTCCTGGCTTAGGGATCATGATGATGTTTGAAATTTTCCAGGCTCGAGGGTAAAATCCTATTCTTAATATAGCATTAAATATGAAGAGTATTAGTCTTGTGGCTGCGGCCGGGAGTTGTTGTATCATCTGTGGCGTGATAAGATCAAAGCCTGCTGCCTTTTTTGGGTTTAGCTCTTTAATGATAGTTTGAACGTCTTTATGCTGAAATCCACGTATATTTTCGTTTAGACGTGGGTTAGTTTGTGGTAAACGGTAAGGGTTGGTAGGTGGATTAGGCTTAAAAACGTTTTCTAGGTACTTAGCAAAAAGATGAGCTTTTTCTTCATCCTTTCCAGCCCAACTTCCAGTGTTGGTACGCAGGGGTGATACGTTTATTTTGGGTGCCTTCACCTTTTTGTTTGTTTTCCATAGAGAGAAGTTATTTTCGGCTGTTGGGCTCAATTTTCGTGTGAAGGTTTCTAAATTAGTTCTCAGATCAATATCAAGAGCTTCTCTTAGGCGCTTAGCTGCTTGTGTTAAGTTGTACTTTGCGGAGGGTGATCTTTGACGCTGCCATTCTCTTTGTAGGCGTCTTTTTTCTCGAACAAGGGTTTCGATCTCGCTTGAAGTATATCTTCGAGGTATTATTGGGTTTCTCTTTATGGCTTCCTCAATATCACTTTCGCTCCGGAGGATCGTGTTCTCGTTCATATGAGAGCTAACATATTATTTAAACTTGAGCCAGTCGGTTTTTTTTTTTGTTATAATTCTCCCGGGTTTTTCAGTGAGTGTGGGTACGCCCATCATTGTTATTATAATTGGGGAATGATCGGATGACAGATCGAAGCTGGGTTCAGCATGTAATTCGCTACGATCAAAGTTTTTGCTGACTGAAAAATCAATGAGGACGGTTTTTTTTCGCAAGTCGGAAGGCCAGTAAGTGGGTTGACCTGTTGAAATACAGTCAAGATTTTCACGACTATTTATTATAAGCAGTGCCGGCCACCACTACAATTACTAATTGCATTTGTGCGCGTGCACATTACACAGCGAGAAACAGTTGTGGATGTTTTCATACAAAATTGCATACATTTTTCTTAAAGCCGAAAAATTTTGTTCTTTAGAACTGGGTATGTCCCTGGATCGATATGTCGCAAAAACTCGACGCCTCGTCCAAGAGGTAGGAATGGGTCATCTTGGAGCTTTTTCAGCTCATCTTGAGCTCTTTTATCTTGAAAATTTACAGTGCAGAGCAGAGAACTATTGTGCAAATCAATGATGTGCTGAATTTATATATATTATATAATAAAAATAACTGAATGTTAAGAACACGATGAAAAAATTCCTGAACTATAAAAAATTCATTTTCTTCAAAGTGTATCAAGGCTGAACAAATTTACGTTCTCATCTAGCTTCATCCGACGCAGCTCCGTCTCGCTTGACGTTTTCCACTCAACTGAACGATTTTTTGGCTCTCAGCTTTGCTTTTCATTTTAGAGCAATTTTGTGCACATATGAGTGCTTACGCTCTTTTTGCTTCTAGCTTGGTTCCTTGGCCGGCACTGATTATAAGTGAATTTAATTGTCGCCCTTTGGGGTTAATTAATCTAGAGCCCCAGTGTGGGTGCTTAGCATTATAATCCCCAGCTGCTATAAATTTGTTGCCAAGCTTTTGGAAGTACTCTAAAAATTGTGTACCAGTAACAGAAAATCTCGGTGGGCAGTAAACTGCACTTAAAGCGATAATGCTGTTACCATAATGCAATGAAATAGAGGTTGCTTGTAAGTAATTTTGGGAAAATGCATCCATTAAATTTTGTTTTATTCGAGTTTTAATCAAAACACCGGTGCCGCCGTGCGCCTTTCCATCTGGGTGATGAGCGCCATAAAACGTATAATTTTTAATAGTAAAATTATTTTTGCTTGTGAAGTGGGTTTCACTGACGAGCATTACGACAATCGAATTTAATTCAAAAAATTTTTGAATTTCAAGCTTGTGTTGTCGAATGCCGTTAACATTCCATTGACAAATTTTAAGGACATTCATTTTTTTGCAATTAGAATTTGCAAGATTTGGCTTTGAGCCCGCATCATCTCTTGCAGCATTGATTGCACAGTTGATCTATTTGTCAACCTATTAGTAATAATGCTATTGTTACGCGCTCAAAAGCCAATATACTGAGCCTCGGCGTACGGTATATTCAAAGGCATTTTCGGCAAGTCTCCCAAAGTCTACAGCTGGTACTTCTGAGCTCCTGGTCTCTAAAATCTCTGTATCTCCGAATGTTGATTCTGTAACTGTAGCTACTGAGTCAGATGATCCACTCGTATTCAATTCACCCGCTCGAGAATTGATAGATATTGTTTTTGCCTCTAGAACTAGAATTGCTTCCTGCTCTCACTCTTCTGATATGGCTGATAATATAGCTTCTGCTCGCCTAGCATATCGTGATGATGTACTTTTTTGATCGGCAGATTCTCTTATTCAACCATTTCTGGCATCAGCATTGAATTCTGTTGAAAGTAATGGCAATATGATGTCGTCTCTTTCAGCTTTCTAATATGCTCTCCCAGTCGGTCAGTAACAACACTGGTGTTAGTGAGTGTACTGAAGTAAATAATTATTATAATCGAAAGAGGAATAATAATGCAATTGTTGTCGCTTCTAATGTGAGCTGTAAATTGAGCGTTGCTGAGCATACAAAGTGGCTTCATCTTTCTTCGTTTCTGTCAATTTTAAGCTTGGTGTCTCTTCTTCTCACTACGATGTGCTTCTATCTCCTGCTATTTGGCCTAAAAGAGTCAGAGTACGAGCTTTTCGTTTTTACAAAAACGAATAGATCAGCAAGTGAAGACGTAATATACAATGGATCGCGTAACTCATCGATTACTTTGCCTTATAATAACAATAATAATATTGTATCTTAATTGAATTCGAATTCTTCTTTGAAAATGTATTATCAAAATGTCTCTGGTATGCGCACAAAAGGCATTCTATTTACTTCTTTGACTGCCCATTCTGACTATGATATCATATAAATTTGTGAAACCTGGCTTAATTAAAATTTTTTTGACGAAGAGTTTTTTAATCTTAATGTTTTTAAAATTTTCCGTAAAGATCGTGATCCGATTAAAACGGGTTGAAGTAGGGGAGGGGGTGTTCTTATTGCAGTCAAGAACACTCTCTCTGCTGATTTAGTTGTGCTTGAAAATGAAGACACGATCATTGATCAAATTTGTATATCTATTGGCGGTCAAACAATTAAGTTGCTTTTGTTCGCATCTTATATTCCTCCGAACAGTTACTTTGAGTTGTATAAATCTCATGTAGATAATTTTAATTCCACTGCTTGTATTTTGATAAATAGCTAATTATGCGTATTAGGAGATTTTAATTTAAATAAATTAAATTGGAATTTACCCGCAGATAAATTTTCTCTTACGCCGTGTTATGTTTCTAGTACAATAGAATTGCTTTTAATTGATACTTTCTCAGCTCTCACTCTGGCTCAAGTTAATAATTGTTTCAATTGCCTAAATAAGCTATTAGACTTGGTTTTTATTACAGAAGGTATTAATTTTAAGAATAATGAATCTCCGTCGCCTATCTCACCAGCTACAGTGCATTATATAGCTCTTCCGATTGAACTAGAATTTTATGATTTTTTGCTGATTGCGGTAAATATTGACACATCTGGTTATTTCAATTATGAAAACTGTGATTTTGATCTCTTGAATCATAAAACCGCTAGCATAGATTGGCATTCTATGTTGGTTGATTTATCTCCAAAGGCTGCTTTTTTGAGTTTTAAGCGCAACGTAGTAAATCTTTGCAATGAATATATACCTCGGGTGCGTAGAAAAATGTGCAATACACCATGGGCTACTGCTCGTTTTAAAAAACTTAAAAATCTTAAAACGAAATTTTATAAAAGATCTTTTATAAAATTTCGTTTTAAGATTTTTGGCCACAGGTAATTTTTTCTTAAATGCAAGTTTTATATGCGGGAGCTTAATTTCTTAAATAAATTCCAATATAAATCTAATATTTATACCTTTTCCGAAGGAAAGGGTATATTAAGTTTGGCTCGGAGTATGGAACAACTAAAGGAGTCGCGATAGATAAAGACATTTATATATATTCTTGATAAGGGTGACAAGAGGAGTCGATCTAGCCATGTCTGTCTGTCTGTCTGTCTGTCTGTCTATCTGTCTGTCTGTCTGTCTGTCGGTCACACTTTAGTTCTTCGTAATTTACTCCTAAGCCATGAAAGATATCATATTGAAATTTGGCATGGACTTGAACCAGGTAAATGTCCGAAAAACTGAATACAAATTTTCGTAGTCCCTTCTTGGGCCGTGGGAAGTGGTTCAGAAGTTTCAAAAATCATGATTTTTAACGTTTTTCCTGGATAACTTTTTTACTGTACATCCCAGCTTATTGAAATTTTGTGTGTGTGTAGCTGCTATGTAGACTGAAGCTGTTGTGTGTGTGTTTATGTGTGTGTGTGTTTATTATATTAATCCTAGTACAACAAGGAAAAAATTTTCTTATAAATAGCACTAGGTAGGTATTTGTAAACTTACAGTGTGAAAAATTGCAATGACTTATAACTATTAGGTTAGAGAGAGCAAAAATAGTAAACGAGAAGGTGAGACGGTGGAAAGGTAAATAAGAGGTTAAAAAAGTCAGACAGGAGGGGAAAAATATATATAGATAAGGAAATAGAGAAGTTTTTAGGAGAGGAACGCAGATAGGAAGCTCTTAAATTGCACAGTGTTGCTCAAGACTTGAATGTGATTAGAAAGTGAGTTCCATAGGCGAACTGAGTTTACAAAAAATTGGCGCTTGGATGTTTGTGTAGAGTATCGGTATGACACCAGTCTGTTCCCCCGTTCTGAGTGCGCGAACCGTAGACGATTGTAGAGATATGAGGGAGTTTTGGTCGTAATTATTTTGTGTAAAAAAAGTATTACTTTGTATTTGAGTAGGCTGTTAAGATCCATTCCAAAAATTTGCTTGCTGAGATATGAGATACTTTCGTACCTGCGCTTTTTAAAGATGTATCTTGCGATGTTGTTAAACAGTACATTAAGTCGACGGTTGCAGTTAGAATCGCAGTTTGCAAACAGCTCGCAGCCATAAAAAAGGGTTGGAAAAAGATATGTTTTAGCGAGGAGGACACGAATGTTGTACGGCGTAAACGATTGAGAGTTCCACAATGCGCGTAACATTCCATATACTTTTCCGATAGTAATAAGGATATGATTATTCCACGTCAAAGTTCCATTGAAGGTGACGCCAAGGTTTTTTACTTTGCTTACTAGGTCGATAGGTTGCCCATTCAAAGAGATTGTGGGAAAAGAGGCTGGGTTAATCACTCTCCTACTTATAATAAGGCATTTCGATTTGCTCGGATTTAAACAGAGTCGATTTCTTAATGCCCAGTTATGAACATTTTCTAACTCCTGGTTAAGAACATAAATACCGTCATTGATTGAGTCTTTATTGCAGAGAATATGAATCTGAACAGCGACATTGCTATAACTATGGTCATCATCTTCAACATAAGAAGAATACACTCTTTCTCTTATTCTCATATCTGAATACAAAAATGATTTTTTTGTTTTTTCTGATTGTGTATTTTGCCGCCAAATAAAGTCGTCACATATGGATAAGTTTTGACCATGACCACATTTCGCGAAATTTGCAAACATTTTATTTTCACTATTTTGAAATGAGTATTTCGCAGCTAAACAAAATGTCCTCTAAGGGTTAAAATTTGATCAAGACCACCATTCGCGAAATTCGCAAAAATTTGATTTTCACTATTTTGAATTGAGTATTTCACTGCTAGACAAAATGTCCTCTATCGGTTAAAATTTGATCAATACCACCTTTGGCGAAATTCGCAAAAATTTGATTTTCACTATTTTGAATTGAGTACTTCGCTGCTAGACAAAATTTCCTCTAACGGTTAAAACTTGACCATGCCCACCATCCGCGAAAATTTTGTGCTTAATAAAAATCTCGAGTCTTAGAAGCTTAATCGAAGTACAGATAAGGTATAAATAGATATCCAAGCTAGAAAAACGAAAACGGCAGGAATTTTCGTTAAGGTAATGTTTTAACATATTTAAGGCTGAGGAAAAGGTATGTGTGCAATCGGCTTAGCCGATTTAAACTTCTTTACTTGTTTGAAGCTCGAATCAAACATAATATCCAATCCAAAGGAATTTTGGCGCTTTATAAATTCAAAATAGAAAAATTCCTACATTCCTAGGAATATGTTTTTGAAATTCGCCTACCCAACATCTGATCTTGAAACAGCAATTTTATTTGCTGACTTCTTTACGTAAAATTTCGTTCCTAATGCGAACGAGTAATATGAAAATTCGGATTCCCTTTCTGTTATTGACTTCGGTTCTTTAAGTCTGAATGAAGATGATGTCACCAATAGTATTCAAAAATTGAAGAATTCATCTAAAAATGATTTAGATGGGTTCTCAGTAATTTTTCTCAAGAGCTGCGTGGGAGCTATTCCAGTACCATTAAAAATTATTTTTCATAAATCTTTGACTACTGGAAATTTTAAAGATGAGTGGAAATCTGCCACAATTACTCCTATATTTAAATATGGTAATCCAACAGCAATCAACGCAGAAACAACGCCAACCACAACAGCAGCAGAAACAACAACAGCCTCAGCAGCAGCAACCGTCACGACAGAACCACGACACCAATCCGTCCGACGCCACCAGTCAAAGGTACGAGCTTTTATTTCATCTACATACGATTTCCCTTTGCCCCATTTGGGTCGCAAGACCACTAATTCTTTACGGGCCCAAACAGTAATAAAAGTAATATTGAAAATTTTAGGCCAATTTCTAAAATTTCAAATAAAAGTAAACTCCTTGAATGCAAAGTTAAGAATAGAATATCTTTTGCTGTAAAAAGTATCATTTCCCCGATGCAGCATGGTTTTGTCTCGGGTAGGTCAACCTTGACTTATCTTACTATATTTACAGAATACTGTTTATCGGCTTTTTCTGAAGGATGCCAAGTTGATAGAATTTATACGGAATTTTCTAAAGTCTTTGACAAGGTTTCGCACAAATTTCTCGTTATGAAGCTTGCCTCATTGGGATTTCACTCTAGTTTTTCGAGGTGAATTGAATCCTACCTATATAATAGGATCTCATTCGTCCAACTGGACGTCATAGTTTGTCAGATTCAGAATCTCTGCAGGCGGATGCTCGGTCTTTGTATCAATGGTGTTCTAAAAATTAGCTTTTTCTTTACTTGGATAAATGCTCTTTTGTTACATACTCCAAAGCCGGCAACTCCTTTCCCACTTCCTATGTTCTTGGTACCTATCTTCTGAAACGGATGGATATTGTGAAGGATTTGGGTGTGGTGTTGGACTCGAAATTTGGGTTTGCTCATCATCTGAATTACATGATTCCCCATGCTTATCGAATGTTTGCTTTCATCAAACGTAACGGCTCATGTTTTTCACATCCGTATACTTTAAAGTCTTTTTATATATCGCTTGTCAGATCGAAGTTAGAGTGTGCTTTTTTCATATGGGGTCCATACCATGTAGGCCATATTGCCCGTGTTGAACGAGTTCAAAGATCTTTCACACGTTTTTCTCTGCGAACATTTTGTTCTGGTGAACTAACTCTACCGAACAATACTCGCTTCGCGCTTATAGGCTTGAAGACTCTAGAGTAGCGTCGTGCCTTGCATTAACTTCTTTTTATGTCGGACCTAGTGACGGCAAAATTTGATTGTCCGGAGTTACTTAATTTGATAGCGTTTAATGTACCCATTCGAATCTTAAGGCATATTGATATGTTTTACTTAAAGCTGGTGAGAACAAATTATGAAACTTTTGCTCCTATCTATAGAGACTTATTTCGTTTAAATTCTATTTCTGCTAATGCAGATATTGATTTTGTGTTTTCAAGAGAGCGGTTAAAGGCAATTTTTGTTATCTTTGTCTAAGCATTTCTACTAGTCATGTTTATATGTACTTTAAACTAGCCTTAAGTAAATGGTCTGTAAGAACTCTCTTTCATAGACTAAATAAATAAATAAATAAACAAATTAATATCATCTCGACATCAAAGAAATAGCACAGCTGACGGATAGTGTCAGAATCTGTAATGACGTATTTGAGAGAAAATCAAGATAAAAACATATTGAGAAATTCAGAAGACAGAACATCACAAGCACTAATAACACAAAGATTAAATACAATGGTATTTGGTTAAATACAATGGCATTTGGTTTACAAATACAACGAACATAGAGTTTCCTAAGAATGTAAAACTACTTCTCTCTCTCTGGGGCCAAAATTTGCAATACCTTACCAACAACATGAACTACCGATTTTAAAGTTAATAGGAGACAGCGAAGAATGCATAAGAACAATTATGGGACCAGAAAAGCAGGAAGCAGCGAGAACCAGAGTCACGATGATATAAGACAACTAAATTAACAAACGACAGTGGGGCGAGACGGACAAATTTATTACAAACACAGTGAAACAAACTGAAAATTTTCTTCGTAAGAACAAAACCATATTGATACTAGACGCTGATAAAGGAAACTCGACAGTTGCGATGGAAGTAAAGCACTATAATATGAAAATGCAAGAAATAGTAAATGATTTAATGACATACAGGAAATCGAATAAAGATCCAATTTTAACATTACACAAGAAAACGAATGAAATAATTGACAGGATGGTAAAATCAAACACAATAGAAGCCGGTAAACAATATTATTTGAAAGTTAACGTACCTAAAGCACCACGTATATATGGACTACCAAAAATTCACAAACAGGGTTATGCACTTAGACCAATTTGCTCCACAATTGACGCACCAGCTAGTAGACTGCGCAAATATTAGGTGTAGTAAAAAGAAATCCATTATTTTTGCATAAAATTGAGGGCTTTATTTAAGATAGTTAGAATGACCCGATTTAGGTCAAATATGCGCCGTTTTGTTCGATAACTTGTTGCCATTTTAAAGGTAATTTCATTATGCCTCTCTCATAGAAGCCCTCGTTCCTATTAGCAAAAAATTGAGACAGTCGAATTTCAGAAGCCTCTCTTGAAGCGAATGTTTCACCAGCAAAATTGTTCGCCATGGACAGGAACAGATGGTAATCACTTGGTGCCAGGTCCGGACTATAAGGTGGATGCAGAAGAACCTCCCAACCAAACTCCCGGAGCTTCTGGCGAGTCACTATCGATGTGTGTGGCCTGGCGTTGTCCTGATGGAACACAATTCCTCTCCTATTGGCCAAACCTGGCCGCTTATGGGCGATTGCTTCCTTCAGACGGTCCAATTGTTGACAGTAGAGTTCCGAGTTAAGAGTTTTGCCGTATGGGAGCAGCTCATAGTAGATAATTCCCTGCCAATCCCACCAAACACACAGCAAAACCTTTCTGGCCGTCAATCCTGGCTTGGCCACTGTTTCCGCCGGTTCACCGTGTTTCGACCACGACCGTTTTCGCTTGACGTTGTCGTAAGTGACCCACTTTTCATCACCAGTCACCAACCGCTTCAGAAATGGGTCGATTTTGTTGCGGTTCAGCAGCGATTCGCAGATGGAAATTCGGTCTATGAGGTTTTTTTGCGTTAACTCGTGTGGCACCCATACATCGAGCTTCTTTGTGTATCCAGCCTTATTCAAATGGTTCCAAAGGTTTTTTGTGCAATCTTTAGCTCTTTTGCAATCGAAACAGTGCTAACATGACGGTCGGACTCGAAAAATTTCCATGATTTTATCGACATTTTCGACAATTGGTTCCAGTGCGTGGTGCATCCTTGACATCGAAGTTACCGGAACGGAATCGACGAAACCAAAATTGCGCATGATTGGCTGTTACAGTATCAGGTCCACAAACGCTATTCACTTTTCAGCCGCCTGGCTTGCGTTTTCTCCCTTATCGAAGAAAAACTGTAAAATGTAGCGAATTTTCTCTTTGCTGATGTCCATCTTTGACAAGCTCTCAAACAAAACTGAATCAATCAATCAAAAAAGTGTCAAAAAAGCTTTTTTAGTAGGAACTGTCATCTTTCTAATGCCCCCTAGCGGAACACGATCGGACTTATACAACGCGAGATGCAGATAAATAACGCCATCTATTGGAAAAATAATGGATTTCTTTTTACTACACCTAATATATGGCGGACACCCTTGAGACGTTTACAGAAAATTCTGTATAAAACGTTAAAGGTTCAATGGACTTCAAGAACAAACTGACTACAATAAAAAAAAAAAAGATGTCGAAATTATGGTATCTTTCGACGTGGTATCCTTACTTCCAAGCATCCGGTAGTGCATGCTCTGACGATCATAGAGGACAACTGGGAAGAGAACATGACTTCAAGTAAATGGACGTTTGACACGTGTCAAAGGAATGAAGTTTTCGTTTATATTAAACTCATATTTTTTTTGATTGGAGTGCTTTTGATTTTCGGCTCCCTGAAAAATGGCCCGAATGCAAAATGGCCCCAAACTGAAAATGAAAAAAGCCCCAAAATTTTGTATTGGAAACAACAACACGATTTTTAGGGCGATTTTTCTTTTTTTTTTTGGGCCTTTTTTCGTTTTCAGTTTGGGGTCATTTTCCATTTTTCTAAATTTGTGTTACATTTGGAGCGTTTTTTAATTTTTTGATTTAGGGAAAATTTTCATAATGAAAAATTACCCCAATTTTGGGGCTTTATTTCCTTTTTTGATTTGAGGCAATTTTGCATTATGAAAAATTACCCCAAACTTGGGGTGTCAGTGGCGTAGGTAGGATTTTTGAAAAGGGGGGGAATTAAAAATAGTAATAAGTTTTGAAAAACTCAATAAAAACTCAAACTAATACAAGATATATTATTTCAAATTTCATTGTATCACACAATTGTGTCGGCATTTCATGCCGGTTGAACCACATTTTAAATCAAAGAATGAAATTAAACCTCTGTTAAGTCATTGAAAATGTCCTTTTGGGTACTGGTTGATACTGGCAGCTTTGCTATAATTTTAAGCAGAAGAAAAGTGGCTGGAAAGGTTTCTTTTGGACAAACATCTATAGCATCAATAGCATTTTTCGGCGAGATTTGTTTACGACTTAGATATTGCCTCCAAATCATAACTTCCGCCATTACAGCTGATGATGAGCAAGGAAAAAATTCCTCGTAAAATTTTACAGTTTTCTCCAAATCTGTGTTAGACAAGCTATCATCAAACAGTCTTTGAAATCCTGATAACACATTTTTATGGTTAGAGAACCTCTCTTTTAACTCCATTTTATAGAAGTCAAGAAATTCATTAAATAACTTTGACGCGATAATACTTTTCTGTAGAAAATCCAGAATTTGCTTGAGTTCGTGTTAGCTTTATACTCACATCTAGATTTTCTGCCATTGATTTTGCAGATTCACAGATTTTCTTGAAGCCTTCTTCTTTAGACCGAATATTTTCAAGTAATTGTTGAATATCGTCAGCCAAGCTCATTGCTTCAACCAAGTCCAGGTTTTTTTTCTGAAACTGCAGACTTAGGGGCAGTGAATGGTCGTAAACTAAAACCAGTACCTTCAGAGCGTTAATGAACTCAAAATCAATTGCGTTTTTCAGTATTTTGGCGTTTGGCTCATCACATTCCATATCTTCTAAGGCTTTATAAACATTTTCAAAAACTTAGTGAAAATCGCTAACTGCTTCGAACTTAGCAACCCATCTGGTCAAATTTAATCTTTTCAACGTTTTCGTCTTATTGAAAGAATTTGCTTCTACAAATCTTTTTAAAGAAAAGCGTCTTTTTGGCGTGTTAAAAAACAGGTAAATTTTCTCGATCAAGAGAATGCAACTTTTAATAGCGGGTAAATTGCTTGCTGCGCATATCGATAAATTCAGGCAATGCGCTGCGCAATGAACGTAAAGTGCATGAGGAGCGAAACTTGACTGAACTATAGCCTGAACACCGTTAAAAACACCGCTCATATTCCGTGCTCCATCATATCCTTGGCCAACAAGAAATTTAGAATTCAAACCACTCCCACGAAGGTTAGTGACTATTATTTCAGCTAAATGGATACCTGCAAAAAAAACTTTAAGTATATTATGTCGTTCCTATTTATAATTCATATTTTTAACCTTTTGTGGAAGCCGTAGTGCAAAACGTAAAAAAGTCCTCATTAATGAAAATTTTTTGATCGTCGTTTGAGTTAATATAGCGCAAACAAATTGTAACTTGTTCCGTCAAAGACACATCTGAAGTTTCATCAACTAAGACTGAAAAGAATTGTGCGTCAATAGCTTTTGCAATGACTTTTCTAGTCAAAATAACGTAAGCTGCGGCAATTATTTCATTTTGAATTGAGGGGCTTGTGTATTCTAAGCGCTCGGAAGGTCTTTTTAAATGATCGCGCAAGTTGGAATCTGCTAGAGCTCTATAGGATAGAAGTGCTCGAAAATTGGCACCATTAAGGCGATCAAAATCGTTTCTCACTGGTATTAGATCATTATCCCGGTGACCTCTTAGTGAGATTTCTTGTCTTCCAAGCACTATTATTGCCTCAATAATCGGAACGAGACACTGCCGGTTTTTTATGATTTGTTTTATACGTCCTTCGTTGATTCTATTTTCAATCTGAACTGAAGAATCTCTCATTGCCTCTAAAAACATTTATTGATCTACAAGAGCGTTTTGATGGTAGATCTTCTTCTGATGCTCGTTCAAAACCTTTAATTTAGAAACACAGGTATACTTACATATTGATATTTTTACATTTTACATTTGATACAAACATAAAAATGACAAATTTTATTTTATTACCTCTGTGGCCTTCTTCCAGTTATCGAACTGTTTTTTCACGAGTTGGCCAAGTCGTTGCGATCCTTTCCCTCCACTTGCAGTAAATAAAACGCACGGAATACAGAACGCCCCACATTTGGTTTCCGAGTATGCCAGCCAGGCGTAATCTTTGAACCACTGCGGTCGAAAGCGTATTTTCCTCTCTGAAAATTTCTCCAAAAGTGGGAATTTGTAATTTGGTTCGGGCTTCCAAATATTCTGCAGAAAATCCAATTTAACTGCATCTTCTAATTTGTTTCCAACGAAATTGCCGATATCATACTTTTTTACACCCGTATTATATGGATGGACAACTTCAGAAGGATTTTTGTTAGAAGTGGAAACTACTGGGTTCAAACAAAACTCTTTTGTGGTCAAGAAAGAACGTACGTCCCTGCTCATATTCGTAAATTGAAATTTAATGAACAGACCGCTTCTTAAATTAGTCTTAGGTTTCTGACTATGTAAATGCACTAGGGATGATCAAAAGTTATCGATGTTCATTAAACGTTGCCACATTTGTTGTATTTAGCTGAAATTGGCTATTTTTATAGAAATGGTTTTAGATATTTTCGCAGCATTTACACTGAAGTGAAACCAAACATAAATAAATTCATCCAAAATTAGACCTAGACTGATGTTGAGGTTTGTTTATCGTCTGGCAGCAGGTTTAATTGAAAACGAACTGAAGCATTGAAAATGAATGTATTCCACTCAGGTTAACATAAACCTACGGCAGGATTTCCATTGCCAATGTGGATAAATTAGTTCTTAATCATTTTTGAATTAGTTCATTATATTGCACGTTTCATATGGGCATTTTCAAACGGACGCGACACTTAAATGAGCAATTTTAAGTCCCGAATTCAAAGTATGCGGTAAATAGTACTTTTGCTGCTCAATACTTTCGTGCAGCTTATGCGGACTTTTATATTTTTCAATGTTTCTATGCAGTCCCGAATGGCAATCAGCTATATACGGACGCGACAAAAAGTTTACTTTTTTGGAAATGCCCATATGTAGTTTCTTGAGAAGCGTAGATACAAAGGGGTAATTTGTTAGGAGAGCTATGAGGAGCTTTTCATAAAAATAGTGAATCTTGGCACAATAGGTCATCTGGGCGGCAGTGATAGCCTTTGGGCGGATTCACGCTCCATATTATTATTATTATTATTATTATTATTTAAAGGGTAATTTAGTAAGAAAAACGTTTTTAATGATTTTAAAATACATAAATGTAAAAATATTTGATAAGTAAGAGGTTGGTATTTTGGTCATAAGTTTTTTTTGGCTATTTTAGCTTTTTCGATTTTCATATTTTCCCATTTAAAAAAAAACTCATGGCAGCGCTGTGTTCGCTTAAATGTAATGCTCGAATTCGTCATCGATTATTCGCAAGCATAGATCTAAAAGGACACCCTTATGCAGGCTACACATGGGCACATGGGGACGCAAACAAATATGATTCTAAAAAACTCACACGCAACAATCGTGGTTTTTACTTCGTGCATATATACCGAAATTAAAACACATTCATTTCTTCACATTTTATGCGGCAAAGGGGGGGATATATCCCCTTTATCCCGGCCGCCCCCCTTACCTACTCCACTGTGGAGTGTTTTTTCCTTATTTGATTTGGGGCAATTTTTCATAATGCAAAGTTACCCCAAAAATTTATATATTTACGGGCCCTTTTTCGTTCGTATAAGGTTGGGGCTCCACAAAAAAATGACCCCAACTTTGGGATTTTTTCTTTTTTGATCTGGGGTCTTTTTTTATAATGCGAAATTTCCCCAATTTTGGGGCCTTTTTTCTTCTTATGTTTGGGGTCTTTTTTCATAATGAAAAATTAACCTAATTTTGGGGTCTTTTTTCCTTTTTTAATTTAGGGCCATTTTGCACTATGAAAATTTAACCCAAATTTGGGGCCTTTTTTACTTTTTTATCTGGGGTCTTTTTTCGTAAGGCAAAATTACCCCAAATTTGGGGCCATTTTTCCAATTTTGATTTGGGGTATTTTTTCATAATGAAAAATTAAGAGAGCTTAATGTTAAAAACGCAATAAAAACGGAGTGTCTGGCTATAGCTACAACCTTAGGCGGAGAGCGAAATTCCATTAGCACAATAAGGACCGCCTACAGGAACATATGTACAAGGGAATTTCCACAACATTTGAAGAGACAAGTAGTCACTAAGTTGCGTTGCCAAGAATTTTAAGACGATTAAACTACTTGGTCAGCAAATCTTTCGTAAAATGTCCCACGTCTTCGATAGAGGTTAGAAAATCGTTTCAATTAGAGCGAGTGTGGACAATTTTTGGTGTTTCGCAAGATCCCAGAGCATTTTATACCGCATGTATAATTGAAGACGAGTTCTCGTACTGCATATTTTCATCTTTGAAATCTATCGATCTAATTAAAGAAAACATACAAGACCGAAAATACCTGATGGACCCCACATTCAAAATAGTTCCTCGCGGCTATTATAAGCAAGTTGTAATAATATATGTAAAATATATGGATGAGGTAAATACATTTGAAATAAACAGAGTTAGAAGTTTTTGCGCCACAGGCGAAAATTTTTTTTTAAGAAATCGGGTTATAGCAGGCAAAATTTTTTTAAAATCGCGCGCGCGATTTATAAAAAATTTTGCCTGCTATCACCCGGTTTCTTCAAAAAAAATTTTCGCCACCGTCAGTAAAAATTTCCTTTACTGGTTTTAACAGCGTAATACATTTTTTTTAAGTTTCTGTAATTTTTTTATAGCTAGATTTTTCCAATATTTTTTGTCCTTATGGATAAAAAAAGTAAAGCCGCTTATGAACATGTGTTCAAATACTTAAAAAACAACATTTGGGGCCATTTTTCCTTTTTTGATTTGGGACTATTTTGCACTATGAAAAGTTATCCCAATTTTTGGGCCTTTTTTCTTTTTTGATCTGGGGTCTTTTTTCATAATGCATAATTACCCCAATTTTGAGGCCTTTTTCCTTTTTTTGTTTGGGGTCTTTTTTCATAGTGCAAAATTACCCCAAATTTGGGGCCATTTTTGCTTTTTTGATTTGAGCTCTTTTTTCATAATGCATAATGCCACATTTGAGGACTTCTTTTATTTAAAATTGTTTAAGTTGTAGTTTAAGGCCATTTTTCATTTATATTCAAAACGAATTCTGATTTTTCTGGTGCTTTTTCATTTCATTTTGGGGCCATAATTCATAATGCAAAATGACCCCAAACATCAGGGCCTTTTATATTTCGTTATGAAGCCATTTCGTATTGCAGCCCTGTTTTATATTCTTGACTTTCGTTTGATTTTGGGGTCAAATCTCATTTTTTAAACTGGGGAAATAATGCATTATGAATAATAACCTGAAAATTGGGGCCTTTTTTCATTTTTCAATACCATAACGGATGTTTTATTTTCTAGTTTGGGGCCATTTTTCATTTCGATTAAAAACACCTCTTTTTGCTTTTGGAGCCGTTTTTCCTTTTATTTTAAGGCCAAATTTCATTTTTGATTTGGGGTCATTCTTTATAATGCAAATTGGCCCCAAATTTTGGTTTTGCCATCATTTGACCATTTGGCAGCTTTAGTGTAGCGCATGCATACTGGCCTCACATTCCGGAGATCGCGGGTTCGATTCCTAATCGAGCCTCACAAAAATTTTAAAAAGGGGATTTTATAGTACATTTTAAAGTATAAAAAGAAAAAACACAAGTTCATCAAATACACATTTAGAGAGCAAAGAGCAGCGAAGGATTTTTCTTTATAGTAAACGAACTACGTTATTTGAAACAAACGAATTCCTTCATTTAAAACAACTGTACTTTTCAAACGAAGTTCAGTTGGCCCTTTTTTCGTTTGCTTTGACCGAATTATTTCTTTGCATGCACTCAAAACATTTCATTTATATTTGGTGTTCTGGTAAACTACGTAAAGGGATATATCCTGACAATATCCTTCTCGACCCACGCCCACAAATAAGGGTTAATCGTAACTTGTGAAGTAAAAGGCGTAAAAACTTGAAAGGTGTAGGAAAAAATTTATGTGGCCCGCCCACTGACACGCCCACAAATAAAGATTTTTTTAACTTCCGAAGAAGCTTCAAATTCGAAAACATAGGTTGACCAAAGCGAATGAAAGGTGTAGGAAAAAAATTTATGTGGCCCGCCCACAAATGGAGATTTTTCGTACCTTCCGAAGTAAAAGAGGTAGAAGCTTCAAATTCACAACCTATATTGACCAAGGCGAATGAAGGGTGCAGGAAAAATTTATGTGGCCCGCCCACTGCCACGCTCACAAATGTAGCTTTTTCGTAACTTCCGAAGTAAAAGAGGCAGAAGCTTCAAATTCGCAACATAGGTTGACCAAGGCGAATGAAAGGTGTAGGAAAAAAATTTATGTGGCCCGCCCACAAATGGAGATTTTTCGTACCTTCCTAAGTAAAAGAGGTAGAAGCTTCAAATTCACAACCTAGATTGACCAAGGCGAATGAAGGGTGCAGGAAAAATTTATGTGGCCCGCCCACTGCCACGCTCACAAATGGAGCTTTTTCGTAACTTCCGAAGTAAAAGAGGTAGAAGCTTCAAATTGACAACATAGGTTGACCAAGGCGAATGAAAAGTGTAGGAAAAAAATTTATGTGGCCCGCCCACAAATGCAGAATTTTCGTACCTTCCGAAGTAAAAGGCGTTGAAGCTTCAAATTCGCAACATAATTTGACCAAGGCGAATGAAGGGTGTAGGAAAAAATTTATGTGGCCCGCTCACTGCCACGCGCACAAATGGAAATTTTTTGTAATTTTCGAAGTAAAAGGCGTAGAAGCTTCAAATTCGCAACAAAGTTTGACCAAGGCGAATGAAAGATGTAGGAAAAAATGTATGTGACCCGGCTACTGCAACGCCCACAAATGGAGAGGCAAAACATTGTGCGCCAATAATGTCGGGACGCTGGGTATTTCAAAGTCGGGCTTGACCGACTTTAGCTTTCTTTGTTGTTTTTTTTTTTGTAGTGGGTTCATTTTCAAGTAAAAAATTTTCGGAGTGAAAAAATTCATTAACTACGTTTTCCAAGACCTGAGCAACCTTAAACTCAACTGAGCATTTTGACCAAGAGTTTAATTTCGTTCGTTTAGCGTAAAAGTTAAGAGTTTCGCCCAGCACACTGGAGGTCAGCGGTTCGAGGCATGGTGGAGGCGAGAAAATTATAAAGGCGAGATATAAGATAAAGGAGATTGAAAATAAAAAATAGATAAACCAAAAATATAATAATTAATAAAAATAAATAAAAAAAAAATCAAAACACAAAATAAAATTTTTCTTTTTTCTTAGTCGCTGGTGCTAGGCCATTTGCCAAATGCTATAGCAAGGAGAATATGTATTTTATATCTGTAGATACTATATTCATATAGCAAAAGCTATGAGGAATTGCAGCGTGAACTGCTATTGGTGTAGCCTGGGTTATATTAAATTATAGCAATAGCAGCTATTAAGGTTTCGTATTAAAAATAGCAGTTGCAGTAACGAAAATTTACTTTCCTATTTCCCACTGTTGAGGTGAGGGAGAGTAAGAGGGGGACGTACCTGGATGTGCTGCTGTGGAGTGGCCGATTGTGGACTGCTTTCTTCGTTGTTTTGGAGTCGGTGGTTTTCGCGACGCGATTGTTGCTTTTAAAAATTTAGTACTATTTTTTTTTATTAAGTTTAGGAATGGTGGCCTTCGTGGCGTCTTACGGAGATAACAAAAATAAACACTTGCCTTCTCGGCGATACACAGATAACTTCACTTTTGACTTGTGATAAATTCACTACTGCGATATAAGTTTTTCTATCGCGCGCTCTGATCAGAGATTTTTGTCGAATACATGCGGAACGGCGAGGCGCGTCTTAGCGGTTGCGATCATAGACTGTGCCGTCGTCGCTGGAGGTCGAACTGTTGAACGTGAGAGAGCAAAGGGCTTCGTTAAATCGTTTCGATTAAGGGCTCGCCCCCATAGCGGCTACGGCTACGGCGAAAAACGGACATACTGCCCGCCTTGCGCTACGCAATAAGTATTTCCTGCTCCTAGCTGCGCACCTCCTGCACAAATTCCTGGACGAGGAGCCAGCCCCAGTTGCTTTGGGCAGAAAAGACGAAGTATATTAGCGAACAGATGGTCAATAATAAACAAAGAAGAGGGGGAGGGGGATGTTGCGAAACTGTTAGAGCGACGGTGAGCGGTGACGCTCCTATGATGATACGCGGAGCGTATCAGAAAGCGAAGGTGACGTCAGTAGCACCTCCGCTCCCCTGATGACTGCGGAGAGGCCTCCTCCAGGATCAAATGGCTTGGGATTCATAACTTCTTGCCCTGAAATGGCCTCGAACATATCGTGGAGCGGCTGTTGATTGACAAATTCTCGGATGCGATACGTCGTTTGGTGATGAACTTCTTCGCCGTAGAGATCCACCGTGGTAGCGGGTGGAGTATTGGGAAATTCCTCTTGTTCCCGGAATGATTTGACCAACTCGTGAAGTAACTCGTGAAGGCCTCCGGAAGAGACGTGCGTCGTAAACGCTTCGATAGTTTTGCTGGCGATGGGCCCACTCAAAAGCCATCCGAAAACACAACGTGGTGCAAGTAAACTGCCTCCAATATTTATTTTGAATCCAGAAGATAGCGATGTAGGCGGAATATTGGAGCTGATGATCGTGTCGATTCGGCCAGGATTCATTAAATGCGGATCGGCGAGCTCAAGCGATGAAATGTGTCTAGGATCCTGATTGGAGTCCCTTTTAGCTGGAAGCCGGTTTGTCAAGTTTGGAAGTAGAACGGCGTCGATCTCATGCTTGCACGCGGAGCGTGGCGAGGCACGAGTGAGCGTGCACTTCATTTTCACTACTCGAGAGCATACTTTGTGCGATGTTGGTAATTTCAACAGCAGCTGTAATTGCTCAGTCATAACTGTCCTTTGCGAGTCCTGATCCAAGAGTGAGATATGTGCTTTGGCCGTGGGCAAAAGCACCTGATTTTGCCTGTCGGAGACGTGTGCGTGTGCCGGTGACGTGGGGCGATGCTCACGGAATTCGAAGTCTTCGGTTGCGCAAAAATATGCGCCGGTTGGCTCGTCGGCGACGGGCCCATCTCCGGGGGAGATATCAATTAATGCAATTAATTTTGAGCTTATATCCTCCAAGTTGAATTGTTCTTTATCGCCTAACTCATTTGGAAATGCTCGGGAAATTCCAAAATTGAAAAAAGATTCACAAGGCTCATTGAGAAAACTATTAAGAGTCAAAAATTTTCTTCCAATTACGACCAACGATTCATCTAACATATCGAAATGAATAATCTTAATTGGATTATTCCCCACGGAGCAAATATTATTGGGTTCTTTGATACTTAGAAAATAGTTTCTTAGAGATATTTTGTTGTTTTTATATATCTATTTGTTTTCTTTCCGTTCATCTGACATAATTTCATGATCAATACTTTTAATAATTTGTTGCAGTATTTTTGAAAGTTTTTTAACGTAATTTTTCAAAACTTGCTGGTAATTTTTAAAAGGATACGCTGAAAAATTTGTCAAATCCCCAAACTCTTTAACACATTCTGTTAAGTGCCACAATCCGTGAATATTATGAGATACGCTACTTTCCCAGAAACCTAGGGGAAAATTTTCGACAAATAACTATAGCATTCCCTGAGCGGTTTCAGAGTTACTGCTAAATTTTTCGGGACATGATAGTAGCCTATACGCGCAATGAAGTAGTAAAAACTGAAAGTAAATATCTTCGTGCACTCGGTTCTTAAGCACGACTATTCTAGTCGCAAGATCATCAAGACTCCTGGGTTTTCGAACAAACTCCTTTGGAATACATTTTTGGAGCGATAATAAATCTTCTCATATTCGAGTTTTATTATTTTTTGATAACCTGTACATTGTTTTATTATTGGATACGCAGTGTAGAAATTTTACGCACAACACCATGATCCACAAGATGCATTGGATCCAGCGGCATTTGAGATATCATGTTCAGATTAATATTTTCAAAAGGAGTATTCATTGCATAATATCGCTCTAAATGATGATACAAATATTTTATGCATTGAAAATCTTCATTTGATATCCGATCTCCAGACTTAACTGAATATGTTAATGTGTTGCATATTTTTCTTCCGATTTGATTGCACTTACTGCAACCATGACGGGAAGCGTGTCCGGGAATGCCAGATATATATGCCTTTGCAGGTGAATCACAAAAAACGCAACGTATTTTGAATGGAATGGTGTTTTTTTTAAATTTCTACACCACTTGAAACTAAGATTTTCAATTCATTGACAAACTCCTGCAAGAATTCCTCTATTCTGTACGGCTTTTTGGGGGGACGGGAATTAATTCCAGCTGAAAAAACGGACAAATTATTAGCAATTTTAAGTAAAATTGGCCACAGTTGCATCCGCGAGCTTTTAAAGAGTGGTAAACCATCAATGCTTATGTCAGCAATAACTTCTTGTAAACCGACTATTTCATCCGATACTCTATTCAATTAATTTTGTACACCAAAATAGTAAAAATTACCAGGACTAAGTTCTTTTATTTCAATTTTTCGTTGTTTTCCAATAAGTGCCGAAGCACTTCTTGGAACATCTAGACCCTCTTCTTTCAAAATAATTAATAGTTCTTCCAAGATTTTCCGCGATGGTCGATTTCTAAGATACCAATTTTTTAATTTTTAATTTAACGTTATTGGCTCTACAAAATTTTAAGAGCAGTAAGCCTCATTCCTTCCAGATTGTCTGGGACATATGCAGGTATCGAAATTTTCTTCATCATTTCCCTCAACATTTTCCTAACCATATTCTTCTACGTTTTCCTCAACATTTTCAGATGCTTGGAACAGCAAACGATGATAAGTTTTTCATTTTTCACTTTCCTCCTTAAGTTTCTCTTGCTGCTCATATTTGCTCTTTTAACTCCTTTTAAGTTGTTACCTTGTTTTGTGAATTTATACGGCCGCTTTTGAGATATATTTATGGTTAAGTTCGTTGAACCAACAACCGCTTGAAATTATTAAATTGTAAATTATTTTATGCGGAAAGTCTCTGAGTCAACAACCCTCTGCGTTTTAAGTCAAAAGAAATAGTAAAAATAACGATGCTGCCACCATACGATTTTTTCATATATGTCCTTTTTCGGACTAAGCACTCCCAGAAAATTGTTTACAGTGGCAATACTTTAAAACTTGTAAGCTGTTTTTTTCACATATTTTAAGGCGCAACTAACTTTTCATTGCATGTAACCCCAATTAGTTTTAAAACTGCTTGATTTTAAACTAGTTGTACAACATATTTTTTTTTAATCTGATGGAATTATTTCCGATAGGCAATATATAGAGTGAACACTTCATACAAAAGTTTGTCAGCATACTGATTCCCATTCGGGACTCCCATCGGCAATTCGTGCAGTTGTTTTGCGTTTGATTCTGATTTTTCTTCGTTTATGCGTGCGCTTAGCGCAACCGATTCCGCTGAACCGAATGATTTTAGCTAAGCGAAGTTCATCGTTCGAGTTTTGCATACTTTAATATATACATACACACATATCTAGAGAAGTATGTCCTTACCCTGTAGGAAATTGAACTAGGGCAGAAGTATTCTTCGACTCCTTCCCAAATTAACAGTACTACTCGCTCGTAATTTCCCCGCCAATGCATTGAAGTGCAAACTTTTACTCTGAGGAGCCAACGAAAATCGACAGTCGCGTTTGAACTAGTGCAGAAGTAGAGTCAACTGGGCCAGTTCAGTAAATTTGCTATACTACGTTGGTAGAATGGGGATCGGCCCACGCTGTCGTAGCTCACAGTGTAGCGCGTGCACACCGCGATCCGAAGGACCCAGGTTAAAATCCCGGGCCAAGCGAACGCCGATTTTTTTTTTAAATATTAGTAAAAATTGGAATCCTAAGAGGAATAAAAAGCAAATATATAAAAAAGAAAGGCAGATAGGCAGGAAATGTTGAGCGAATTTGTGCGCAAAGTTGTGAGACAGCATTGGTGAAGACTTATTTTTCAATCCAATGAATTGAGTTTTTCGAAACATGTCATTCTTCCAAATTTTTTCGCCTGCGACAGGAATCGAACTCGAGCCCTTCATATTGCCAAGCGAATACGCTTTCACTACGCCACGGACCTATCTGACTCACGCACAGCAAATATATTTGATTAATGTGTGGGCAAAATTGAACTGTTGAATATGCCACTAGTTAGGTTCTACTGTCCGTGTCTCTACTCCCGTACTAGTTCTTTTTCCTATACTCGAGAACTACTCGCTAGGGCACAATTGACCCCACTCTTTCTTCAGAGTACCTTAATATAGAAAGGCCCTAACTAACAAATTTAGAACTTTACAAGCGAAGAAAAATTGCTTAAAATCTAAAACGTTCGACGTTCTCTCGCTTAAAGGCTTTACTGCTTTTGGAGGAAGAAAAAATGCTTAAAATCTAAAACGTTTGACGTTCTCCCGCTAAAAGGTTTTACCGCTTTTGGAGGAAGAAAAAATGCTTAAAATCTAAAACGTTCGATGTTCTCTCGCTTAAAGGTTTTACCGCTTTTGGAGCAAGAAAAAAGGCTTAAAATCTAAAACGATCGGATATATACATACATGATGAAATAAATGTAGTACTATGATTAAAAAAGGTTATTGCGACAAAATTTGTGGTTTATGTTATGCGTTTGATCTTTTTCCAACAATTTGTTCCGTTAGCCATTTCCAATTTTTTCGGATTAAAATTAAAATAAAGTTGTCAAGAATAAATTTTCGATGTAAAGAGCACTCGTGAGTTTCAGAAAACCAACCACGGTATTTTTCTGACATTTCGGTAGCAGAAACGCATGCGTTGCATATTGTTTGCTTTATTTTTGCTATATGAGGTTTTTTGTTCAAAAACGTTTAAAGATATCTAAGTGAATTTTTATTTAGTTAAAAAGGTATCGTTGGGTGCTTTGAGTTTTAGTTTCTTTTTGACATACCCATAGTTTTTATTTAGGATTACATATGTATTCGGAAGAGCTTAACAAATCGGAATTTTGCTTTAAAAACAAGAACATGTTTCACAATTGTATTTCTTCAATAATTCAAATAAAAGGTATCCAGGAAAATACCTCAACGCGTTTTCATTCAGAGAATCCTGAATACCAAAAAAGGTTGCCTCAAAAGATAACTCCAGTTCAGATTCATTCGAGTAATCATCATCGTCGTCACTCGAAATTTCAACTTCTAGTCCATGTTTTTCTGGAATTGTTTGGTTTTCAGTGTATTGAATCACATTTATTAGCATTGCTTCCTCATCAGGTTCGCAGTTCGCTGAGATCGTTTTAGAGATCAAAACTTTAATTGAAAGCATTTTCGACATTATGATCTATTAAGTAAAACAAGTTTTGCAGCGGATGTTGGTTGAGTTTAGAAGTTGGTATGAAAAATATTCCAGAATTCTCCTCCCATATATTTTCTACTAAGCCTAACACACCTGTTATAGTTTGGATCATTCAGAACACTTCTTTAGGGTACTTTAGTTGTATAAAGTAATAGTGCGGGAGCTAGCACGTGTTTTACCCTCCTCATAAGCGCCGCATTCCAAATGTATCTTAAAAGACGGAGTTTTACTCGTACATCACAAAAATCGTTTGCTGCCACCTCGCGATCTGCGCCGCGGTTGAAATTTTGCTGAGTGGTAGATAAATGGCTAACTAAGCGCAAAATCATTTGCTGCCACCTGTGGGAGGTGGCTAAGTCTTGCTGCCAGTCGATTTGAGAGTTGCAAAATTTAGGTCAACCCTCCTCATAAGCGCCGCGCTTGAAAATTTGATTCAGCTAGGAATATACTCAGCTAACACGAAAATCATTTGCTGACGGACTGTTGGTTGAGTTAAATAGCGCAAAGACTTAAGACACGAGCTGTAAAGATGTCACATAATTTAAATGGTTTTCCTAAAAACGCAGAGCAGATTATATAAGTTTCTGGTATCAATCAACCAAGTTTTAAGTTTGGTTTGGATCCGATAACGTTTAATGGCCCCGAAAGTCGATCAAAGTTAAAAAATTCTGAACAAATTCCAAGTAAAGCAAGCAACGTATCGCCTCAGCTTGTGTACGTATGTATGTTTGACAGTGAGGCGATTTGATTGTCGTCCTTTGAATTTGATTGTCTTTGCTTCATTTTTTCATTCCTTCTTTATGGCGCTGACAGACGTTTGTCGTAATCCCAGGCTTTCAGTTATTCCAAATTTTTGGGACGATTTAAATTTTGTTCTGAAATCCCGGGATTTCGACATACGTCTGAACGTTACATTAAGTTATTTCAAGTCTTTTAATAATACTAATAATTATTATTATTGCATATAAATTACCATAAAAACAAGTCTAATGTAAATAAATGTAAATAAATGTAAAATATTGATATAATTGTTACCTCTATCTGTGATACTTATTCAAGAACCGAAAGTCTCCACTACTCCTTCTACTCTTTCCCACTGTGCAACGCATTCTTTACAATGCTACACACATCCATACGTACACAAGCTGAGGCGATACGTTGCTTGCTTTACTCAGAGTTTCGAGAAAACCACGCATTCAGTTTTTTATACCAATGATTTTTTCGAATGGAGTTTTCTAAATTGTGGTATCCCATATTTAAAATTTTTTAAACGATAATGTGTTCTAGGATAATTCAATTTTCACGAAGTATCAAAAACAACACAAACTTTTAACAATTAATGGTGCAATTTGATGCTCAAAGTCGAAAAATTTAATTTTTCTGTAAATTATTAACTTTTTGTGTACTTTCAACGAATTTATCTTAAAAACCGCTTGTGTTATTTTCAATATCAGCATTTAGGACCGAAGAACCATCTATTTTATGTAGATTTTTTCTTACCTGAGAAGTTTCGTCTGAGGTTTCGTAGAGAAATAATCATTCTTATGAAGGCATGCTGCAATTGAAAAATCCACTTGTTTTTATTATAAAAAGTCAAAGGCGAACGATTGGATTTTCCAAAAAAATTTAGAAACACATGCCCCCCACAGGAAATTCAAGTAGTCTTACTCTGGCCTTTGATTAGTGTCAATTTCACCAGTACGAGTTCCTCTTATACGCTTTGAGAATTTTGTTGAAAATTAGCTATACAAGTACACTCAAAAAATGAAAGTAAAATTGCTTTTATAAATTCTGTAAATTTACCCCGAAACAGGCTTACTTTTGTTCCAGAAATGTGTAAAAGATAACTTTTGTGTACTTTTGCACAACTGTAATGCATATTTACATACAATGCGTAAAATTAATCAATGAATGCTTAGGTTTACTATAGAAATGTAAGCTTTACGCACTTTAAGTAATTTTATTGTTATGAATGTCTAACTTTGTGGGAAAAAGAGCTAATTTTAAACAATGTATGTTTAAATTTGTCGATGGGGAACACTGTTTAAGTTGTTGACAAAACTTATTTTCTAAGTAAATACAATACTGCTGTAACCATACATGTATATACCTATATTGCAAATAATTCAATAAATAGATGTAAGAAGTCGATTTTTTATTTTTGTTACTTTTCCACAGGGTATATGGTCAACTTTTACACACATTGCATAATTATTACAAAAATCTTGATCTTAAAACTACACTTCATGTGTTTTAATTTTACACGGATAAAATTGACAACTACACAGGGAAGGTTTACTTTAATTCACATCTAATGCATAATTTTACACATTTGAGGGTGAAAATTATTTCAGTGTGTAAAATTACGTTTATAATAGAAGGTAACCTGTTTCCTACTATAATGGTAGTAAATAATTTTAAGAGTGTATATTAATATCGTCGAAAATGTGCCACTTTAATTTAATGCTTATGGAACCGTTTCCTTTTTCCGCAAAAACTTTTGCCTTGGGATTTTCTTTTGTGAACCCGGCTTGGATCATCACGCTTTATCATCCAGCAGTAATCAGCCATCATGCTTATGTTCCACTTTCCTTGGTACCTTCGCTCCATTTCCTTCAGATCTTGATGAAATCTTTCGCCTTGTTTTTTCACTTACAGCACCTAAGTTTTCAGAAAAATAACTTAAATGCGAATGTAGAAATTGCACTTTCAGGCTCATGAGGCAGCCTAATACTTGAACATTTTGAAGCATATTTTCTACGATAGTTTTGTAATCTGAGCTTTTATGATTGCCCAAAAAGTTTCGACTAACTTCCTTCAACGATACCCATGCTGCCAACTCTACAGGTTTCAGTTTTCTATCGAATTTTTCACCTTTTATGAGTTTTCATATATCCAGTCCAACCAAAATACCTTCTTTTAACTTAGCTTCTGACAAAGATGGAAATACGTCTTTTAAATATCTGAACCCATCACCTTGTTTATCTAAGGCCTTCACAAATTGCTTCATAAGATCGAGCTTTATGTGCAAAGGTGGCAGTAAGATTTTTTCAGGTGGAACTAAGTTGGGTCGAATAGGCTACTTGACAAGTTTTTGAAAACCATTCTATGTTATTAAGTTTTATATATTTACTCAATAAAAAGCGAAAATTTTAAATTCTGATACGTATTTAAGTAGAAACCTGCAAATAAAAATTCAATTTTATATGTGCCGGGAAAACGTTCATATCAACAAAGTGACGCCACAGGTGTTCGTAAACACACAGCCCAGCATGTGTTTAACCCAGCAAACACAATTCGAAGGTTTAAAAATTGTTGCCTTCAAATTTAATTTCGAGTGAAAATCTTAAACCATTTTAAAATAGACAATTTATGTTTGATATTAATGCTATCATACTCAAATCAATCTTAAATCGATATTTAGTGTTTTTTACTTGAAAAATATATTTCTCAAACCATTATGAAATTTTTCTCGAACCTCAATGTTTACTGGGTACATAAGTGTTGTTAAACAACAACAGCTGGCTACAAATCAACAGCTGTAAGCAAAGAAGCAGCTAAAATCTTGTGTACGAAAGTGTGACGTCATATTAAGTTCAGCCAATCAAAAACGTTTTGGGTCAAGTGGTAATATATGAAAAAACTTGTTTCTTTATCTTTGATTTTTAGGTAAATAGCTTTTTATTTTTTTCTTCTGATAAATGATTCGAAATTTTCGTAGCTTTCCTTTAAATGCGCAGAATAGGCAATAGGCAAAGAAGAGTATTGGTTCCCATTGTGAAGTAAAACTGCCTTTAAACTTCTTTTGGATGAATCGATAAAGGGTCTCCACTTCTCAATATCGTATTCCAGGCCATACATCTTCACTAATCTTGGAATGTCTTTACAATAAACGAGATCTTCTTTTTTTAAAATTCCAATCGTTCGCCTTTGACTTTTTATAATAAAAACAAGTGGATTTTTCAATCGCAACATGTTGCTAGAATTTTCGAATTGAATGCCTTCATAAGAACGATTATTTCTCTGCGAAACCTTAGACGAAACTTCTCATGTAAGAAAAAGTCTACACAAAATAGATAGTTCTTCGGTCCTAAATGCTGATATTGAAAATAACACAAGCGGTTTTTAAGATATTTTTGTTGAAAGAACACAAAAAGTGAATTTTTTACAGAAGAATCCAAATTTTTCGACTTTGAGCATCAAATTGCACCATTAATTGTTAAAAATTTATGTTGGTTTTGATATTTTGTGAAAATTGAGTTATCCTAGAACACGTTATCGTGTAAAAACTTTAAATATGATTTACCACAATTTAGAAAACCCCTTTAAAAAAAATCATTGATACAAAAAATTAATGCGTGGTTTTCTCGAAACTCTGACGTGATGGAAAAATTTTATTGGTATTTTTTAAATCAGGCGGTCCCTAAACACAATAAATCAGCACTGAAATAAAGAAAGGAATGAAAAAGTTATAATTTGTAGGTCTGTGTTATCGAACATCGATGAGCATCGATCATCCCTAAGTTATACGACATATTATTTTTTTGTAATGCACACCTGAAGAGATTTTTTTCGTATAAGTCGTGGCTATTTAAACAGTCAAAGAGATTATTTATTTTCTCAAAAAATATCGCTGTGGTCCTAGCAACATCTTGAAATCTTGCGAACCCACCACTAGCATTGTACGAATCCCTGCAGTATGTGACATTCTTATAAAAATGACGTTTTGATAAGATTCCTTATTGAAAGAAAATCGTTTTGAGAATAATATAAATAATATAAAAAGCAAGACTTATTGATTTAAAAAAGTATATGAATGCCGTATTAATTCCATCGTTTTCGAAGACAAACCAATTTTTTTGTACTTACATTGATATAATGAATCTAGCAACCTGAAATCATATCTCGCGATGGCGTAGTTGAATTATGCTAGACTTATAATCTGGAAGGAGCGCGTTCGTACCCTGCCGCAGGTCAAAAAATTTGTGGAAAAATCGAGAATAACACAGGTAAGTAATTTTTAAGGAAAAAAAAATAGGTGTCTCTAAACTCAATTTACGGACGAAAGTTTATCGTGACAACGCCATAAGAAACCACTCATTATGTACATAAAATGGAGCATTCAAGTTCACGTACGCTATTTTTGTCGATTTTTGAAACTCTCTTAGACATATTAATTTAAAAGTTAGAAAATAAGTCTCATTTTATAGATTGTGGTTTGGCGATTTTTAATATAAGTATAAAATAGAAAATAATAATTATACTTCACTTTTTAAATTAAAATTGCATATTAAAATTGTCAAAATCAGTTTCATACAGACATATGGGGCATTCCACGCGAAGCGGGCAACGAAAAAAAGGTGATGTTCTGAAAATCGTTCATATTCGGCTCAATTGTACCATTATGAGATATGAATTAGGGGGCAAAAAATTTTGGCTGAAAATCCGTTAGTTTTGAAAATATAGGCTTCTAAACATTGCCGCACATGAAAATAAGGTTTTGTTTGAATGCAAATATTCTAACTAAATTTTTTTTTCTCAAAAATAAATAGTAGTGATTTGTATAGAAAATTTAACAAATTTTTTAATAATAAGAACAAAATCACAAATATAATTTTTTTTTTTCAGTGTAAAATCAGAGATAAAAATTTCAAAGCAAAATCTAAACAACTTAGCCTTTTTTAATTTTTTTTTTAATTTTTTTGTATTAAAGCCCAAAATGTTAAGAACATACTGTATAAGTTTAATAACACTGCTTAACAAATTTGGAATTTATAAAAAGCAACTGAATATTTGTGCAATTTTCCTGTAGATCTCGGCCTCCTAAGCAAGAAAAAAAATTTTTTTAATTTTTTTATGGAAGAGTTTTTGAGAAAAAATTTTTTGAAATTTTTTTCAGTGCATTTCGTAGGTGCACTTGCTCTTTCAAGCATATCTCGGGCCCCGATCTACCGATTTTAATAAATATATTTTCCAAATATAGATAATTAAGCTCCCTACAACTTTTATAAACAAAGTTTTTGATTTGCATGAGTAGTTTTAGTGCTAGAGGTGCAATTATACAAGAAAATTGTGTTTTTTTCAAAAAAATCAGGGTAAATTTTTCATATAAAAATTTGTAAAAAATAGAAATCGAAGTGGAAAACCCATTTTCAAATTTTTTGCGTATAGCTAAGTATTTCTTCTAAAAAATAAGCCCCGTTTGGCTAAAAGCGGTGAAAAATTTACGGAGCTATGATTTTTTTGCCAAAACACTAAAAAATCGATATTTCACAATTTTTGCTTTGTTCACAAAACTTGTTCATATGAGCCGAAATTATTTTATGAAGGTGCAATTGAGTAAATTTTCACATATATAAATGCATAAATGCTGCCTCTTTATTGATTAAAAATGAATGTCGTTTTGCCCTGCCTTTTAGAATATTGTGGTGGATTTGTTTACCTGCCGGTCTCAATGACCTGTACCAGATAAAAAAGGGTGCAGTGCTTTCCCTTAGTGGAAAAAAATATAAGGTATCATGAATACGTTTTGTGCGTTAACGTCAGTTTTTATACTAAACGTGTTTCTTTACTTTCAATTTTGCCTAATGAATTGAGCGTAGTATAAAATACCTGAGGTTTTGCATACTTTACATACATACTTACATACTTACATACATACACCGGGGCCGCTGTGATGCAGCCCACTTTAAGACAACATGAACTACCAAATTGGTACAACTCCTGTAAAACATTTGTGAAATAAGCTCTAATGCAAAAGTGTTAAAGAAATAAAAATTTATTTCCAAAATTATTTTTATACAATTTGAAAAAAGTTCTTGCTTCCGCTTTGTCTTTTATATTTACTACCATCATTTTCACGCACAAGGGACCACACGTAATCACCCATCATTGCCGTGTCGAAAAGGCCGCTATAGCGATTTTCAATATCCTTTAATTGCTGATGAAAACGTTCGCCATGCTCATCGCTTACGTCTCCTAAGTTTTCAGGGAAAAAATCCAAGTGCGAATCGAGAAAGTGGATCTTCAACGACATGTGTACTTCGGCTTTCTTATAATTCTTTAGTAGGTTATTTACTATTTGCTTGTAATCTGGACTTTTGTGGTTGCCCAAAAAATTGTGTATAACAAGTTTGAATGAGCTCCACGCTGCTGCTTCGACTGGGGACAAAAGGCTTGAGAACTCGTCGTCTTGCAAAAGTTTACGTATTTCTGGACCATTTAGAACTCCTTCCTTGAGTTTTGCGTGTGAAAGGTAGGAAAAGATCGCCTTTAAGCGGGCAAAAGCTTCCTGTGTTCCATCTTTTGCCAATTTTTTTATAAAGTTCTTAGCAAGTCCTAATTTTATATGCAGTGGCGGTAATATAATATTATTTTTATCAACGAGAGCAGTGCGTTGAATATTGTCTGCACCAACTATAATGTTGGTTCGCAAAGGCCAATCTTTTTTAAAATAGTGTAAGTGGTCAGCGCGACTATCCCACTTGCACAAAAAACAACAATATTTTGTATATCCTCCTTGAAGCCCGCACAGAATTGCCACTACCTTGAGATCAGCGCATATTTTCCATCTATGCTTGTCATATTCAATATGATCCAAAAGCGTTTTCATTGTTTCGTAGGTTTCTTTAGAATGCGATGCATATGCGACAGGAAGAGACGGTTTTTGGTTGCCATTGTGTAGGAGGACAGCTTTTAAGCTCTCTTTGTTGCTATCGATAAATAAACGCCACTCTCCGGGATTGTAGACTTCATTGAGCTCTTCGAATAGGCCTAAAATATTGCTGCAGAAACAGATATCGTCTACTTTTGCGTAAAATTTTCCGTATTGCAAGTGCCGATTTCTGTAAATGCTTGTTTTGACATCAGGAGCCACAAATCCGCGTTCTTTCATTCTAGATGCAAAAAGTTCAGCTTTACCCTTTGAAAAACCAAAATCACGAATCCAGTCATTTAATTCGGCCTGTGAGAGTATTCGTTGCGTTAAACTTGTTTCAAACTGACTTCCACTAGACCCCAGCATTTCCTCTGATGATCCTTCTATTTTGGGTGCTGAGCCAGGGCATTCTGGATAAGGCACATCACTTGAATGAGGTAGAGGAAATTTTACCGAATCAACTTTCGCGTATTCCCATTTTAAATGTTTCCCAAATCCACTTCTTGCACTAAGGCAAAAATAGCAGTCCACCGAGTGACAAAAGGGCTCGCTCCATTCCATTGCCGTGTCAAAATCCATGTAACAGCTAGAATGCAAATAGTTAGTTTTTTTTATAGCGTATTAAATTTTAATTCTTACCGTTCTCCAGAAGCCCATTTTGATAACTTTCTATGACATAGGTCACATATTCTTTTAGGCGTCCACGGCTCATTGAGAGTTGGCAAAACACCGAAGTAATGGAAATAGTGCTTTTGCAGTGCTTCAGTAAACGCTAATCCTTTATTTTTTAACATATATAATCCACAAATATTGCAAAAATCGTCCGGATTGTTTTTGCACATGAATACACGAGTTCTTTTACTCATTTTTTTATATTTTAAAATTTGTTTTATTTTCAATTGATGTACGTTGTTCAAAATTTAGTTCAAGACTACTAATCTAAACGCATAAGTGTTACCCTTTTATATATTGCCATAAATTTTCTATACTGTATGTAAGTATGTATGTAAAGTATGCAAAACCTCAGGTATTTTATACTACGCTCAATTCATTAGGCAAAATTGAAAGTAAAGAAACACGTTTAGTATAAAAACTGACGTTAACGCACAAAACGTATTCATGATACCTTATATTTTTTTCCACTAAGGGAAAGCACTGCACCCTTTTTTATCTGGTACAGGTCATTGAGACCGGCAGGTAAACAAATCCACCACAATATTCTAAAAGGCAGGGCAAAACGACATTCATTTTTAATCAATAAAGAGGCAGCATTTATGCATTTATATATGTGAAAATTTACTCAATTGCACCTTCATAAAATAATTTCGGCTCATATGAACAAGTTTTGTGAACAAAGCAAAAATTGTGAAATATCGATTTTTTAGTGTTTTGGCAAAAAAATCATAGCTCCGTAAATTTTTCACCGCTTTTAGCCAAACGGGGCTTATTTTTTAGAAGAAATACTTAGCTATACGCAAAAAATTTGAAAATGGGTTTTCCACTTCGATTTCTATTTTTTACAAATTTTTATATGAAAAATTTACCCTGATTTTTTTGAAAAAAACACAATTTTCTTGTATAATTGCACCTCTAGCACTAAAACTACTCATGCAAATCAAAAACTTTGTTTCTAAAAGTTGTAGGGAGCTTAATTATCTATATTTGGAAAATATATTTATTAAAATCGGTAGATCGGGGCCCGAGATATGCTTGAAATAGCAAGTGCACCTACGAAATGCACTGAAAAAAATTTCAAAAAATTTTTTCTCAAAAACTCTTCCATAAAAAAATTAAAAAAATTTTTTTTCTTGCTTAGGAGGCCGAGATCTACAGGAAAATTGCACAAATATTCAGTTGCTTTTTTTTTGTTTGACAGTGTAATGGGCCCGAAAGTGGTTTGGGAGCTAGAGCACTTAAAGCACACACGCAACGCTTATTATGAATGAACAATATATTTCCATTGTTATTTAGTATAAAAGTAATTACTTTCGATTCCTAGAGATGGCGCTTATGATTGTTTATTGCTCTAAACATCGCAAAGCATAAGCGCAACGTACCATTTTAGGGCGATGCGTGTGTGCTTTAAGTGCTCTAGCTCCCAAACCACTTTTGGGCCCATTATTAAACTTATACAGTATGTTCTTAACATTTTGGGCTTTAATACAAAAAAATTAAAAAAAAAATTAAAAAAGGCTAAGTTGTTTAGATTTTGCTTTGAAATTTTTATCTCTGATTTTACACTGAAAAAAAATTATATTTGTGATTTTGTTCTTATTATTAAAAAATTTGTTAAATTTTCTAAACAAATCACTACTATTTATTTTTGAGAAAAAAAAATTTAGTTAGAATATTTGCATTCAAACAAAACCTTATTTTCATGTGCGGCAATGTTTAGAAGCCCATATTTTCAAAACTAACGGATTTTCAGCCAACATTTTTTGCCCCCTAATTCATATCTCATAGAGGTACAATTGAGCCGAATATGAACGATTTTCAGAACATCACCTTTTTTTCGTTGCCCGCTTCGCGTGAATGCCCCATATATTAACGTGCAAAGTGAAAAATTCCCAGAAAATTTTCGGAAAGTTTTGTCACGTCTTATATGTTAATCCGCATAATGCTTATGAGAATTGTAGGTAAAAGTAATGTAACCAAAGAATGTATAGTAGGCCGTAGCATAAATACCTATGCCAAACTCTTCAAATTACCCCCTCTTTTTTCGGCAATTTGCTCTCTGCCGTTTCCTCTCACAAACACAAAACATAGCAAATGGAAACGCAAAACAGATCCAATGAACTCCGGCATGAGATCGGTATAAGACAAACAAAGTTAATTGGCTGATCGAATAAGACAGAGTAAATACAAACTCTATCATTTATTACTGTTGATGTTTGAGCTGTTTGCTTATAATTTGTTGAGTTTGTTTCTATACATAGCTGTTCGTAGCCACATATGTAGCTATTTGTAGCTACATATATAGCTATTTATAGTTACATAAAGCTATATATAGTTATATTAAGCTATATATAGCTATGCTAACGCTTTGAAAATAATAAACGATACAAACGATTTGATAAAGCCTCCAAATACTATTGCCGTTTCTTGTTGGCTTTACTTCTCACGAAATTAAGTTTGCTCTCTTTGCTTTGCACAAATGCGAATAAATAAAAATCCTCTCAGAGCTAAGCAGAACTGGATTTGGATTCAGGAATTTGTTTTTGTTTTTCAAATTTGTTTGTTCACATATCCAAAGAGTATGTAATTGTTAAGGTTGTTCGTTTAGGGTACTCCTTTAAATGAGACACTGTCCTTGCTTTTATTTATGTTCAATTATTATTTTATTTGTCCGGGTTTTGTTCTTATCTTTTCGCCGTGTGATTATCACTAAAAAACTTCAAAAAATCCAAAATATATTTCAACTAAAAAATATGCTTAAAATAACTTAAACTAGGTTCGCTGACGCGAACTCTGCTGCAGTCGCATTCCCCCGCTGCTGTCTTCTCGCTTCAGTTTCTGCTGACATCTTCGTCTTTCGCAACTTTCTCGCACTCACTGTGGACTTGCGTTACAGTTCTTCATTATTTTGCTCGAATGCATAATTTGTCTTACTGTCAACTGCTCCAATTTAGACTTTTTAGGCCGTTGGTGCTTGTTGTTGCTTTCTTGCTTTCGATCAGCACAGTGGGCTCACGATATGTGTAACATGATCACAACATTCCTCCCCCCCCCTTTTTTTTTTAAATGGATCCACATTCATGCGGATTGGTGGAGTAGACGTTGGAGTAGGGCTGGGAGGTGGGATCGTTATGTGTTTGTCTGGTAGCGAAGTTTAAAATTTTCTGAACCATTCGCTGGTTTTGTCTGTACCACATCACATTTTGTATACTTCTTCGCGTCAAATTTCTTGTCGCCACCTGTTTATCATTTGGTGACATTCTGGGCTGTTGGAAGCTTCCTGCTTCCGACAATTATGTACGGTGGGAGTTCATAGACTGCTTTTGTCGGTAATGCCATTGTTCTCGGCATTTTTTCGTGTCGATGGACGTTATCTTCGTCGGAACGTACACCAAACGGTTACGACGCAGGAAATACTGACCCATTTTGCTTGAGGGTGACCCACTGGATACTCCCGATATCTGGTTGAGGAAGCAGGTGTTCACTCCCTAGCTGGATCCCTCGCTGCCGTCATGACTTGGACTTAAAATTTAAGGTTTTCCTATATATATATGTCATTTCATATTTTCTCATTAATTCTTTTTGTTTATATATTTTAAAAAAAAATTTGTTTTTTAAAATAATTTTTTTCTTTTCTTCTTTTCTTTTCCACACTTTGTCGAACGCTTGTTGCACGTTCAAAAATACTGCTGAGCAGTACTTCCGATGCTCATAGGCAAGTCGAATTTCATTTGTAATATGATTAACCTGGTCAATAGTACCATGTTGTTTTCTACAACCGAATTGATGGGAGGGAATAACATGATGTTCTTGTAGGTATTTTGTTTATATTGGATATTAGTATATTATTCGAATAATTTTGAGAGGCTAGGCAGCAGGCTCCTAGCTCTATAAGAGGAAGTTTGGGTAGGATCTTTTCCCGGCTTAGGAACCATTTTAATAGCCAACCGTTTCCAATCTTTGGGAAGGTAACCGTACTTTATGATAGAATTAAAGGGATTGTTAAAAATGCTTATGCTACTGAAGGTATATTTTTCAACATTTTCGAAATGATAAAATCATGCCCCAGGCCTTTTTTTACATACCAATTCATTTTTAATTGTGTTATTAACTTCACTTTGAGTCATTTTAACGCGAATCCTACATTTGTTTTTAGGTTGTACTGGGCGAGTTTATTCGGTAGTACTCAGAGATTTGGTTCGAAAACTTTACTCAGGTGCAATGCAAAGGTCGCCGCTTTTTTTCTGTCAGAGCATGCCCAACCATAATTTGGTCGCCGAATAGGTGACTCACTCTGCACGGGGGTCTTAAAACCCCGGTTCGCTTACCATAAGGATCCATGATTCGAGCCTCTGGGTGTACGATTTTGGACAAAGTTGCGTTGTTCATTCCTGGCATGAAGGCTTGCTATACAAAATCCTAAGTTTACTTCCTTTAAATTTTCGCGCCATCTTTGAATCATACTTAAAACATAAAACGTTCCAACTGAAACATAATACGTTTACAACCACAAGTTTTCAAATTAATGCGGGGGTCCCTCAAGGAAGTGTTGTAGGGCCTTTTCTTTATCTCTTGTATACTGCAGATATTCCTATTAGTGATCGAATAACAACCTCAACATTCGCTGATGACACAGCGATATTAACCCGACACAAGGATATAAAATTCGCAACTCCCAAGCTCCAAAATCGTCTCAGCGAAATCCAAGACTGGCTCTCTTAATGGCGCATTAAAATAAATGAGCTTAAATGTTGGCATATAATATTCACGCTTAACAAGAAATCTTCTCCGGACATTTTCCTTAATAACACACGCATCCCTCAAAGTGAAGAAGTTACTTACCTCGGAATTCACTTGGATAAACGATTGATATGGCGCAAGCATATTGATGCCAACAAACCTCAGAAATTTAAAGCCAATAGCTTGCACTGGTTCATTAATACTCGCTCTCCTCTTAAACTGGAATATAAAATCCTCCTATACAAACAAGTCATAAAACCAATATGGACGTATGGTTTGCAATTGTATGGAAATGCAAGCAATTCCCACATAGATATCCAGCAAAGAGCTCGAGTCTAAAGTCCTAAGGACTATAACCGGAGCTCCTTGGCTTATTTCAGATGAAAGAATACATAGAGAACTTAACGCAGAATGGGTTAAAACGGAGTTCGCCAAAGCCAAAGAAAAGTACTTGTATAAATTGCATAGACACGTAAATCCACTAGCGCGTGGATTATCGAATACCGCAGACTCCTCGAGGTTAAAAAGAAAATATCGACCAGCAAATATTAATCAACAACAACTGCAAGCCATGCACATCCATCAACACAGCATTCATAGCTGATTCACGACGCGGTTCCTGCGTGCAATCCATGTACTTCAAACAACATAGCTTTCCCAGCTATTTTAAATTGAAATTCGCGCATGCAATCCACTGCACTTCTTTTTACTGAGCCCCATTGCTCTACAACACCAACTCAAATACGTGTGCTCATTCAGACATCACCAAAGCTTAATTCCTAACAGCCAAGGCCCACGATGATCCACAAATTACGTATCAGGATCCATTCTTTTATTCGAAATATGCTTTGTGATTTGTAACTGAGTTGAGTTGGTGTACGATTTTAAAATTGGTGGTACAAAAAATAAACTAAATGTTAAAAAAAAAAATAAATCTGTTACTTGTCAGTGCTGTCAAAAATTTGACGCAGGTTTAGCCTTTAGATCATTTTTAAAAATCCCTTTCCCTTGCTAGAAAAACGCTTACGAAAAATCCATTTCAAAATGAAATCGAAAAAGTGCCTCGAAAAGGGAAAACCCTCAAATTTGCAGCACTAATGCAAAGAAAAATGTCATGACTAGATGCCGACATTAAAGTATCGAGTAAAAGTATTCGATATCAAGTATTATTTACTCATTTTGTTTCAACACCAATCCCACTTACCCTGATAGCGCGTTTCCATAGTTTCAATATCTTTGTGAAACCATTGTCCCTGCTCTTCACTAAAATCACCAAGATTGTCAGGAAACTGGAGGTCTTTTTTTTGCGGCTGTTTAATCGATCTATTTAAAGAAAAGTGCAATGACTGTGCCAGTTCGGCCAATGCCGGCACTGCAGTGTAATATGTTTCTTGCATTTTTGTTTTCTTTTTCAGAGATTTTCTGTAGTCTTTTAATTTTTGCCCACAAGTGAGTGCATAAGGGTTTGGGGCGCTCTTATCTGGCCAGCCTGTAAATTGCCAATGCCATATGACTCTTGATTCTTTCTCATATATATTTTTTAATCCTATTTTTGATAGCACACTACTTTTGTTAACGATTCTGTCCAAAGTTTTAGCGACGAAATTTTCTGTTGTAATTATGTCATTTATCTTCTTGCCCCAATATTGGTAAAATTTTTCTTGGCCGTTCTCTATGACATTTGCAAGCATGATGCTATAAACAGAATAAGGGCGTCAGCGAATATTCGCTCGACGTCGTTGCTTAAAATACACACGGTTATACGAAGTTGCCCACAACACAGCGAATTTCGCCGCGTCAAATCGCCGCAATAGCTCTAATTCTAATGGTAGCGCCGGCGACTGGCGAATCGCAGAATTTACACATCAAAAAACATATGCATTTGTATAAAATCTTTGAGATTTTGTTTCGAAAATGAGGGTTTGTACTTTCTGCTTGCAATGACTTATATTTTCAATCATAGTTTTTCGAAATTCTGAAAACAACATGAGTTCGCCATTCGCTGTCATTGTGTTTACCCGCGCGAATTCTTCGGCGTATTCGCCTGGCGAATATTCGCTTACGCCCTTATTCTGTTTATAGCATGACAATGTTAACACAGTTTTGCTCCCAGACCAAGGACCAAAAATCATTTAATGTGGTTTTGAGTGGACCTTGCGTCGCAATATATGCTCTCTTATTGTAAAATTTTTTTTATGAATTTCGCGTGTATGTAGTCGTGATTATGTACGTTGGATAATTTGACTCTGCTATGATCCAAACAAGGAATGTCAAGATATCTGTTTTTATACCCAGCGTAAGCGGGGTATATTAGTTTTGTGCGAATCTTGTAACAGGGAGAACTAAGCTCCGGAGATATAGACACATATATATAGAAATGATCAGGATCAAAAACTGAATCGATTTAGACATGTCCGTCTGTCCATCCGTCCGTCCGTCCGTCTGTCCGTCCGTCCGTCTGTCCGTCCGTCCGTGGTCGGATCTCCTCCGAAACGGCTGGACCAATCAAGTCGATATTTGTCACACAGGTATATCGGGATCCGAGTATGATCCTAAGTAAAAATGGGAGACATCCGCCCACTGCCACGCCCAGAAATGAATAAAATGTGTTTTCAGTAAAATGCTTGTAACTTGCGAACCACTCAACACATTCCATTGATATTTGGTGTACTGGTGACCTACGAAAAGGGACATATCCTGGAAAAAAATGAACGCCGCCCTCCATGAGCCACGCCCACAAATAATCCCACAAATAAGGGCTTATCGTAACTTGTGAAGTAAAAGGCGTAGAAGCTTCAAATTCGCAACATAGGTTGACCAAGGCGAATGAAAGGTGTAGGAACAAAATTTATATAGCCCGCCCACTGCCACGCCCACAAATGGAGAATTTTCGTAACTTACGAAGTAAAAGGCGTAGAAGCTTCAAATTCGCAACAAAGGTTCACCAAGGCGAATGAAAGGTGTAGGAAAAAATTATTTGTGGCCCGCCCACTGCCACGCCCACAAATGAAGATTTTTCGTAACTTCCGAAGTAAAAGGCGTAGAAGCTTCAAATTCGCAACATAGGTTCACCAAGGCGAATGAAAGGTGTAGGAAAAAATTGTATGTGGCCCGCCCACTGCCACGCCCAAAAATGAAGTTTTTTCGTAACATCCGAAGTAAAAGGCGTAGAAGCTTCAAATTCGCAACATGGGTTCACCAAGGCGATTGAAAGGTGAAGGGAAATAATTTATGTTGCCATCCTTCTGCCACGCCCACAAATAGAGAAGCAAAACATAGTGCGCTCATAATGTCGGGACGCTGGGTATTTCAAAGTCGGGCTTGACCGACTTTAGCTTTCTTACTTGTTCGATTTGTATTTTTGGGAGTTTCTAATTAGAAAGGCTGAAGTATTGTTTGAAATTTTTTTCATCGCTTGAAATTACGCTGGAGTTATTACAATTTCGTATTGAGCTCTTGATCTGATGTATTGAATTTCCTTTTAAGTGTTAGTTGGTTCTTTTGTATTTTGGTTTAATTTTAATAAATTTTTTTTGTGATAAGTTTTCTCCTTTCCTTTTATAAGTAATCTTACATTGGCTGGAGACGGAATGGAAACTATTTCTAATGGTCCCTCCGAAATAGGTGAAAATTTGTTTTGTCTTTTTTGATTTTTCAGCCACTTTTTATCTCCTATCCTTTTGATTTTTGATCATAATATGTCTTCGCTTTTCTTTTGCGGCTTTTAGATTTTGTCTAACAATTACATAGCTTCTCTGAATTTGGTACTTTAAAACTTTGCTGTAATCGTCGGGATTATACAAGGGACCTGGTTTATGTTTTATTTTATTGGAATCTCGAATTAAAAGCCGAAAAGTGTTCTCTTGGGAGTTTGTTTTGTGGACGCATATACCGTGTTGTTATGCACGTGCATAGCATGATGCAGCCATTCGTCCCAATTTGTGCCGTCCTCGTTGAGAAAATTTCGGAGGAATTCTGCAAGAGGCCGGTGATTTCTTTCGAGTGCACCATTGGCCTGCGGGTGGTATGGCGAAGTCTGAGACTTTTTAATACCAAGAATTTTGCAAACCTCTTTAAATAGGACGGGAATAGATGGGAAAGATATAAGACGGGAAGAACGACTATTGTTAATCAATGAAAAAAAAAACAAAATAAAAATAAAAAAAGAAATGCGTGTCTCGTAAAATTTAAAAAGAATCGGCACCCGAGATATATTATTTTACACGATATTCGAACTTTTAAGGTCAGCGCTCCAAGGTCAATGTCATTTGAGTAACCATTAAAAGATTAAAACTGCACACGACTGTAATTTGCTACTCGAAACAATGAGAGTACCTTAAGTTTTTTTTTATACAATATAGTGGGGTACATTACAGGTGGGGTGCAAGGTTTCTCCTTAAATGGTTTCGTAACAAGCTCGGATTATTACCAAAAACCCCACGTGGGCTCCTTTAATACTAAAAGATTTACCAATTGTTCGAACCGGAAAAATTCTTGAAAATATCTGCATATCTTTTGTAAAAAAGAAAACACTACTTAATATGCCATTTTTATTAATTGTTTAATTTCAGATGTGTTGTTGTAAAAAAACCATGTAAGAGACAGCCTCCATGTTCACCGTTACGTCAGCATCTCGCTTACAGAGGAGAAACTCCCACTCTTCGATAAGGAGCTATCCATACCAAATGTTGGCAATCACTTTGGTGATGAGTATGGTTGGACGAAAGCAAGTTTTTAGTGCAAATCCAAAGTTCGATCCATCCACAAATATGCGTTCCGTATTGGTCCCGGCCGATGCGCAAGTTGGAAATGTCATATACCGTATACGTGCCTCCGATGACGAATTTGACTATCCACTTACCTTTCAGTACGATAAAACATCTTTGACGTCAAATTTCAGAATTGAGTCTCTTCCATGCACAAAGTATAACTCAGTTTGTCAAGCAAATGTTATCTTAAAGCAGCGTCTTGTAGCTGGACATTTCTACGAATTCCAGGTCTCCGTAAAAGACACTAAAGGCAATAAGGCTAAACAACTCTGCTCAATCCTAGCAACAAAGTTTTCAACACCAGTCAACTTCATTTTTTCCCAAAGACCTGATGTAATAATTATTCCAGAAGTAAGTAAAAAATTAATCCTATTAATTTTTTTTTTTTTAGATTTAAACTCAAGTAAACAATGAGCTCTCCCAGGTTGCGCGATGTAGCTTTATTCTTTGATTGCAAAATATCTTCCAAATTCAAAGGTTAGTCCCACAAAAACAGGCAGACTAGTTGTCGGGAACGAACTTACGTCATCTGTAAGTAGCTTTCGATGAAAGGTGCTGTAAAGTTGTCTGCCTAAATTGTATACTTCTTCTCTTGACCATATGATAAGGGTGGTTGCTACTGACGTTATGATGATAGACAGGCTAAGGTCGAGCATGATCTCGATAAGCATAATGCGCAGTTAAGCCTGGGGCTTGCGAAGCATTTACGTAAGCGATAAGCCTAGAATAAAAAACGAGGTACTGAAATCATTTATTAAGTTATTGCTAGAACATTTCCCACTTTAGTTCGCTTAATTAAATCATTTCAACTCATGATTAGTTGTTATACCCGACACACTCTGTGTCGAGGGTATATTGCGTTTGTAGGGTTGTGTGTAACACCCAGAACCAGTCGAGATAGACCATACAAAATATATATAGAAATGATCAGCGTCACCAGGAGATTCGATTTAGCCATGTCCGTCTGTCTGTCCGTCTGTCTGTCCGTCTGTCTGTCGTCTGTCTGTCTGTGTACAGTTATCTTATCGAAGGAGTTGAGCTTATCTTGACAAAATTTTGTTTGAGTGCTCACGGCGACATAAGTAAGAACAAGTTCAAGAATGGACCTGATCGGACAATTTTTAGGGGTACCTCCAGTACTAGGGTCTGTTACGAAAATCACAAAAACTGGTCTTAAAGCGAATTTTTCAACATATTTTGATGAAACTTTATATTTGAACATGTTTCAAGGCAAGTTATACGATTTCCAAAAATTTAAAAAGTGGGAGTAGCAGAAGGGCGTTTTTCCAAAATTGTCCCCTACAGCCGAAATTCAAATGTGACTTCAACGAAATTTGGCACTTATGCTTTCTTTGTAGCCATGAACATCCTCCCCAAAAATTTTCTTTGGTCGGTTCATTATCAAGGGTGCCCCAGTACTAGGGCCTGTCACAAAATCCCAAAACTGCATCAAAATCTGACTTTTTCGAAATATTTCAATGAAACTTTGAACTTGACCGTATATTTAAGCCTCCGACTAGGAGTCCAAAAAAATAAACTGGAAACTCTGTGTCGGGTATTTGATTGTCAGGCTCCCCTGACTATAACACCCTTACTTGTTTTTTTTTTTTTTAATTCTAGAGGCAATGTAACTTGAAACTCAATTTTTGAAAAACTTTTTTCTTTCAATTTATTCTGTCAGCGATAGCATTGAGGAATAGCTTTTAGACTAGGAGAATCTCTCCTCATCCGACAGTTCTACGGAATGCCTGAAATTTAAGATGAGCAATGCATTTTGAAAGTACGAGCCCAGCAATGAATTTTCAAAGAAACACAGTAGTTCATGCTGGCATATCAACCATTTTTGGGATCTAATAAATCACTGCTTAAACTTATCAACTTTTCCTGACCTATGGAATGTGGCATTTGTCAATCCAATTCCCAGAAACCATCCGCGATAGAAGCCCCCACTTTCCGCCTTTAAGCATCCTGCCCAGCATGTCTAAGGTCGTCAGGATGATTATATAAAAGCACATATTTGATTTACTAAAAAGTAAAATCTAATTTTCTGGCTTCTTATCTGATTCTAGACTTGGCCATAGTGGAGAGACTTGATTCCACTAAAGATCCTAACAATATTAGTCATGGGGCTTTGTTCAAAATGTTAGCCATTTCCTTTAATATCTATAGCTAATATCTTTTTTTTTTTTTTTGAACGGGACTTGTTTATTGAATCTTCTTATTTATAAAGAACTTAAAATAAGTTGTAGAATCTTAAATCTAATTTTACATAACTTTACAAAAGTTTTCGGTTGTAAAGTTTCTTGTATAAACGTGCCTCGGAGCGGACTTAAGAACTCATATATAGTTGTTTGTACATAATATGTGCCACGGGATCGGGCTTAAATAATAAATTTTTATACAAGATAAACGTGCCTCGGAGCGGGCTTAAGAACTCATATATAGTTGTTTGTACATAATATGTGCCACGGGATCGGGCTTAAATAATAAATTTTTAATTTTTTTTTTTTTTTTTTATTTGCATGGCGAAACAGTTTTTGCCAGTGAAGGAATTTACCGGAATCTGTTGTGTATCGATTTATAGCAGAGGCTACTCAGTTGCTTCCACAGTGGTGTGGCGATCATTTCTTCGTAGCCGGGAATGTGAAGAAGTGGAGGCTAGGCATCTAGCCATTTCATTAGGATGACTTCTAAGTTTTTCGCTATAGATTGCCTTAAATCGCGAAATTTCATCTTTAACCATGGGTACATTGAGGTCGCGGTGGATGTTTTCGTTTCGGATAAACCATGGAGCACCTGTAATTAATCTTAAAATTTTCGATTGAGCTCTTTGTATTAGTTCTACAGTCGTGGAGCTAGCGTTGCCCCATAGCTGTAGCCCGTACGTCCAAATCGGTTTGATAACAATTACGTATAAAAGCACCTTGTATTCAATGTTCAAAAGAGAGCGTGAGTTAATTAACCAATGAAGCTTAGAGGCTTTTAATTTCATGAGAGTTCGTTTGGCTTCAACGTGTTTGCGCCAAGTAAGACGTTTGTCCAAATGGAAACCTAAATAGTTTACATTGTCGGCCTGTGGTACTAAAATATTATTAATAGATACGGGTGGGCAGATTCCCCTTTTAAGTGTGAATGTGACGTGCTTACATTTTTGCTCATTTACTTTTATACGCCAAAGAGCTAACCATTTTTCAACTAATTTTAAATGCATTTGAAGGTTCCTAGCAGCTGAAATTGGGCATTTTTGCCGACTTATAATTGCTGTATCATCAGCAAAAGTAGATATTGTGGTGCTACTGCTTAAGGGGAAGTCTGTGGTGTATAATAAGTATAGGAAGGGGCCAAGAACACTTCCTTGGGGGACGCCTGCTTTTATTTCAATGTCTTGTGTTATATGATCCTTATATTTTACCCGAAATTATCTATTTTTTAAGTAAGACGCAAGTGTTTCATGTGTATTTGGAGGGAGGAGGCTCCTAATCTTGAGAATGAGGCCTTCGTGCCAAACTCTGTCGAAGGCTTGAGCCACATCAAGAAAAACTGCGGAGCAATACTCTTTATATTCAAATGCTTTCCTTATTTCGTTTGTTACACGATTCACCTGCTCAATCGTTCCATGATTTTTTCGAAAACCAAATTGATGAGATGGAATAATATTGCTTCCATTAATGTAAGGAGTCAACTTGGAGAGCAATGCCTTTTCAAATAGCTTTGAGAGGCATGGAAGGAGGCTTATCGGTCGATAGGACGATACTATTGTAACGTCCTTGCCTGGCTTTGGAATCATAGTGATTAATGATCGTTTCCATGCAGCCGGAAAATGTGCATATTTAATTATTGACTTGAAAAGCTTTGTGACAAAAATTATAGCAATAAACGGCATCTCTATAATCATTTTTTGAGTTGTTTGATCATGACCTGGTGCCTTTTTCGGGGACAATTGGTGTTTAATGATTTCCTTTATTTCATTCGCGTGGAAGCGAATCGGAAAATTATGAGAATTTTGTTGTAGTGAAGGAGCTTCACCATGAATTGGGGGTGGATTAGGTTGAAACACAAAGCTCAAGTGCTTTGCAAATGTAGCCGCTATTTCTTCACTACTGCGTGCCCAATTGCCATTGGAGTCTCTAATCGGAGATTCACCCTGTATGGGTGTTTTTAAGGGTTTGTTCGCATTCCATAACGAAAATTTTCCTAACTTATGTGGTGAAAGATTAGAAACATAATTTTGACATTCCTGATCTTTTTCTCTTTGCAGCGCTTTTCTCAGCTCTTCTGTGGCTGCCTTTAATCTATGTTTGGCTTCTGGGGACCTATTTTGTTGCCATTCGCGCCTTTTCTTTTGCTTTTCTAGTACAAGTCTTTGTATTTCACTATTGGTGGTGAAATCTCTTTTTGTATTTTTATTATATGGTGGAGTTGAATTTTCTGCCGCTGACGTTAAAATAGAATTAAGTACGTTTACGGCATCTTCCACGTGATCTTTGCACTCTATTGTGTAGCTTGTGTGTATATGAGTGGCTATATATTTTTTAAATTTGAGCCAATTTGTTTTGGAAGACGTTAGTCCGAGGACTGGCTTGGAGTGAGTGGATGATTCCGAAAGTCGAAAATGCACAGGAGAATGATCTGAAGAAAGATCAAAGCTAGTCGTGGTTGAAACACTTGACCTATCTACTCCTTTGACAATGGCAAAGTCAATAAGATCTGGAATTTTTCTTTGGTCTGTTGGCCAGTAAGTTGGTTGGGAGGGTGACAAGAAAGCTAAAAATCTGTTGCCTAACGAACTAAATAGTTCTTTAAACTGCTGTTCACTTACAGGGTAGCGGGGTGGTGCATAAATAGCTGACAGAGTTAGGTTGCTGCCGTTCGTTTGTAAGCAGATGGATATTGCTTGCAATTAGGCTTTAGAGTATGAATTTAAACAGAAATGTTTAATTCTGCTGCGAATTAATAAACTTGTACCACCATGAGCCTTACCATCAGGGTGATTAGTTTTATAGAAGTTGAACCCGGGAATATAAAAATTGTTTTTATCTGTCAGGTGTGTCTCTGAAATGAGCATTACGTCAATTGATTTATCGGAGAGATAGTGCATTAATTCTAGTTTGTGCTGGCCTATACCGTTAGCGTTCCATGAACATATATTCAACATACTCATTTTTGGGAGATAAGAATTTGGAGCATTTGGTTTTGCGTCCGCACTAACTCCTGTAGTGTAGTTTGCATTGATGCCATAAATTGTGACATACATTGCGTCAAATTGAAAATCATATTTTCCAAACTGCTATTCAGTTTTTTGGTACATTCTGTGCGTTATTTACACCAGATTTTAAAGCATCAGCGTAGGATAAGCTGGGATTGACGGACGGAATTGATTTGGCTTGCGTTTGAGCCGATGAACGAGTTATAAATACTTGCTTTTGAGAATTACAGGCGGCTTCTTTCTGTAAAACCAAACGATTTTTAAGCTCCTTATAAATAGGGCAGCCCCTGTAATTAGCTGTGTGGTTTCCGCCACAATTACTACACTTTTTCAAAATAAGATCGTTGCTACTCTTGTTATTGCAGACGGAAGAGTGATGAAACTCTCCACATATGACGCATACTACGCGTAAGGTGCAGTATGTCTTTGTATGACCATACTCTTGGCAATTTGTGCATTGCACAGGTCCGCTACGTTTAAGCGGTTCTTCTACTGAAATCCTACGGCTAAGAAGATACTGTAAACTATATACAGGGTGATTCTCATTTTTCCTTAATTTTACAGCATCAGGGCAGAGTTCAATTTTGAACATGGGCTGAGGGACTTTCTGTCTATTTATTATATTAATAACATGCTTGACCTGGAAGCCCTTTTCTTCCAAGGCCTGCTTAATTTCAGATGGCTCTATATCTGATTCAAGGCCTTTTATTACAACAGAAATGCCTTTGCTGCTCTTTAGTTGGTAAGTATAAAAACTCTTTTTGCTGTCTTCTAAGTTTTTAGCGACAATTCTATAATTTCTTTCATTATAAATTTGGATTTTTGTCTCGTGAATATTCCCACGAGTTAATGGCACGATATGGAAGCTATCTTTTCCTATCAGGCGAATGAGGCTGGCAACGAGGCTATTAGAGCTCCGCTCACGCAAATAAATTGGAGGCGGTTTGAATTCTCTAGTAGGCTGATTTTCGGATGAATTATCATTCGATTCGTCAGCTAGTGGAGCAAAACGGTTACCCGATAACATATTAGTGGGGGTGGATATGACTTCTGTTTTATTTAGTTTAGCCCTATCAGCGTGTTTTCCAGTTGGACTTCTTTTACGTTTAATTATATTAACGTAGCGATGCATGCCAATCAGCATCGCCTTCTGCTCGATTTGTTCTTTTGACTTATTGTTTGAGTTTAAAGATTCTTCGATAGCTGCGTTACCTGAGGTCGACGCGTTTGTTGTTGTTGTAGCGCTGGTAATAGGAGGTGCTGTAGGATCAGCTAGATTTAAATTGCCTTTTTTTTTATGAATTTTGGAACTGTTTCGCCGGTGGAATTGGAACGTTGCCTCTGAAAATGGCTTTTCAACATAGAAAATTGGCTGTTAGCTGCGAACTGTTGAAAACTTTCGTTGTCGCGAAGGAATTGTTTGTTGGGTAGTTGTGAAACTTGATTTATAGCATCTTCTGTAGCTAAGAACCCATGGTTTGTGTCGACGCTATTTGTTTGGAGGTGAACGAGATATTGGCATCACTTGATCCAGCTGACAGCTGAATCAGCTGCAGCAAACAGTTGTCTCTGTCTATAAAAGTGTTTTTGTAAACAAACAGGAATGAATGGATTTTGGAATATACTTAACTTTGAGGAAAATTTGATTTTAATTCCTCAACTCACTGCCCAAAAGCAGGGAATCGGCTGGACAACAATACTCAGCCGTTCGCGAGGAAATACGACTTAACTTGTAGTTTTCTGTCTAATCGGATGTCGGAATTTAAAAGTTTACTGGACCACTAAAAACAACACAGCCGAACTGTGTCTACGATTTTTAGTTTTTAGTTTTCCCCAAAATTTGGGGAAAGGGAATCCAATCACATGCCCGATATATGTTTTTTGGGTCGCTGAATTCGAATTCAGAGTCTTTTTGATCCTAGCGTTTCAGAATCATGGTCAAACGAAGGTCAAACCATCAAATCTAATGATTGAATTTTAAGCCCAAGTACGTACTGACTTCCTTTGGCAGTGAACTCTGTTTGGGGATCACCCATCATTCTGTACATCCTTATTTTGTAAGCCTGCATCCAGGGCACCTCCCCGTGCTTACGGTGGGCAACGGAGTGTGTCCGTGATCCGACAAAGTCCATGGATTACGTTGAATTACATGCCTCAAGAAAGCCCAATGATTGTCATGCCAAATGTGATCGTCTTTGTTGTATATATACTTCATTTGAAGTCGAATCATTGAGAAAACCAATTGCCGATCGAATTTGTTTTGTTATTCCAAAATTTTTAAATTAGACATTGATCAGGGAAATAGTTGCGTTCCACAAATTCGTTGTAATATGTTGCTCAAATTGAAAAAGAGCCAAAATACTGATGCAGATATTGGAAATATTACACCAGCAATTTGGAGAAATTCTCTTTGCAAGGAAGAATGGTACTTTTGTTTGAATCATGTTGTGGGATATCGTGTCAAATAAAAAAAAACTCATGATCTTCACATTAAAACCATTGAATCTGTGGAAGTTTCCGAGCTATGAATATCTAGCAGTGGTTCAGTGTACATGTCAGATGAAGAAAAACGTGGTATGCAGTCAAAGCCATCTCTGGCATCTCAGGATGAATTAAAAGATCTCGTTCGAAATTTGGACTTACCCAAAGAAAGTTTGGAGTTCTTGGCTTCGTTCCTGAAGAAAAAAAAATCTTTTGGAACCTAACACAAAAGTTGCTTTCTACCGAAACCGAGACCGCGAATTCAGAGCAAGTCATTATGACAAAACAAGAAAATAGGAATAAGATCATCGCTTAGAAATCGCGTTTAATATCATAAATAAGTCCATTATTGATCCAATGAAAGTTCTCATTCCTTCGTTGCACATCAAGTTTGGCCTCTTGAAGAAATTCGTCAAGGCTCTTAATAAAAAATTGAATATGTTTTCAAAGTGGTACAAATCCCTTGGCAACTTTTCCCATCGTAAATTTTCATATTAATTTTGACAGTTGTTTGACAAATTTCTCAATTCCCACAATTTGCGAAGCTGCGTGAGTCCCACTAATATCTTAAATTAAAATTTCCGAAACTTTCTGAGGCCAAATTGCGAGAAGGCGTGTTCGATGGGCCACAAATTGGAAGATGTTTAAAGAAACGAACTTTACTGGAAAAATGACTGAGGTCGAAAAAGCAGCCTGGATTGCTACCATGTTTTTTAAAACCCTGCAAAACATGCCTACTTGAAACACTTATACAAGTGCAAAGAATTTTATAAATACTAATTCAAATACAATAAAATGTTTGGGGTATGGTATGAGTGAGAGCGAGCAGGTTAAAAGCCTTTGTTAAATTTTGTTTGTGTAAAAGAGACGCCTGATGTAAGCGGCTTTGTGTTGTGCAAAAATAAAGTTTTTTCATGCTAAAGCACCGACTGCTTGTTAAAAACTTTTTTTTGGACAAGATAAGGCATCACTATCGAATAAAAATTTTGAAATCGAAAGAATAGTATTATAAATAGAGAATATATTCTATATATATATTATATATATTCTATTGTTGGATGCAATCACGTTTTGGTCATTAAACAAGAACAAAATAAATGCAGTTTTCATTGTTTTTGGACCTACAGCTCTTTACAAAATATTATCTTATTTCACAGCATTACTTGATTTTGGGTGTTCATCAAAGACTGTGTGTCTTACTTTCAACTATTAAAAACTGATCAACTGAGACGGCGTTTTTATTTCATCTACATTATCTGGCAATTTTTTCATCAAACAAGTAAATAATCATCAAGCACTGGGTCCAAGACAGGTACCCATATACATATAATTTATATTAAATAAACCCCAAAAGCACAATATGGCATCTTTTGAGGAATAGCAGCACAGCAAAAAGAAACTGGTGGAAATATTGAAACGATAATTCGAAATTTGATAAAATATCAGATATCGAGAAATCAATCAATAGAATACTACAAGGAGCGTTTAAGACGAGTAGATGCTGAGAAGGGAAAATTCTAAGCAGCAGACAACAAAATCCGGTTACATGAGGATCCGCTATTGGACCACGTCTATTTCTCAACCCATTATTACAACGCGATAATAAAAAGTGTTTTTCAAACCAAAGACACGTTTCAACAAGCAATCCTTCAACTAGTCCCAATAGTTTTAAAAGACAATGACCAGCAGCACGGGGCAAGGAGCAAGCAGCCAACCTCCGCCAATGCGGACATGTAGGATATGGATTTCACTTAACCTGTTCATCGGCAAGGTGCAAAGATGAGCTCGCTGCAGCGTTCATTAGAAGATGACTCTGCAGGATATTGCCTCGCAATGATACAGAAATTATGGGAAAACATCGAAAACATTCATTTCCAGGTTCGGGAAACGTTCGAAAATCCAATAGAGCAAGACTATAACATGGAGCAATTCATTTTTTTTTGCCAATTAGTTGTTTTGTCTTGTCCTCGAGCTTACCAGTATTAAATAAATATTTTATAGGATAAGTGCAGAATGCATTTTAAGAACCGTATTCTCTCTTAAAGTTTCGACAATTCAAACGACAAGCAGTCTGGAATAACAACTTTTTCCATAATTAGGCTTAAGTTGTTCATTTTCGAATGTTTGCTCCCACATAAAAAGCAAATTTAAAACGAAGGACATGAAGAAAAATTTTTTAAAAATTTCAATTAATCTTGCAAAGGTCTAAAACAGGTTTTATAAATATTTTCAAACTAATGACAATTACTTTGATTGGACGAGGATTTATATTTTGCTGCTCAATATTTGTTTTTCTGCAGCTACCAGGTGTGCCACATACCTGCTCATAATTTTTAATGCATGCTATAATTTGGAGAGGAACCACCGGGATAGAAAAGAGACTTGCATATTTTATTAGTTTTAATTAAAAGTTTTTTGTGATGTTGTGAAGATTTTGCGAGACAATTGCAAGCAATGAGTAGAACAAGAAAGATGGCAGATCATAAACACCAAATTTATGGCACACGCACATCGATTAGGAAATATAAATAAATCGAAGTAAGCAAAGCAGAGCTTAAGCAATCGAAGCTAAAAAGCACGCTGCCGTTTTGACACATATTGCATTGGCACGCTGGCCACAGCGCAGCACAGGTGACCAAATATCCAAATATGCTGAGTTGGATATGTGTCACAGCGCAACACAGGTGACCCAATAAATATCCAAATATGCTGAGTTTGATATGTGTCACCAGAAACACAGCAGAATATTTGCGACCTACGACACTGTAAGGGTAGCAGCGATCAGTGAGGGCAGAGGCATCACTATAAAAGATGTTGATCAACGAACGTTCTGGGTAGTCTACAGTCTGGGATCGTCGCTTAAGTCGATCATCGTTTAACTAAATTAGGTTAAAATAATGTATAATTTAAAAAGTAGTCAACAAATACTGGGTAATAGGAATTCAAGGCGTTTTTCTCTGAAAGGACCAGGATCGGAAGAAAAGTTTTAAAACTGGCCTGATCTGGTGCCTCCGCTGCTATGGGTTGCTCGGCCGGCTGACGTTGACGCTCTAAAGTGGTAATTCGGTGGCGGCGATGGCGAACCGGCGCGAGGCACTTGAGGTCGGGAAGCCGAGGTGGATCGTTATCGCTCGATGCTGGAGCAGTGGCGAGGACTTTCCACCCTTGGGGTTTCTATTGGCGAGCCATAGTGACGCCGTGTTGGACTAAGCTCCTCCTGGTGGCGGCGTGCCGAATAGGAGCGGTTGCGGCGTCGGTGTGATCGGCGCCGGCGTTTCGGAACCGCTGCACTTTCTTCATCCCGGGCCCTCCGGGGCAACCATGGGCCGGGCGACGGCGATCGAGACGCCTGGTGGGGGAGCGTGTGGTGCTTCTCGCCACAAACCTTACAACTTCTCTGCGAATTGCAATCCCTCCGGAGATGGGATGGTGATAGGCAGCGGAAGCAGCATTTGGATTGCTGGGTCATCAGCAATCGTTTTTCAAAGACCCAGCGGCGGAAGCGGCGACAGCGACTCAGACCATGGGCCCTATCGCACACCACACATGGCTGTCGTCTTTCCATGGCACTCTGAAACGAATAGGAGACACTGATGAGCAGATTCGCAATGATAAACAAAGACAGGGGGAGGCGGGAGTGTTGCGAAGGGATGAGGACTACTAGTCATAAGATTTCTGGCAATTCGACTGGCAACATGCAGAGCTTTGTAATCGGCCTTGTGATGATACCAAATTCGGTTTTGACATCGACAATGCGCACAAGACCATCATCTCCAGGGTGCACTTGAATGATTCTTCCTTTCCTCCACTCAAATGGGGGCAGCTGTGTATCTTTGATGACGACGAAGTCGTCAACCTTCTTATTCGGTTGCGGCACCCCCCATTTATCTCTTTTATGTAAGTCTAAGAGATACTCCATTTTTCAACGTTGAGCGAAGCGGTGATGCAGAATCTTCACTTTCTACCATCGCGTAGTGAGCGGCAATTCGGCTTGTGATTCTTCTGGCCATGCTGTGAGTGGGGCTCCCCGAAGAAAATGTTCAGATGTCAGCGGCAGCAGGTCTGCGGGATCCTCTGACATCGGAGTGAGCGGGTGTGAATTCAATGCTCCTTCAATTCGAGCTAGCAGCGTGGCGAATTCTTCAAGCGAGAACTTGTGAGGCCCAGCCACTTTGACAAAATGAGTCTTGAAGCCTTTGACCGCCGCCTCCCATAGTCAACCCATGTGAGGTGCGTGGGGCGGGATCAGATGCCATTCGAACCCTTGCAGGGCGTATCTCCGTTGGAGGTCAACTGCGGCGTTTGAAAGAAAGCTGGTGAATTCCGTATCTAAAAGGTTTTTGGCGCCTATGAAATTTCGACCGTTGTCGAAGAATATTCGCTTGGGCAGGCCGCGCAGCCCTACGAATCGATCAAATGCCGCTCGGTAGGATGCCGTGGATAATTCGGAGCACAGTTCCAGATGAACGGCCTTCGTGGCGAAACACACAAAAACGCTGACATAGCCCTTCAGATATGGTGCGGTTCGAAGAGTGGACGCCTTGATGTCGAATGGTCCGGCAAAATCGACTCCAGTATGGGTGAATGGTAGTGATAACGTTGATCTTTCCGCTGGCAACGCGGTCATCATTTGCGTCTTCACTCGTCGCTTATAGATGGTGCACGTATGACAGCGAGTGATGCAGCTCTTGATTTTCCGTTTCAATCGCGCGATGTAGAAATTCTGTCGCACCATGCGAAACATAAGTTGAGCGCCGCCATGCAAGAGCGCTTTGGGTACAAATTCCAAATACAAGCGGAAAAACGTAGAGGTGGCAGGTATGATGATCGGATATCTTTCGTCTACCGTAAGATCTGCATGAATCAGTCGTCCATTGACACGCACGAGACCGTCTTCATCAAGCATGGCATTGAGGGTAAATAACGCACTTTTTCTCCCGAGGGGCTTTCCTTCGCTTAAATCCTGATATTCGAGTGGATAGTGCAAGGTCTGCGAAAACAAAATTAACCGATTTCTCGCTAACGTCAGCTCATCTTGTGACAGAGTGAGTGTGGTGGGACTCGGCGCCATCTCTTTTCGCGCTTGTCTGTAGAAACGCATTACATAGCCGATGACTCGAAGCGCTCGATCATATGATGAAAAGTCGTGACGGTGAATGCGGCCGCCTTCCGCTCTTCAATGGTTGGAGATGATGGGGGTTCAAACTGAGGCCATTCCTCTAGCGATTTTACGAGCCATGACGGGCCTTGGCACCAAAGCGAATTTTCACAGAGGTCTTGAGCTAGCATCCCTCGGGTACCCAAATCAGCTGGATTGTCCCGCGATCGCACATGACGCCATGGAGTGTTGCCAACGTTGGTCAGAATTTGGGAAATTCGATTGGCGACGTAAGTTTTCCATGCATTCGGAGGACGTTTCACCCAAGCCAGGACGATCGAGGTGTCTGACCATAAAACCGTTTGATTTTCGTGAATATGAAGCTGAGCGTTGATCGATTTGATTAGTCTGGACAGAAAAACGGCGGCCGCAGAGCTCGAGGCGCGGAAGGCTGACAGTTTGCAACGGATCCACCTTAGATTTCGCCGTAAGCAAGTGAGCATAAACTTGGTTGAGACTCTCTATGCGGAGGTAGAGTGCTGCACAATATGCTCGCTCCGATGCATCGCAGAATCCGTGGACCTGAACTGTGACCGTAGGATCGTAGTGCACCCATCTCGAAATTTGAATTTGCTCGATGAATGCCAAATCAATGACGAAAGCGTTTCAGCGTTCTAAAGCCTCATGAGACACCCGCTGATCCCATTCAGTGCCTTCGAGCCACAGCTGTTGCATAAGAACCTTGGCGCGGATGATGATCGGCGTAAGCCATCCTGCTGGGTCGAATAGTTTTGTGATATCAGACAGAATCTGTCGCTTGGTCGTCGATGATGCGGCAGAATGAGCACTTAACTTGTATGAAAAACGATCAGCAATGGCATTCCAGGGGATCCCCAACATTTTTGCGTCGCTGGCAGATTTATATTTTAAAAATTCGGCATCCAGCAGGTGTGAAGATGCGACATCCTTTAATAGTTCGGCATGATTCGCGGTCATCTTCTTAAACGGAAATCCCGCAGAGCCAAGCGTGCGATTGAGTTGCGTTTTTGCTGTACAGGCCGCTTCGAGTGTATGGCCGCCTGATAGGACGTCGTCGACGTACGTTTCATTCTTCAAAATGAATGCTGCTTGAGAAGCTTCGTGCGCCGAATCGTTTGCTAATTGATGAAACGTTCGAATGGCCAAATATGGAGCACAGTTGACTCCTAACGTCACGGTTTTCAATTCGTAATCCTTGACCGGTCCAGTCTCTTCCTCGCGAAATAGGATGCGTTGAAATGTTCGATCCTCTTCATGCACCTGTATCTGTCGATACATCTTCTCTATGTCGCCGTTAAACACGAATCGATAGAGCCTCCAGTTGAGAAAAAGGATGACCAAATCCGCTTGGAGAACCGGTCCGACATGAAGCACATCGTTCAACGATAAGGATGACGAGGTTTTCTGTGACGCATTGAAGACGACGCGCACTTTGGTAGACGTACTCTCTGGCTTCATTACAGCATGATGGGGAAGATAAAAAGAGAAAAAAATATTTTCACGCATGATTTCAAAATTAGGACAAGGCCCCATATGATCGTATGTTAAATATTCAGACAACACTGAATTAAAGATATCACGCATAAGTGGCTGCCGCGCAAGCCTTTTCTCCAGGCTTTTGTATTGCGTGAGCGCTCCGAACCATGATGACCCTAAGCGAAGGGCGGATTTAGAAAAATCGATCTTGCATGGCAGACGGACAATGTATCTACCATCGCAATTTCGGACAGTGGTTTGAGCATACAGCTCTTCACAATAGATGTCCTCTAGAAGAGGTGGAGGGGAACTAGCGACTTCTTGTTCCCAAAACGATTTGAGCGGCTCGGGGAGCGACTCGTTGGCGTCTCCGGAGGAGACACGCGTCGTAAACGCTTCGGTGGATTCGCTGGCGATAGGCCCACTCAAACACCACCCGAACACTGAGCTTTGTGCTATGAGGCTTCCTCCTACATGCATTTTAACACCAGGTCGCAATAATTTTGGCATGATGTTGGAGCCGATGACCATGTCGATGCGGCCCGGACGTGTAAAATGTGGGTCGGCGAGCTCAAGCCATGAAGTTTCTTGGGGATCCAAATCGGATACCCTTTTGGCTGGAAGCCAATTCGTCAATTTTGGCAGCACCACTGCGTCAATCTCTTCCTCAAACGTGGAACGAGGCGATGCGAGCATGATGGTGCACTCCTTTTTTGAAGTTTGAGTGCATTGGCCGCCCATGCCAGCCCATGATCTACGACTCCCTATTCCGGAAACCGACATTCGCACCTATTACCAAATCTTAACTGTGCGAGCATTTATAATGCAAACTCGAATAGTCTTTTCTCTAATCCTTTCATTGATAAACTCAGAGAAATTCGAATTGCTCCAGTTAACCCCAATTCCGGCGGTCGTAAATGCCGCATTGGTGATGATCAACCCAATAACGGAATTCATCGGCATCAACTTGCAGAAGGATGAACTCTACCCAGTAGACAAGGACCTCGCCGGATGTCTCAATATACCCAACAACCAGTATTTAAGCCTACAGCGACACCCGATTCACTCATCAAGCGCAGAGTTCGGCAAATGCGAAATGGATTTGTTCGACAAGAAGTTAGTGCACAGCTGTTATTTGCAACGCATCGACTCAAATATAACGTGGTTTCAGCTACATAATTCCAATCAATGGATCTACGGAATAAGCTCCCCATCTCCAGTGAATTTGGTATGCGACAACGGGATACAACATTTTACACTCAGTCAGGCGGATCGTCTAGAGAAACCAAGCAACTGTGTGTTGAACCACGAACAAATGCCTATTCGCGGGCATCGCGTGTACAACACCACCTTACGAAGAGCTTATGCTCGATTCCACTCATTACCCCTACCTAATTCAACGAGGGAACTACCCACGATCTCGTATAACTCCACAACCTATAGTGTCAGCCTAGAAGAAATTCGCAGCCTACGAGACAGTCTGGCTAAAACGTCCATAGTTCCCTTCAACAGCTACAACGTACACCATATCGCCACCAACTATGTGGCTATCATTATCGCAATTGCAGTAGCCACCATCATTGCCATTGCCTATTGCAGGAAAAGGAGAAGTCTCAAAATTCTGACACCAGCTCCGCGCCAGCAAGAAAGCTTCGTCTTGAGTCTCGACTAGCTACAGAAGCGCCTGCCGTCTTTATCATTAAGTATTGTAGAATCGATGATTCAACGAGGGCAGTATGTTGCGACATGTCAATAATAATAAACAAATAATAATAAAATTTTGCTTGCTTGCATTAAAGGGCACTAAACCTTCGAGTAATCAGTTATTGTTTTCGCATATCCCAATTCCCAATTTCGCGGAACCAATCATGCAAGCTAGCAAATTCTAATTCATAGCATTTATAAAAATTATTGATTACATTGCAATTAATTAGAATATAAGCCACCAAATTATTCAATAAATGATCAGTGAAGTGAAAACCTCATTGAAGAATGAAACTACCAAAGTTAACTTTCCTTTGAGAAGACAACTCCTTTGATCGCGTTTCCTCGAAGCGGAGAAACTCCCAATCGAGAAGTTGAAATTGGCGAAACGCTTATGTTCAAAAATCAACAGCTTAAAGGCTGTAGATTAAACAAAGATTTTTGTCTTAAATTTAGAATTTTTGCATCTAACACACTATTTATTCCGAAATTATTAAATTTTGAACGCATTAACTTAAATTTAGCACGTGTTTTCCCTTATTTTACGTAAACCACATTTAGGAATTCTTAATTTATAGTTCTGGGTATTTCACTCGTCAAACAGTAATTATTCATACCATGAAAAAACAAGACAACTGTATGACAAAACATATGCGAGTAATCATGTATTAGAAAAGGATAAATTAGTACACGTAGATTCGCTTCAGGTAGTTTTTTCACACTGCCCTCAAGGAGCTTGTTCAGGTCGGAACAGTAAGATCAAAACAAAGATCGAAACCCTTAGAAAGAGAAGGCTCCTAATGCCTAATTTTAATACACTATAACACTAGCCTTATACGGGGCGAAATATAACACTTTAATTCGTTACGAGGAGTAAGCTCGGCTTCCGTTCGGGCTTACTTCCTCACTTACTTTCTGGAGCTCCATCAAAAAGGTATAAAAATAAAGTAAGCATTCCCACGCTAATAAAATTAAATATCATTGCGTTTTATTTCGAAAGTTACCAATTCTGATTTCTTGTTATTCCTTTTTTCTCGGTTACTTTGACTTGAATCTTCCTTGACGAGTCAAAGTAAATTACATCTACATTTCAGTCCAAGTTCGGAAATCCGCTAAAGTTCTTCTTTGCACAAACTTCATCGTGGCACAAACTTTATATTGGCATACATCACAATCACCTACATCAAACACATCCATCCAGTATCACACACAAAACATTGGTCCTTCGAGCCGGATTTTCAAAACCATCAGAAATTCCGTTCCTGATTCTGAAGGTACGTTTGCATATTTATGTGAAAAAAAGCGCAATTTCAAAATCCAAATTTTAATCCAAAAATACATAAGTAAAATTATATTGAAGTTTTTTACTTAAATCACGCGCCTCTATACCTACATATATCGATTCGCTATATATAATTTCCCGCGCGCCGAAAAATCATATATACATAGGTTCCGTTCGGTGGAACAGCATACCGGTGTTAATTTTTGTCGTTTGCTTTACATTGACTTTTGTTTCGGTTCGTATAGAAAAGTGCATATACATACGTACATACATATTCTTATTAGAATTGTATGTGGTCAGTGACTTCTAGCTGGTGATCAATTCTTATTACATAGAAGTTGTTCGTTTTCATTTTCGGTTTTCTCTTTTTCGCTTTGAGCGCAGCTTCTTTTTGTTTGGTGCACTTAAGACTGCTTTGTAGCATCTTAAGGGCAAACTCCGATCACAGCTATACACGAAGTTCTCTGCTTTCGATTTCGTTTCCTTTCTTTTGCTTTTTTTGGCAGCGACAGATATTAAGAAGGTATTACCAACATACATACGTGCATATATATATATATATATATATATATATATATATATATATAAGCAAAAGCATTTGAATTGGCTTTTGGTTTTCTCTACAGTAAAGGACAGAAAATTAAGGGCATTTCGATTCTTAATTTTTGTTGGGTTGAAGCAAAAAGTTTTTCGTTCTTTACCTTTCTTTCGAATATTAAACCCAAGCGCCATTAGATATGTCGACCTTCGATTCTTTTATTCGCGCGTCTGATAACTTAATCGAATTTGAGGCGAATTTCAATACAATTGACGTCGAGACACATTCTGTAGCGTCGTTAGAGATTCACGGCGACGAAATAAAAATTTTATGGAAGGTAGTCAAAGCCAAATACGAAGGCTATCTTCAATCTATCGTTGAAGATGAAGAATTAGAAGGAGAAGATAGGGCGATCCAATCTTATGACATTCCGGTTGTCAAGGCAAGACATCAGACCGCGTATAATTCGTACGTTAGATGTCTGTCTGCTATAAATGAACGGATGACTACGTTCGATAGCCGTGTTCAGGCTCAAGCTAATTCAAGCCAGCTTGAAGTGTACGGCTTCCTCCGTGCGATATCGATAGCTTCGACGGAAATTATACGGCATGACCGTCGTTCCGGGATCTTTTTGAGGCCATTTATATCAAAAATTCGCGATTGAGTCCCGTGGAAAAATTATTCCATTTAAATCAAAAAACCAAAGGGGAAGCGAAGGAGATCGTTAAAACTGCTCCTCTAACCAATGAAGGTTTTTTGACCGCGTGGACTGCGCTCAAGGAACGTTTTGAAAATAAACGTATCCTAGTGAATACGCAATACCGTATTCTGTTTAGCGTCGCGTCTGTGACTTCGGAGTCGGGTAGTGCATTAAAGACGATGCTTAGTACGGTAAATAGTTGTTTGTCCGCATTAAACCTGCACGGCGTTGATACTAGTTCTTGGGATTCAATGTTAGTCTATTTTTGCTCCACAAGATTGCCAAACACTACGCTTGCTTTATGGGAGCAATCATTAAATTCTAAAAAAACGCTTCCAACGTGGAAGCAATTTGATAAATTTCTCACTAGTCGCTACCAAACGCTGGAAACACTTAGTGATATCAAGTCTGGATCCCAACCACAATCCAACACGTCGCGTCCAAAGAGTCTCAGATCGGACTCTGTGAACGTAGCGACTCCCGCGTGCAAGCGGTCAAAGACTGCAAAAGCAAATATAGTTGTTTTAATTGTCACAAGCGTCATCATACGCTTTTACATCGGGATGTATCCAATCAAAAAAATCCAACGTCCGACGGTCCGTCCACTAGCGCTGTGGGTCAGCAACAATTGCTGTCAGCTCAAGTAGGCCCCAATACAGAAAACGAAAACGCTGCAGTGCAGTCGTGTTTGACGGCGGGGATGACAAGAGTATTGCTGGGTACGGCGATGGTGAGACTGGGCTATGAAGACAAGGTCCTTTATGCTAGGGCGCTTTTGGATTCAGGTTCCGAAGGAACATTTATTTCCGAGAAAGTGCTGCGGAAACTTCGACTGCCTTCAACTTCAGTGTGTGCCGCCATTGGCGACGTCGGTGCTTCCGACAATATTATGTCTCGACACTCATGCCGAATTTCTATAGGGTCGCTTCAATTCGCTGACGTTAGGATCGAAACTACCGCGTTAGTGTTGCCAAGAATAACTGGTGACCTTCCGTCGTGCTCAATAGATAGAGCCTCGTTCGTGAGTCTGCCTAATATTCCATTAGCAGATAAAAATTTTGCTACTAAATAACCCATTGACGTTTTAATTGAGGCAGATCTTCTTCCAAGTTTCTTGAAAGACAACATTAAAATGAATATTTGTGGTTCATTAATAGCACAAGAAACAGTCTTCGGGTGGATTTTCACTGGTCCAATTCTTCACCAAAAATCCTTTTCGATTCAAACGAACGTGTGTCTTTGCGAGCAGAGCTCGGTGGAAAAAGCGCTCACTCGGTTTTGGGAGGTGGAGGATCTTCCTCAAAAGAGGATAGAGTCGGAAGAAGACCAATATTGTGAAGAGTTGTTTAAAAGTACCACTAAGAGAGTGAGTGATGGTCGCTATATGGTAGCTTTGCCGTTTAAGGAGAGCTTTCTTCAGGATCTGAAGATAGGATCGTCTAGAAAAATAGCTTTGGCGCAGTTTTTACGGAACGATGCGCGGTTAAATAAAAACCTAAAGTTCAAAATTGAATATGATTCTGTCATTCAAGAATATTTAGAGCTCGGGCATATGGAACGGGTTCCAAGCTCGCATACAACTCCTAATTTTTATTTGCCTCACCACGCGGTGATAAAAGAAGAGAGCACCACAACGAAAGTGCGGGTCGTATTTAACGCCTCCAGTCCGTCTGATAATTTGGTTAGTCTTAACGACGTGCTGCATACTGGGCCTGTATTACAGTCAGATTTGACACTCCTCCTCCTTAGATGGCGATTTTTCAAATTCGTCTTCAACGCCGATATACAAAAAATGTATAGGCAAATTTTAGTTGCGCCGCATCAGACTCCATTCCAAAGAATCCTGTTTCGCCAGGCCCCAGGAGAATATGTCGCAGATTTCGAATTGAAGCCGGTGACATTTGGTGTCAACTGCGCCCCCTACCTCGCGATCCGAACGCTTTTACAGCTAGCGGATGATGTCGAACATTCACTGCCGTTAGCTAGTAATATTCTGAGAGGGTCCATGTATGTAGATGACGTACTAGCTGGAGGTCATACGATAGAATCTACTATCCAAGCGCGAGACGAGTTGAAAAAAGCTTTAGAGTCAGCAGGATTTGCTTTGAGAAAGTCGACTTCCAATTCTGAAACAGTGTTGACCGGCCTTCCAAAAACTCATCTTCTTCACGAAGATTTCCTTTCGCTCGATGAGAACAGTATCGCGAAAACCCTCGGGATTCGGTGGAACGCTCAAGCCGATATGTTCTATTTCAATGCAAAAGCTTTAGAGGAGAAAGCGTCATATACGAAAAGGGAAATTTTGTCGCAGATTGCTAAGTTATTCGATCCGGCCGGTTGGCTCGCTCCAATCGTCGTATCTGCGAAAATCTTAATGCAAGATATCTGGCTAGCGCAGATCGATTGGGACGCTCCCCTTCCTCCTGCTTGCGTGAAAAAATGGGCAATCTTTTTAAAAAATTTTCCGTATATCGATGATATTTGGGTGCCGCGTTGGGTAGAATTTCAACCAAATTGTGACTTCGAACTTCACGGTTTTTGTGACGCCTCCGAAAAGGCGTACGGAGCAGCCCTATATGTGCGCATAGCAAATGCAGATCGGGTAACAACACATCTGCTCGTAGCGAAGAGTCGAGTCGTCCCTGTAAAAACTGTATCCCTACCTCGATTAGAGTTGTGTGGCGCTGTGCTGCTTGCAGAAATGGTGCAAGCGTTCTCACTGCCCATGCCTATAGGTCCACATAAACGATTCTTTTGGACTGATTCTACAATTGTTTTAGCGTGGCTACAAAAACCACCTTGTCATTGGAAAAGTTTTATAGCAAATCGTGTTTCCAAAATTCTGCATCGCATAGGCCCCTCTAGATGGCTGCATGTTGACTCAGAATGCAATCCAGCTGATTTAGCTAGCCGTGGAGTGAATGCTAGTGATTTAAGGGTTAACAATTTGTGGTGGCATGGGCCAGCGTGGCTTCCTTTACCTTTAGCCCACTGGTGACACCGCGGCTCCACTTTATCCTTTGAAACGGATGAAGAAAGGAAGCCGCTTCGAACGCATGCTGCTACACTGGATGTGACGGAAGATATTCTCGAGCAATTTTCGGATTATTCTCGAGCCGTCCGAGTTCTGGCGTATGTGTACCGTTTTGTAAAAAACATTCATCCTACGCACAAATCCATAGTCAGTTCCCCTACCGACACGTTATCTAGGCGCGAAACGACGGAAATTCAAACGCAGCTTTGTCGATTAGCTCAATGGAAAAATTATGCAACAGAATACGAGTCCCTAAAAAATAAAACGGCAATAGCGTCCACTAGTTCTTTATTGAATCTCAATCCATTTCTCGATAGGGATGATGTGATGCGAGTGAATAGCAGATTAGCTGCGAATCCTAGTCTCTCATATAATGAGAGACATCCGATTATAATTCCTTATAATTGTCAGCTATCCCGACTTCTAGTGCGATTTCATCATAAAATTTCGCTTCATGGTGGAAACGCACTCGTTCTAAGATTAATTCGAACACAATTTTGGATTCCAAAAGTGAAAAATTTAATTAAAACAGTTATTCACAATTGTAAAGCGTGTATTTTACATAAGAGCAAATTGAGGTCACAAAAGATGGGCATCCTTCCTCCTGAGCATCCGATATTGGATAGGCCATTCCTCCACACTGGTATTGACTTCGCCGGCCCCTTTGAAATTAAAAGCGCAGCCGGCCGTTCAAGGATTGTAACAAAAGGTTACGCTTGTGTTTTTCTTTGTTTTGCAACAAAGGCCATTCATCTTGAGGCAGTCTTTGACCTCTCTACTCCAGCTTTTCTAGCGTCGTTCCATCGGTTTGTCGCAAGGCGGGGCTGTCCAGGCCATCTTTACTCCGACAATGGTAAAAATTTCGTAGGTGCGTCTCGCCAACTGTATGCCGAGTTCGTCAGTACCTCACGTGATGCTGTCCTTGCACAGCAGGTTCACCACAAAATTGTGTGGCATTTCATTCCCCCCGGAGCGCCTCATATGGGAGGGCTTTGGGAGGCCGGCGTTCGCAGTTTCAAAGCTCATTTTGTAAAAGTGATCGGTACATGCAAGTTGACCTTCGAAGAATTTACAACAGTTCTTGTTCGCATTGAGGCCTGTTTAAATTCTCGTCCCATCTCTCCAATGTCCGAAAATCCGTCGGATCTTGCCGCATTAACTCCGGGACATTTCCTAATAGGTGGCCCATTACTGGCTCCTCCTGAGCCACGTATCAACGAAAATCCATTATCCATTATAAATCGTTGGCAGCGTGTGAAAGCGTTTAATCAAGAATTTTGTAATCGGTGGAAAATTTAGTATTTGTCCGAACTCCATAAACGCACTAAATGGAAACAAGGAAAGGAAAATTTAATGGTCGACTCACTCGTAGTAATAAAAGACGATAACTTACCCGTGACGTCATGGCGCTTGAGTCGGGTGGTAAAAGTAGACGAAGGGCGGGACGGACGCGTTCGTGTGGCGGATATCCGTACGGAGAAAGGCATTGTCACACGACCTATCGTCAAATTAGTCAGCATTCCGCCTCAATAACATCCCTTCTCTCCTCTTTCTTGTTCCATCCCGCTCCTAGATTCCGCATATTCCGCCCATTCCGCATATTCCGTAATCAACAAAATGTCGATTAACGCAGCCGCAAACGTCGTCGCCATCGTCGCCGAGAAACCTGCCAAACAACCGGCAACAACTTCAAAAAATCCATCGTCTAAGGGTCGATCTAGACCTGAGTTCGCGTGCCGAGTCTGTCGCGGTGTGCATGCGTTGCGATTTTGCCAAAAATTTCTGGCCATGAATATCGAGAGGCGTTTGCGGACTGTACTTTTGCGGAAATATTGTCCGAAATGCCTTGCGCATAGCCATTCTTCTGGCATCTGCGAAAGTACAGCCCGCTGCCGCTATTGCGGAAAAAGGCACCACAGTTTGCTGCACATGCATGAACGACTCGGAGAGAGGTCAGCTGAACGACCACTGCATGCAATCCAGCTCCTTTGCCAGCAAAAGGGCATATTAATGCCAACTGCGCCGATCCGGTTGCAGGTGGGGAGCCATCTACATTTTGTCCGAGCGCTCGTAGACCAATGTAGTCCGGTTAATCGCACGACCGTCAGTGCGGTTAAAGATCTGCACATATCCACGACAACAGTGGATAAGGAAATTCTATGCCGCCTCACTATTCGAGCCCGACATGATTTAAATGTCAAAATCGAGGGCATTTTTCACGTTTGCGATCAAATAAAGATTGCATCACCATCGCAGGCAATGAATCCCACAGTCGCACAAGCGTATCGCAATTTAACTTTAGCGGATCCGGGCTTCTTTGAGCATACGTCAGTTAACGTCGTATTAGGTTGCGACTTTTATCCGAAGCTCCTCCTGAGCGATGTGCGCCCAGCGCACGGGAACGATCCTTTCGGGCAAAACACGGTGCTTGGGCGGGTACTCTCCGGTGCCTACTCCAAGTAGTAGTATTACTACCACTCCCGTTCATATATACAAAAACAAATATTTCGATAATTAAATGGATTTACTTGAATTAAAATACAAATGCCCATATGCAAACGTTTCTTTATTTATTCCTTCTATACAGCAGCTGATGTTAAGCACTTCGCTTGGGAACCTTCTCTTTCTTCTGGGAATTGCTGCCGAATATTTTCTATTTTTTGTTTATTGCAGAATACTGCAAGGCCGGCGGGTATGTTCAGGTCGGAACAGTAAGATCAAAACAAAGATCGAAAGCCTTAGAAAGAGAAGGCTCCTAATGCCTTATTTTAGTACACTATAACACTAGCCTTATACCGGGCGAAATATAACACTTTGTTTCGTTACGAGAAGTAAGCTCGGCTTCCGTTCGGGCTTACTTCTTCACTTACTTTCAGGAGCTCCATCAAAAAGGTATAAAAATAAAGTTAGCATTCCCACGCTAATAAAATTTAATATCATTGCGTTTTATTTCGAAAGTTACCAATTCTGATTTCTTGTTATTCCTCTTTTCTCGGTTACTTTGACTTGAATCTTCCTTGACGAGTCAAGGTAAATTACATCTACATTTCAGTCCACGTTCGGAAATCAGCTAAAGTTCATCGTTGCACAAACTTCATCTTGGCACAAACTTTATATTGGCATACATCACAATCACCTACATCAAACACATCCATCCAGAATCACACACAAAACAGAGCTTATAGACATTTTTTCATATTTACTACCAAAATTTTAGTTAGCGCTATCTCCTGGTAATTAAGAGGTTGTGTTTTTGCAGGAAATGTGTTACATTTTAAATAAGCACTGCTTTTTTTTTTAGGATGCAAAAAAAGGAACCGAAATTGGCTACGTGGTTGTTAGAAGGAATCCCCTCTCTGCGCACCCCGTTTATCTGGAGCTTTGGGTAAGTCCTGTATTGAAAATGACATAATAAAACAAGTAAGAAAGCTAAATTCGGTCACGTCCGACTTTGAAGTACCCAACGTCCTGACATTATTGGCGCACTATGATCGAAAAATCTCCATTTGTGGGCGTGGCAGTGAGCGGGCTACATAATGTTTTTTTCTGCGCCTTTCGTTCACCTTGGTCAACCTATGTTGCGAATTTGAAGCTCCTACGCCATTTACTTCGGAAGTTACGAGAAATCTCTTTTTGTGTCTGTAGGCGTGGCAGTGGTCGGGCCACATTATTTTTTCCCTTCACTTTTTATTCGCCTTGGTCAACCTATGTTGCGAATTTGCGTCTACGCCTTTTACTTCAAAAGTCACGATAAACCCTTATTTGTGGGCTTATTGGTGGGCGTGGCTCGAGGAAGACGGCGTCCAGTTTTCCCAGGATATGTCCCTTTTCGTAGTTTACCAGTACACCAAATATCAATGAAGTGTGCTGAGTGGTTCGCCAGTTACAAGCATTTTACTGAGAACACATTAATATTATTTTTGGGCGTGGCAGTCGGCGGATGTCTCCCATTTTTACAAAGGATTATACTCGGATTCCGATATACCTGTGTACCAAATTTCGACTTGGTTGTTCTAGCCGTTTCGGAGAAGATCCGACCACAGGCGGACGGACAGACGGACATGTCTAAATCGATTCGGTTTTTGATCCTGATCAAGAACATATATGTATATAAATATTTATATGTCTTCATCTACGGTGCTTCGCTCTGGCAGTTACAAGATTCGCACAAAACTAATATACCCTGCTTACGCTGGGTACAAAAATGGTAACAAAAGCATAAAGATGCTGTTGTTTTGATGCGAAGCCAACAAGGGTTTACGTTTGAACTTTCTTCTCGTGGAGGATCGTAAACTATCAATTTATTTTGGAGCTCAGTCTTTCGGCTTGGCACATGTTTATATGTTTGATTAAAATGCAGGGTCCTTTTGGATGCATAAATCTTAGAAAGTTAATTATTGCTACATGCAAAATAATAGCTCGTGTAATGGAAGTTTGGTTTGAAGGAAGTTCATTTGTTTTTTTTATTTCTAAACGAACATTTTCAATAATTGCATTGTTCGTTTTATTTCTACTTCTGATCAAAATTTAGAAAAACTACTTTTGTAGATTTTTGTTAAGACCAATTACCAATTTATGTTGATGTAAGACTTTATGTTAGCTTATTGGTCAGAAAGTTAGACGCAAATAAAAAACAATTATTCTATCATTTGCCCAACGTTTCGTTCCTTTTTGGAAACATCAGGAGCTTTTTATTTGGTGGACTATAAGGATAAATTTTTCATGTTTAGTATTGTTTGTACATTTGTAGAAATTTTTTTATGTAGAGTTACATTTAAAATTGTTTTATTTTATAACTTTAGTCAAATTAACATTCGTCAAGAATTCAAATAAAATTGCAAAAATAATCATTGTCAAGAAATGAAATAAAAATAAAACTGGAGTACACGGAAAAAAGACACTTATATCACAGTATGTTACGCCTGCAATATAACAGAATAAACTAAACTTATTTTGTCTTTGTCCTCTTTAGTATTCATACTCGTTTCTATTTTTTGTTGTATTCTTAAGCTCTCTAGTGTAAAACGTTTATATTGGTTTCTCTCTTTGTCTAGAATTTTTACATGATCAAAGTTCGCCGTGTGCTTATGCGTCATCATGTGCTGGCTAAGTGCTGTTGTTGTTTTTCCTTTCTCTAAGTCCGATTTGTACTCAGCAATTCTTGTTTTTAGCGCGCGCTTCGTCGAGCCTATGTAGCTGTTGTTGCAATTTGCGCATGGTATTTTGTAAACGACGTTGCTTTGGTCATAAAGTGGTATTCTTTCTTTTGGTTTTGTGAACAATTTCTTTAAAATTTCTGTTAGGCGATGTGCAAATTTTATGTTCTCCTGTTTGATTAGGGATTTAAGATGATGGTTTTCTGTCGGCGTGTATTGAACTCCAAAATATATTGTTTTCTGTGGTTCGTTTTGATCGATGTCTTCTTTTTCTTGACTATTGTTGTTGTTGTTAGCATGGGATGTGTTTGTTGTAATTTCATGTTTATGGGTGAGGTCGTTGACTAGGTGATGTGGGTAGCAATTTTTGTGAAGAATGCTGTGTATTTTGTCTTTGTTTTCTTCCTTAAATTCTTCGTCTGATATTTTTAAAATTTTGTATATTGGATTGCTGATTGTGTTTATTTTTTGTGTCTTTATGTGCGGCGAGTTGAAATTGATAATTCTTTTGGAAGAAATTGACTTAGAATACCAGTTAAAACTTTTCTTCATGTCTATGGATCGTCATGTCTAGAAAGGGAATATTTTTAATTGGTCATTATTTTATAGTTGGTCATTAAATTTGAAATAGTTATTTTCAAATAGGCAAAACTCTAATATTTTTTTGAAAAGTGGTTTAGGTATAGTAGTGAACATTTTCAATTTTTCCCATTGTTTCATTATGATACGAACAGCTAAATTTGTCGATATATTAGTGAAAAGGGAAACTACGTCATATGATATGAGGACTTCATTTTGAGATATTTTTTGCATTTTTAGTTTTGATTTCAGTTCAATACTATTTTTTACGTTATACTCGGACGAAATTCTGTTTGTAAGGATGGTTCCGATGTATTTAGCAAGAAAATAGCACGGAACATTAGTGGAGGCGGAAATGGGTCGAAGTGAGCAACCTTCCTTATGAATTTTCGGTAGACCGTAGAGCTGGGGTGGTTGTGCAGCTGAGCTGTACATTTTATTTTTTTGTTGTATGTTTATGTGTTTTTGTTTGAAAATTTCTGCGACTAATTTGTTGTTCAGTCTTTTAAGTTTTTCTGTCGGATCTTCCCTATTCTTTTTGTACACTGTCCTGTCTTCCAATAATTCTCCCTACTACTTTTGCATACCAATCTTGAACGATTCAAGGTAAACCATGAAAGTTGACCTCCGCCTGAACAAGTTAAATGGAGTAAATTCCAAATAAGTATTGTATAAGAAATTGAAAATATTCATTTGTTTGCAAATGTTATAAGGGGGTTTTAGATTTGAAAAAAGTGTTAAATTGCGATCACGCCACGGTCTCAAACGAAATATAATTTAAACTGAAAAAATAGGGCATCAAATTCTTAAAATAAGTTTAATTTAAAAAACATTTAATTTTAACTGAAAGTTTTTCAATTACAAGTAATTGTAATTTAAACACCTCAATTACATTAAAAAACAAGTAGGAAAGCTCAAGTTGGTCCGGCCCGACTTCGGTATAATCAGTTTTCTAATCTTTTGGCGTATGAATGCTTAAAGGTATTAACAATATAAGCTTTTAAGTAATAAAATGATTCGGAATTTTCACTTTTATTTCAATCGCATTATTTTGTTTATATTTATACGTATTTCGGCGAATTCGCTTCCGGCTTCATCATATGTTACATAGAATGGTCACACTACCATTATCCAAAGAAGCCAAAGAAAAAGAGACACAATACATTCAAGAATAAGCAGAGTTCAATGGTTACAGCCAAAACAGCATTAGCAGAATTATCGAGAAGAAAACCAGACAACTTGAACACAAAAATCTGACCACATTAACAGTAGATAAACCAAAAGTGAAGAGAGTAGCCACAACTACAACAATATCATCTCCAGAGGACTTTAACACAAATTAAAAAAGTTCATTATCGAATTAGTCTACACCAGCAGACCAAACCAGATAGCATTAAAATTGAAGTCCACGAAAGACCCTGTCGACAAGCTCGAAAAATCAGGAGTCTATAGAATAAACTGCGGCACATGCAACAAAATATACATCGGACAAACAAAGAGGCCTATTTCAGTGAGATTCTTGGAACACATTAAAGAAGCAAGGAAAACATCCAGAAAAGGTGAAAGTCAAACGAGATCGAACGTCGCAAAACACATACTAGAGGAGAAACATAGTATCGACATCAATAACATAGAAATTATCAAAAACGTGAAGGAACACTGGAAACTTGAAGCTGCTAAAAGCGCCGAAATAAACAAACACCAACCACCTGCCTTAATGAATGGAGATAGAAGAAAAATTATCTTCGTGGCTGTTCAAATACCTGACCAAACACTAAGCAGCAAAAAAAAGGAAAAAAAATCCTGATTGAAACAAACAAGGCCATAAAACCGAAAACTGAAAAGTTAAAAACAACACCATAAAAATCGGACCTTTCATCCAAGAAAATTCTACCTGCTACCTGCGATAATCCCGAACAGACGAGGGACTAACAAAGCCCAGAAAATAAGAAAATATGCCAAGCACTTACCTGCTACCTGCCAACACCCAACCACCAAAATAGCAAACCACCACCAAAACCCACCCCAAACTAGAAAATCATCCATGGTAGGCAAAGGGTAATTTTCTCTCTCAACTGCCAGATTTGCTCGGCGCATATCCACAAAAATTCGAACATCATCTTCACCTTTCGGCACGACTACTAGCGGTGATACCCATTTCGACACACCATTTACCCGTTCAATGATTCCTTTCCTTAACATCTGATCAATTCTGTCGTCAACCAGCTTTTCCAGCGCAACCGGCATGCGTTGATGTGGCTGCGCCACAGGCTTTTCATTTACTTTAACTGGAATATCAACAATCACACCTTTAATTTTTCCCAGTGGTTCATTACGATTCCTTTCTAGACTTATAGCATTAACACCACTACCTGCTGAGTTCGTATCGATTCCGATTTTTAAGACTCCCATTTCCTTAGCCGTCTCGTATCCAAGTAAGATCTGCCCGAGTTCATCAGCCACATAAAAATTAGCCAGCATTTCTTTTCTTCCAACCTTGATTCTTGCTGTGAACATTCCCATGAACTTTAACGAATGCCCACCATACGCACGAAAATTGACATCGACTTCATTCTGTTTGTGTGTTGTCACAATTTCTTTTCCCTTGAGCTCCAGCCATGACAGTTTGTCAACGATATTATATCGAACACCTGAATCCACAATCATTTCGACGTCGACGCCACCGATTGTTCCCCAAAATCGGTTCCCTCTACCATTTGAGTCGAAGCAAAAAATGTCTTCGTATTCTTCTTCGGTGCTCTTGTATTGAAACTTCGGCATAGTTTCCGCCATTCGAACAGCTTCTCTTTCCGTGCCATCATTCGGTTTGATATCCTTCTTCCGTATCGACTTCGCTTTTCGCTTTTGAGCCAAAAACAACATCGTGCAAAATGATCTTTTCGACCACAATTGTGACAAGCCTTTCCTTTAGCCGGACAGCAGATGTCTGCTGTCTTGAGACCTTTCAACCCACAACGGCCACAAGAAATTCAATAATCGTAGTTTTTTTTCCGCTCAACATTCAGACCCCTCGCAGGCTCGTTTTTCATCTCGATCTTACATTCGTCCTCAATCTTTTATAAATGGCCATCGGACACCACTGAATTTAGGTGCCCTGGTTCCGTTGTAAAAGTCTTTTGTTGATTGGACACCGCTTCAAAAATCCTTGCCATTTGAGCGATTTGTGTTAACTTCTCATAGCCACGTTCCAGTATTTTTCGCCGTAGGAGATCCAAATGGCAACTGCAAATGATCTGGTCACGCATGTTTTCATCTAATTGCTCTCCAAAATCACAGCGCTCGGCTTGCTCGCGTAACCGCACCAAAAACATATCAATTCGTTTAGCCGGATTTTGCCCTTCATCCGAAATATATATCTTTCCTGAGAAGTATTTTGTGATCGGGATGCTGAAGCCAAACAGAAGAGAAAGGAGTATAGTGACCGCAAGCGGAGGGCTCAACCTAATAATATTGCACTCACTGATTACTGAATGTATAATAATTCTTTATTCGTTTATCTATATCCTTCAAATATTTCATAACCAATGTAGTTAAATAAAAGTATTCTTTTTTTATAATTTCGAAATATTTATATTTTATTTAAGAGTGATACAGCGCGAGCCAGTATCAGCCCGATCACTTTGAAGATTCTTACACCAATTGATTATTCTAACAAACAATTCTTATATTTATACGGAATTTATATAGGGTCATGGATTGACTGGCCTTTGCTTTGTGACTCAATAGTCAAATATGTGAAAGAGGATCGCTAGAATCGAATGGCACATGTGCAATCGATTAGTGCATGACACTTGAGGAGCGGCATTCTTTCGTTTGGGTCGATTGTAATTAGAGCGGGCGTGGCGTTGGTGTTATGACATAGAATGTCGTTAGGTTGAACTAATAGTGTGAGGTCGCACTGCACTTGCATTGGCCGAAAGTGTATAATTACGGCGTCTGCTGGAATGCCGAAATTGGATTTAGAAATATGTAGATATGAGTTGTGTTCGTTTGTGTTAAGGGCGTATTAATACAAGGTAACATTTGAATGCTTTAAGGGTGTTTTAAAATGAGGCAACGTTTGAATGTTGCTTAGTAGCCTTTATCCGTGACACCTTCCCTTTTTGGGAAAAAAAAATTTTTTTGTTTTACAAGAGATTTTTTTTAAAAATTTTTTATTTTTTTTATTTTTTTTTTTGTGTGTTGTATATATCATAAATTATTATATTTGTTAAAATTGAATTCAATATATTGTATTGGGAACTTAAAATTATCGGCCGTGGGTGTATATAGTAGATATAGTTAATAAGAGAATTAAGAATTAAATGTTATTAAAAGGAGTAAGTCTATGTTTATATTGAAATGACTTATTGGAGTAAAATTTTTATTTTTTTTTTTAAGTATATATAGTTTAGGTTGAGTTTTATGCTAATTTTAATCTTTTTTTTATGTTCAAGGGTGGCCTTTGGTTTTGCATCGATTTTGCAATTTCCTAAATCATCAGTTTCGAGTACTTTAAACGGGCCTCTAAAAAGCTTGTCTAGCCTGTGGCTTGCTTCATCTTTGAGGTAAACCATATTATTTGTTTCAATAAGCTGTGGATTTGCTTTTTTATCATAAATTTTTTTTGACCTTTCTTTAGCTTTTTCTAATAAGGTTGCTGCACGTTTTTGAGCTGTTTGAAGTTTGAATTTAAGCTCAGCTTTGTAATCGTCTATGTTGTAAATTGGATTTACTTTGCTATGTAACATGAAATCATAAGGGATAATTGTTTAACCATATACTAGCTCAAAGGGTGTATAACCATGAGTGGTTGCTGGAGTCGTATTGTAACAATACGTTAAGTATTGTAGCCAATGATGCCAATCTAGTTTGTCTGTGGATATGTATGAACGTATGTATTCGTTGAATGTTTTGTGTGAGCGTTCAACGGTGCCTAGTGTTTGGTGGTGGTATGCTGTAGACGTTTTGTTTTGAATTTTCAGTAGCTTGCATATTTCCTCGAATAGTTGGTTTTTATATTCGGTGCCCATGTCGGTGATAATTTGTTGAATGGGTCCGTGTATTAGTATGCAGTTTTCTATTATTGCTTTTGCTACGGTGTTGGCACACTTATTAGGTATGGCTATGGTAACAAGAAATTTTGTTAAATCGCAAATTATTGTGAGAGCGTACTCGTTTCCGTTAAATGATTTAGGAAGTGGGCCTACTGTGTCGATTTGTTCGACATCGAAAGCTTTGACTGGTGTATTTGTTGTTACCAGTGGTTCTATGTTGGTTTTGCCAGCTTTGTTTTGCTTGCATTTTTCACAGTTATTTACATAAGACTTCACGTCTGAAGCCATGTTTTTCCATGAATAAAGTCTTCTTAATTTTTCGAGAAGTCTAGTGACACCTGGGTGGCCTCCAAAGACAGGGCCATCGTGATATTTTTGTAAAATTTCCAATTTCTCATTTGTTGAAGAAATTTTAGTGACAGTTGCTGTAATTGCTATAGTTAACTTTTTTAATAAATAATTGCCTATTCTTTTGAATTCCTCTATATTGACATATTTAAATAATTCGTCATTGTCCGCGATCTTGATGCTTTTAAACTGCTTTTTCAAGTTTGGGAAACAATTGCTCTAAAGCAATTATCCCATGGGCAATGAAATCTTTTGCATTTATTTTAATATTTTAATTTTTCCATGGAAAAGTATTAATTTTGAGGACTCTAGTTCATTTGTTGCGCAATTTTTTAATATAAATTTTAGGCTTGGTAATTTTTTCACTTCTTGTCCTGTAATTGTGTTATATATCCGTGGTTCGGACTGTTTTTCTTTTAAATCTTTGTCGTGTTGGTGGTGTGTGTTTACTTTTTTCGTTTTCGATCGTGTGACGAGTTGAATGTTGGCTGAATTTTCCTCTCTAAGCTGCGTGATCTGCCCAAAATCATTGCGCGAGAGAGCGTCTGCTCCGCAATTATCTTTGCCTTTTATATATTCTATTTTGAAGTCAAATTCTTCGAGATCTAAACGCATGCGTGTAAGTTTGGAGGAAGGGTTTTTCATTGAGAAAAGGTATGTTAGAGGTTTGTGATCGCTTTTTATTAAAAATTTTGTACCGTAGATATATGGCTTGAAAAATTTTATTGCCCAGTGAATGGCAGTGAGTTCTTGCTCAATTACGGACTTATTGCTTTCCCCTTTTGTAAATGATCGTGATTCAAAGGCTATGGGTAATTGTATGCCATTGTGGTCTTGGCTGAGTACAGCGCCGCATGCTATTTTGCTTGCATCAGTTGTTATGCAGAATCGTTTTTCGAAATGTGGATACTGGAGTATATGAAGTGATGTGTTTTACTTGGGCCTAATCCAGCAAAAGCCATGTTCATCATTCTTTGGAATGAGTTGGGCGCGATTTTTAAACCAAAAAGTAGTCGTTTGAATCAGAATGAGCCTTTTTCGGTTGAAAATGACTTAATATCTCGTGATTGTTCTTCTAGTTCGATTTGATGAAAACCGGAAATTAAATCTAGACATGAGAAATATTTTGCTCGAACCAGTTGTTCCAGTATATCGTCGTTTCGTGGCAATGGGTACTTGTCTGCAGCTAACTTTTTGTTAACCTGTCTGTAGTCTATTACTAATCTCCATTTTTTTTCTGTGGAGTTAGGGAGTGATTTTTTTCGGAACAAGGAGAATAGGGCTATTATATTCTGATACGGATGGTTCAACAATATCGTCTTTTATTAATTTTTCTATATGTTTATTTATTTCAAGTTTGTGAGTGTGTGGTAATCTGTAATTTTTTATGTATACAGGTGTTTTGTCATAAAGGTGTAACTTGTGTTTGTAAAAATTATTAAAAGTACATGGATCTGTTTCGAGCGCAAAGACATCTGTATAATTTGAGCATAAATTTATTAGATTATCTCTGTGATTTAAAGGGCAATTTTGAACTAATTTATTTAGAATTGTGTTTTTACGTTCTTGTTTATTGTCTATTTGATGTAAGTTGACCCAGTAATAGTCATCTAGTTTCTCTGTTTTGATGTTATTTTGTTCTATAAAAACGTCTTTATCGGTGGTGATTATTATTTTAACGTAATCATTTTTAGCATTAACTATTGTATTTGATATAATTATTTCTTTGTCTATTTCTTGGTTAGGGATTAGTAGGTTTTCTTCTTGCGAGATTACGTGAATTTTCCTTATTACTTCTGCTCTGGCGGGTAAACTGAGTGAATTTTCTGTATATTATTCTGAAATTTCTATTTCCAACTGACCTCATATTCTCTGTGGCCGTATTATGAGCCGACTTTGATCATACAAGTTGTAATCTAAGATGCAGTTAAAATGTTTTATGAAATCTAAAACTATAATACCATGACAAGGAATTGGAAATTTTTCGTCCACCAGTTGAAATTGGTGATATATTTCTGCATTATTTATATGTAATGTGGCTTTGTTAGAGCCTAAGGTTTTGATAATACCTTCTGCTATGCCTTTAAGATTGTAAGTATGACTCGTGTTTATAGGTATGTCATTATTAAATGAGATTTTAAAAATACTAATTTGTGAGCCTGTGTCTAGAAGGAAAGTTGATATTGAATTATTTAGTGATGAAAAAATGTGAAAAAAATTACCAAATGATAGATTGATATTAATTATGGAAGCATTATTTAGATTTGAGGACTTCTCATTTGATTTCCCAGTGACTCCCCAGTTGGGCTGGCTGGGGGCGCTCTGAGTTTTCCGAAGCTTCTTGGTAATGCATATTTCTGTTATTGGAATTATTGTAGTTACCTCTGCCTCTATAGTTGTTGTTATAATTGTAAGTATTTCTGTAGTTATTGTAGTTATTTCTGTTATAGCCGTTGCTAGCATTGTTTGTATTTTGGTGGTTATAGTTATTGTTCCCGTATCTTGGGTTAAAATTGCGATTTCTATTATTTCCACGGTACGAATTATTACCACGGTTATACTGAGTACCACGGCCTCTATTTCTACCTGAAAATTGTGATCTGTTTAAATAATTGACTTGCATAGAGGGCGATAATTCTGCACCTATTTCGAGGAACTTAGATGTAGCTTCATTAACTGATGCAAATTGACTCGATCGCATGAGAGCTCTTAATTCTTCTGCCTTTGCGTTTGTTCTCATTGTTTTTACTGCAGAAATTATTGTGAATTGCTTTGCTAAGTCTGGCGGCATGCCGTCTGCAATGTATGAAGTTTCTAACTGGACAGCGAGGTTTTCGATTTCTTTTGTGAAGTCGTTGTTGGATTTTTGTTGTTGCTTTATGCTAAGCATTTTGGTTGCCAGTGAATGAGATGGTTCATGTTTCACACCTCGTAGTAGAGTTGTTTTTATTGCATTAATTGTATTTTCGTTTGTCAAGAGTCTGCTGGCGTTCTGTGTTAGTTTTGTTTTTATTAGTGAAATTGCTATGGTTTCATGTTCTTCTTTAATTGATTCAAGCAAATCTAGTGCATTAATGAATTTATTAAGATTATCGACTTTTCCATCGAATTCTGGAAGCAATTTTGTTGCCGTGTTAATGAACTTTATCGGAGTCATGTTTCTGGTTGTTTTTTCGTTACCTGACTCTGGTTCTGACTCTGACTCTATGCCTGAATTATCGCTACTCAGAAAAGGCTGGAAAGATAGGTCAAGAAATTGGGTGAAGTTTGTTGGTACCTGTTCTGTTAGTTGCAATTTTATGAAATGTGATTCTAGTCTATTTTTTATGGACGTGAAATATTTTTCGAATTCGATTTTATGAAACGGATTAAGTGACTGATAAATAGTTCTGCTTAAACTTGCTATATTGTTATGCTGGTATGCAAGAATAGTTAAATGTTTAACTTGAGTGGCTCTTGAGGGTAATGGTTATTTGTTCACGCATTAATATGATTTATCGAAAATCGCTTTTATTTCACATAATCTATTTAGTACCGCTTCCCAAGTGATTGGGTTGGACATGCCTTTCGAAACTATACTTTGGGAAATTGCAAACTTCGATTTTGATTGACAATGATTACGTGTTTATTGGGAAAGAAAAAATTTTTAATTTTAGTGTATTACTTAGCCATTATATTGAAAATAAGGTTTATAATATGTGCTAAATTTAGTACAAATTTATATTGACTAAGCTGCTGTTGGTACCAGGCGTTGCTAGTGCTGCCACGGTTGATGTTTTCTACGGTGCCGGGCGTTGCTAGTGCTGCCACGGTTGATGTTTTCTACGGTGCCGGGCGTTGCTAGTGCTGCCACCGTTGATGTTTTCTACGGTGCCGGGCGTTGCTAGTGCTGCCACGGTTGATGTTTTCTACGGTGCCGGGCGTTGCTAGTGTTGCCACGGTTGATGTTTGCTACTTGGTAAAGTTGTCCATCCATGCGCAATTGTTGTGGTTGTTGTGTTTCAGGCGTAGTAGTATTCTTCAATATTTTATTTAAATTTGTGGTGGCTGGTGTTTTTGAAATAGTTTATTGATGTAAGTTTTAAGCACAAACATGACCAAGATAAAAATTAGAATAATCACTAGGCCTTCGAGGCCTGCTTCGCATACTGTTGTTGACGTTGATGTTTGTGTATTTTGGGTCGGTGGTGAGTAGGTGATAATTTTATTTTGTGTTTGCGTTTCGCCCTTGTCTTTGCCGACCTCATAGCCAGTAATAGCTATCAAAATAGCATTTAAAACTTTTTTATACCAAGTCATGTTTCTACCGATTTGAAATGCACTGAAGTGTATTTTTTTGTTTTTGCTATTAATTATTACACGTTGGTTTTTTCGCGCACTGTGGTTTACTACGTAAACCCAGGTTATATTCGAGATAAGGCGCACTCTTCGGGGGTACTTCTTGAAATTTATTTAGATGGTCTGTTGAGCCTGCTAATAAACCCGTTTCGTTGAAATTAATTTTCCAGTACCATTTACCGTTCACTTTAATATGTATTGTGTGTTGATTCTTAAAAACGAGCATTTTGCAAAGTTTTGTTTTAAACAAACTACGTCTTGAATGCAATAATTATTTTGTTTCATTGATAACTGTTTATGGGTACCTATATAGGGTTTAGTTTTTGGTTTTTTGAAAATCGCGTTTTATTTGATTTAAAAATTTTCGCACCTCTTTCGGTGTGAGGGACGTGTAAGTACTGTTTAATTCGTTGCCGTAATTGGCAATGAGGGAGATTTCTACTTCGTCTTTAAAGTGTTCGCGAATTATAACTCGTTCCTCTTTCTTATAGTTTGTGAGGAACTTTTTAAATTAATCTTCGAATTTTTTCATTTTTAGCAATAGAGTTTTTTTTTTCACTTTAACTTTTTCCAAAAAAAAAAAATTTTTTTTTCACTTTCACATTTTTATTTTTAATAATTTTTCCGCGCAAGGGTTCGCGTATGGCTAAGGATCGCCATGTAATTAAATAAAAGTATTCTTTTTTTATAATTTCGAAATATTTTTATTTTATTTAAGAGTGATCGGCAGTATACAGCGCGAGCCAGTATCAGCCCGATCACTTTGAAGATTCTTACACCAATTCTAATAAACAATTCTTATATTTATACGGAATTTCTATAGGGTCATGGATTGACTGGCCTTTGCTTTGTGACTCAATAGTCAAATATGCGAAAGAGGATCGCTAGAATCGGATGGCACATGTGCAAGCGATAATCAAAATAGAAAAGGGTCGCTGGACTCGGATGGCTCATGTGCAATCGATTAGTGCATGACACTTGAGGAGCGGCATTCTTTCGTTTGGGTCGATTGTAATTAGAGCGTGCGTGGAGTTGGTGTTATGACAAAGAATGTCGTTAGGTTGAACTAATAGTGTGAGGTCGCAATGCACTTGCATTGGCCAAAAGTGTATAATTACGGCGTCTGCTAGAATGCCAAAATTGGATTTAGAAATATGTAGATATGAGTTGTGTTCGTTTGTGTTAAGGGCGTTTTAATACAAGGTAACATTTGAATGCTTTAAGGGTGTTTTAAAATGAGGCAACGTTTGAATGTTGCTTAGTATCCTTTATCCACGACACCAAAAATAATATTATATTAGATTTTATCCTATACATTCAGAACAAAAAACTAAAGAAAATCAATTAAAATAGAGCAAAATGTTCTATTCGTTTATAAAAAAAATAACCACTACCATCCACTGCCTCTATTTCTCCATTCAACGCAAATCAACGCAACTTCGATCAACAAAATGAGATCAGGAAGCTCTGACACAGAAGAATTCTATTGATCCAATTACACTTCCTTTACCTCCAACATAGCGTCTAAAATATAGCTTTGGAAATTTCTTTCATATACAAATTCACTGTTAAACTTGCTCAACATCCTTTGCGATGGAGTGAACGATTGGCAGCCCCCATGTGCTAACAAAATACAAATGCGCAACATTGCATCTGCAGTTTTAACTGACATCTTGTCCCTTATTTTTTCCTTAATTATGCTTACTACGGAAAAAGCTCTTTCCACCGAAGCATTTGAGAAAGGCAATGTTAAAGAGAAATCGCCAGTTTCGACACATTTTCAAAACTGTCCTTCTTTGTAAACGTCCAGTATTCATCTTCGGACATGCTGATAGTATCAACGCGATCAAGTAAATTCTACTGCTCAACGCATGCATCTACATAAGGATGTATCGAATTTTGGAAATTCTTCGCATCCAATTTTCTACATGGGTATAACCTTTGCACGGAGTTGTGAATAGCATGTTTCAGCCATTTTTTTTCTTCAGAAATTCAAAAATTTTCACCTGCGGCAATCTAATTTGGTGTAAATATTGCAAACTTGAGGTTCTATTCGAATTTTTTGCCAGTTTTTACTTATTTTCTAAGAAAAAAGTTTGGGAACCACTAATATAGACCAATATTACTGATACTGCAATATTGAAAATCGCCACGATTATTCCAGAACTTCTTGCATAAGTTACATTTCTGCATACATCTGCATGTCGCAGTTATGCCACATTGTTGTTGTTGTTTGCGGAAGTGGCTGGCCGGACGCTCGCTCTTATAAAACTTCTTATGTCGGCTTTTGTCGTGTTGTTGTTGTTGTTGTTGTTGGTAGCTGTCGCCCTGCAAATGCATACACCGTGTTTGTGCTGAACGGTCTTGTTAGTAACAGCGACCGGGTTGCGAATATGCTTTTGCTCGTGTTGGTGTTGTTGTATGCGCCGAACTATGCCTTACAGTAGTAACCTTGACGAAAAAAAAAGAAATACATAAATGCAGGTCCCGTTTGTTTTCAGTTTAAGTCGACCACATGTGAGTTTGGGAGAGACTCACAACATCCCTTCCCCTTTGAATAAAGTCGCAACAAGGCAACGATAGAAAACTCAGAACTGGATGATTCTTGTCATGTATAAGTTCGATTAAATTGTGGCGGTTGAGATTTTACTTATTTATTTACATCTTTATGTTGCTATTGAAAGCTGTTTGGAGCACACAGCGAAGGGAAAAGAATTTGTTGCAAGTTATGTGTGTATTATAAGATTATTCATTTATTCTTTTTATTTAAAGTCTTTATTGATTATTCCGTTAAAGCAGCTCGGCGTATACGGCATAAGCTAGTATCGGCCCGAGTGCCTGAGTCTTACACAATGAATTCTGCTTTCTTAGAGCTATGACTTATATTTATATGAAATGGATAGAAATGGATAAGGGCGACAACAAGGGCTGCATGACACATGTGATGCACGCGCATAGAATTGGCCTATGATTCCAACGGTCAAATAGCTTGCCGTTAAAATTAGAACAAAGACTGCTTTGACCGCACCGCTCTGAGTCGCTGTGCGTTCGGTATGCAATTCGAACCCTTTTGAAGTGCATTGGAATTTATGCGTCATGCTCGTTGCTAAAGGCATGTGCTTCGCACATTTTTGAAGTGGTCTAGATTTGGGTCGAAGGTTTCTTATTTATTGCAACCAAATGTTTGTCAATATTATGACGTCGCTAAGTAGTAGAATTTATGGGTTGTCTGCTTGTGTGGCCGTTATCCATGACACCTTCCCTTTTTGGGAAAAAAAAAATTTTTTTTTTTTCGTATAAAAAAATGTTTTTTTTTTTTTTTTTTTTCTTCACATGCTTATGATTCTTATTGCAATATTTTAGTGTTAGCTGTTTAAATGTATTATTTTAATACTAGATATTTTAATGCTAGCTGTCGACAGATTGTTGAACTACAATTATATAGTAAAGTAAAATTAGATGTTTAGGATAATTTTAGCCTATTTTTATGTACAACAGATTCTTTTGGTTTTGTGTTTATCTTGCAATTTCCAAAAATGTCGGTTTCAATCACCTTGTAGGGGCCTTTAAAAACACTCTCCAGTTTGTGGTTTGCTTCATCTTTTAAATAGACCATATCGCTTGGTTTAATGGTTTGCGGTTTAGTGTTTTTATCATAATTTTGTTTTGCTCGAATTTTTTCTTTTTCTAACAATTCAAATGCTTTTTTCTGTGCTACTTGTAGTTTGAATTTTAGTTCGTTTTTGTAGTTTTCGAAATTGTAAACTGGATTCACTTTGTTGTTAAGCATAAAATCATATGGAACGGGGGTTTTTCCATACACTAGTTCGAAAGGTGTGTAGTTATGGGTAATAGCTGGTGTCGTAATGTAGCAATACTTAAAATATTTTAGCCATTGGTCCCAATCAAGCTTATCGCTAGATATATATGATCTTATGTATTCATTGAATGTTCTATGTGAACGTTCAACGGTACCCAAGGTTTGGTGGTGATAAGCTGTTGAATTTTTATATTTTATATTTAGAAGTTTGCAAATTTCTATAAAAACTTGATTTTTATATTCAGTTCCCATATCTGTTAAAATTTCTTGTATAGGTCCGTGAATCAAAATGCAATTTTCTACGATTGATTTTGCTACTATGTTAGCGGATTTATTTGGAATAGCTATTGTAATTAGAAATTTGGTTAAATTACAGATGAGTTAGTGCGTATTCGTTTCCATTAAATGATTTAGGTAGTGGACCTACGGTGTCAATTTTAACACAATCGAAAGCTTTAGCTGGTGTTTGGGTTTTAACTAAAGGCTCTACATTGTTTATTCCTGACTTGTTTTGTTTGCATTTTTGACATTTGCGGATATAACTTTTGACATCTTGCGTCATGTTTTTCCAATAATATGTTCTTCCAATTTTTGCTAATGATCTCGTGATCCCTGGGTGGCCTCCAAATGCAGGGTCATCGTGATAATTTTTGAGGATGTCGAGTTTTTGAGTGTCTGAAGTAATTTCATATATTTTGGCAGTTATAGAAATTGTTACCTTTTTTAGTAATTTATTGCCTACCTCTTTGAATTCCTCTATGTCGACATATTTAAATAAATTATCGTCTATTGCGATTTTGATTTTATCAAAGAAATTATTGCCAACTGCTGTTTCAAGTTTGGAAAATAATTGCGCTAGTGCAATTTACCCATGAGCAATGAAATCTTTAACATTTAATTTGAGTACTCTTCGTTTTCCATGGAACAATGTTAAGTGTGAGGATTCATGTAGTTTTTCTTCGGTGCACCTATTTGTAATCAATTTGAGGCGTGGTAGCTTTTTTACTTCGTGATTATTAATTGTATTGTAAACTTGTTGTTTTACAATTTTTTCGTTAGTTTCGGGGCTGGTGTTAGTTAAGGCCGGTTGGGTTTTAGACTTAGATCTTGTGACTACTTGGATTGTGGCAGTGTTAATTTCTTTAATTTGTTTGATTTTCCCGAAATTAAGACGTGATAAAGCGTCCGCGCCACAGTTATCTTTTCCTTTGATATATTCGACTTCAAAGTCGAACTCTTCAAGATCTAGTCTCATTCTGGTAAGCTTTGACGATGGATTTTTCATCGCAAAAAGGTAGGTTAAAGGCTTGTGATCGCTTTTTATTAAGAATTTTGTGCCATATATGTATGGTTTGAAAAAATTTATTGCCCAGTGAATGGCAGTGAGTTCTTGCTCAATTACAGATTTATTGCTTTCACCTGGTGTAAAAGTTCTCGATGCGAATGCTATTGGTAGTTGTGTACCATTATAGTCTTGGCTTAATACTGCGCCGCATGCTATTTTGCTAGCATCAGTGGTTATGCAAAAAGGTTTATCAAAATCAGGATATTTTAGAATTTTTGGTGAGATTAAGGAATTTTTAAAATAATTAAATGCGTTTTCACAATCTGTGTTCCAATCGAAGGGGACGTTTTTTCTTGTTAATTTAGTGATATGCACAGCATTGTGTGAAAAATTTGGGATAAATCGTCTGTAATAGTTTACAAATGCTATGAATCTTTTGCATTCTTCAGCGTTTTTCGGTTTTGGGTATGATTGAATTTTTTCATATTTTTTATTTTTATTTTTTTATTTAAACTTTGCTTCTCTTTACTGTATCTTCCTTTGGGTGGGAACTAACAGTAATTAATCAAATCTTATTTTTTAAATATAACTTAACTATTTATACAGAGATATAATAGTTTTGATTCCAACGGGCCTCTATTTGAGAAACTGGGCTGCTGAGGACTTATTACTGTTAAGCCGCGTCCGTTGCTAGGATGAGTCTTGATCATGCACGAACGAGGTGCGTCAAGCTTAGTGAATCCGTTGGTAGGATGAGTCTTGATCATGCACGAGCGAGGTGCGTCAAGCTTAGTGAATCCTTGGTTGGATAAGCGTACGGTGCGCACGAGCAAGGTGCGTAAAATTGATTGGCTGGAACGGCTACTCTGATGGTAGTTAGGAGCATTGAGCGTTGAGCGTGCACGAGCGAGGTGCCTCAATCTGTATGATGCCTTAATTGGCCAAACGTCTGACATGCACGAGCGAGGTGCAGATAACAGAGTATCGGTGTTATGTTTCCAAAATAATAGAAGCGGACGGAAGGTCCTTTCTTCTTAACCGTGTTCGACGTGTTGTACTGTTAAGGCTTCTTGCCAGCTGATTCGAGTGATTCCTTAGCTTCTCATGATAGGATGATTTTAGGCGAACGATTTCGTCCTTAATAAGTGGGACTTGCAGATCGCGGTGAATGCTTTCATTACGTATGTACCATGGAGCACCTGTAATGATTCTAAGAATTTTCGATTGAGCTCTTTGGATTATTTCTATAGAGGATGCGCAGGCATTTCCCCACAACTCAATGCCATAAGACCAGATTGGCTTTAATACACTATTATATAATAGAACTTTATACTCCATATTATGAGGGGAGCGATAGTTAATTAGCCAGTGAATTTTTGATGCTTTAAGTTTCAGATTGGTCCTCTTTGCTTCGATGTGCTTTCGTTTATCTAAGTGGACTCCTAAGTAGATTACACTATTTACTTGGGGGATGGAGACTCCTTTAAGGAGAATAGCAGGGCTTATACCTCTTCTAAGCGTAAATGTAATGTGTTTACATTTACCTTCGTTTACATTAATTCGCCAGGTAGAGAGCCAATTTTCAATTAATTGCATATGTTCTTGTAGGATTCTTGATGCTTCCATGGGATCGCGGTGGCAGCTCAATAATGCTGTGTCGTCAGCAAAAGTTGACATTACAATATTATCACTAGTGGGGATGTCGGCTGTTAGAAGAAGGTAAAGAGAGGGGCCTAATACACTGCCTTCCGGGACTCCAGCTTTAATTTCAAATTTTTCCGTTATAAATTCATTAACTCTTACTCTAAAGAATCTATTTTGGAGGTATGATGTAAGAATTTCGTGAAAATTTTGAGGGAGTAGGGACTTTATTTTAGCAATAAGACCCCCATGCCACACTTTGTCGAAAGCTTGAGCGATATCTAGGAATATTGCAGAACAATATTCTTTTTTTTCGAAGGCGTTACGAATTTCACGAGTGATTCGATTTACCTGTTCAATAGTTCCATGTTTTTTTCTAAAGCCAAATTGATGAGCAGGGATTAAGTTATTCTCGTGGATGTATGGCGTTATTTTTATAAGAAGAGCTTTTTCAAAGAGCTTAGATAAGCAGGGGAGAAGGGTTATTGGGCGATATGAGCTGGCTGTCGTCGGGTCTTTTCCGGGCTTCGTATCATCATGATGACCGATTCTTTCCATATCACAGGGAAGTAGGAGAAGCTCACAATAGCATTAAAAAGTCGAGCTGCGTACGTAAGAGCAATGTATGGCAATTCCTTGATCATTTTTGGGGTTATATAGTCATAGCCTGGAGATTTTTTCTCGCAAAAATTTTCCTTAATTATGCATTTTATTTCATTGGCATTAAATGTTATAGGGATAATTTGGTTGTTCACCTCGCAGAGGGGAAATCTAAGGCCGTTTACCGGTGGGTTTGGTAGAAAAACTGAGCACAAGTGTTGAGCAAAGACTGACGCTTTTTCCTCATCACTTCTTGCCCAGTTTCCTATTGAATTCCTTAAGGGAGATTCATGTTCTATGGGTGAATTTTTTATTTTGAAAGCTCGCCATAATGACTCTTTCGACGTGCTATTAGGAGCAAGATTTGAAATGAAATTATAGTTTTTCCTGTCTTGGTCTTTTTGAAGAGCAGTTTTTAGTTGGTTTGAAGCTGTATTGAGTCTAGCTTTACTGCTAGGGGACCTATGTTGTTGCCATTCTCTTCTCAATCTACGTTTTTCGCGCAATAATCTTTCAATATGACTATTAGTATGATGAAAATTTCTAACGGCAGGCTCAAAGGTTTTTGGGGTAGAATGCTCCGCCGCTGAAGTTAATATTGAATTCAGGGTTGCTGCCGCTTCATCGATTTGACTTTCATTACATATTGTATATTCGGAGTGGATGTGTGTTGCAACATACTTTTTATAATTAACCCAATTCGTTTTTGAAGTGGTCAGTCTAAAAGGGGGGCATGTTGTTCTTATGTTTTCTGAAATTTGTATTAGTAGAGGACAATGATCTGAGGACATTTCGTAGCAAATCGACGTTGAGATACGCGAATTATCAAAGCCTCTTGTAATGGCAAAGTCTATGAGATCTGGTATTTTATTTCGATCTGTTGGCCAATACGTGGGATGTCCGGGCGAAATAAATCCTAGAGTACTGGAGCTATTTATCAGTGTGTTGTGTAATTGTCTACCCCTTGGAGAGATCAGACGAGAGCCCCAATGGGTGTGTTTTGCATTATAATCGCCTGCTGCTAAAAATTTAGTTCCAAGGGTGTTGAAAAATTCATTAAAGTGATTTTCGCTGACTGAGAATCGTGGAGGGCAATTTATTGCTGACAAAATGAAATTTGCACCACAAGTTTCAATAGAAACTAAAGTTGCTTGGAAGTAATTTTTTGCAAAAGGTTCAACAGGGAAATGTTTAATTCTATTACGAATCAATATACCTGTTCCTTCATGTGCTTTCCCATCGGGGTGGTTTGTTTTGTAAAATTTATAGCTTGATATCGAAAAATAATTTTATCTGTTAGATGTGTTTGAGAGGAAATGTGATAATTCTAGCTTACGCTGATTTATACCATTTGCATTCCATGAGGATATAATAAATAAACTCATTTTTGTGCAGTTAAAATTTGGAGCAACTGGTTTTGTGCTCTTAGTAACTCCTGGAGTGTGTTTTGCATTTGCGACATAAATTGTGTCATACACTGTGTCAGACTGACTAACATGGATTCTAAGCTACCGTTCTGCTGTTGAGGGGCAGAATGGGCACTTATGGCAGAGCTAGCAACATTTGCATAGGACATTTTATTAGTCACTGGAACGCTGGATTTATTAGGTTGTGAGAAAATTGGGTTTTGGAATGCATTTTGATTCGGATTATTACGACTGGCTTGCTTTTTTTCTGACATACGATTTTTTAGTTCTTTATATACTGGACATCCCCTATAATTTGCTGTGTGATCTCCACTACAGTTGCTGCACTTTTTGTCAGTTTTATTTTTATTACAATTTGCAGAGTTGTGAAGTTCTCCACAAACGACGCAGACCATGCGTAGGGTACAATAGGACTTAGTATGGCCATATTCTTGGCAATTAATACATTGGACAGGGCCAGTACGCTTATGAGGTTCTTCTATTACAAGTCTACGGTGGAGAAGATATTGTAGTCCGTAGATTGGATGAGTCTCATTTTTTTTTTAGTTTTAAGTTGTCCGGACTAAGTTCTACTTTGAACATCGGCTGTGGGGTTTTATTCCTATTGAAAATGTTCATTACGTTCCTAATTTTAAAGCCTTTTTCTTCTAGGGCTTGTTTAATTTCCACAGGATCTACATCTGATTCAATGCCTTTAATAACTACACTAAGGCCTTTGCTGCTTTTAAGCTGATATGTGTAGTAGCTTTTTTTGTTGTCGTTAAGGAATTTAGTGACAATTCTGTAATTATTTACATTATAGACCTGAATTTTGGTCTCATGAACATTTCCTCTAGTAAGAGGCATGATGTGGAAGGACTCCTTTCCAATTAACTGGGTCAGGCTCGTGACCAAATTGTTGGAGCTACGCTCTCTAAGATATACTGGAGGCGGTTTTGGTGATTTTTCTCCACCATCCTTTGATGTATCAGAGGTCTCAGTGGGCTCTGTGCTTAGAGCCGCAAATCTATTTCCACTAAAAGCGTTCGATGGGTTAGCGTCAGATTTTGTTTTATTTATTTTCGCTTTACCCACATTTGATTTCTGTGGGCTAAGTTTCCTTTTAATCTTAATGTAGCGATCCATGCCTGTCTGCACTGCTGGATCACCTACGTTATAAGCAGGAGCTTTTGAACCGCTGTTAACAGAAAGCTCAACCTCTGTTGTTGATCTCGAAGTCTTGTTGGTCTTTGTATTGGATAATTCCGTGTGAGCAGTGGAATGATTTTGCGAGGGCGGTACTTCAGGCGCTTTCACGATTAAATAAGCATTTCTGGCATTAGAGCCACTGAAAGAGTGCCTTCTTTCAGGCTGAAGTTTTAAGTTATCGCGTTGCATACGTTGTAGCAGTATGCAAAATTTAAATACTGCCCTGGGGCTAGCTTTGAGTCTAGCCTATAATAGGCAGAGCTCAAAGCTTTAACAGCTTTGGCGAAAGAACAAAGCTACAATGAGAGAAATGATAAATGAAGAGAAAGAAAGAGTGGAGAAAGTCGAAGTTCGGAAAATTTATAGATTTCGACTTGGAAATGATACGTCTTACCCGACGAAGCTTGAATTCCTCATTTCCTTAGGAGGATGGACTCGAGAAGAATCGCGCGAGACAGAGAAATGTATATAAATTATTATTTAATACTTTAAATTTAAATTTTGAAATTTTCGTTTTGACGAGCGCGTAAACTTTGATCGAAATTTTCATATTTGGATTCGTCGGGTAAAATGCCTTGATTTGTGCATTTATGGCCTAAAAATGTAACCTGGGAGTCGAAAAATTTGCATTTGTCTGGGTGAAGTTTAAGGTTTGTTCGTCTGCATATTTCAAATACTGATTTTAAATATTTTAGCATGTGTGTTTCAGAGCATCCAATCACTATTAAATCATCCATATACACGAAAGTTTTGTTTGGTCCTAAACCGGAGAAGGCGAGATTCATCATTCTCTGAAAGGAATTAGGGGCTATCTTTAAACCGAATGGTAAGCGTTTGAATCTATATGAACCTTTATCTGATAAGAACGACGTTATATTTCTGGAATCTTCCTCTAATTGTATTTGATGGAACCTTGAAATTAAATCCAGACATGAAAAATATTTAGCGCGACCTAGTTGATCTAAAATATCATCTATTCTAGGTAATGGATATTTATCTGAAGCTAATTTTTTATTTACCTGCCTATAATCAATTACTAGTCTCCATTTTTTCGCATTTGAATTGGGTAAAGATTTTTTGGGCACCAGCAGAATAGGACTGTTATATTCTGATACTGATGGTTCAACAATATCATCTGCAATAAGTTTTTCTATATGCTTATCAATTTCAGGTTTATGATTGTGTGGTAGTCTATAGTTTTTGATGTAGACAGGAGTTTCGTCCTTTAGGTGCAATTTTTGTTTATAAAAATTGTTAAAGGTGCATGGGTCTGTATCTAGGGCAAACACGTCGGTGTAATCTGAGCACAATTGATGGAGTTTTTCTCGATGAAATAACGGGCAATTTTGTGAAAGTTTACTGAGAATAGTGTTTTTCCTAGCTTCGTCTTGTTGAATTTTGTGAATGGTGACTACATTGTAGTCCTTAAGCTGTTCAAACTCAATATTGTATTTTTGAATAAAAAGATTTTTATCGGTTGTATTGAGAATTCTAACGTAGGGATTTTTCGTGTTAATTATTGTATTAGCTATAATAACTCCTTGTTGAATTTCTTGATTTGGAATTAAAATCTCTTCGTCGGATGCACAAACTTTTATTTTTCTGATGACTTCTGCTCTTGCAGGTAATGAAAGTGTGTGTAGTGATGGTGATTCTGATATTGTTACTTCAAATTGTCCTTTTAATGAATTTGGTCTTATTATAAGTAGACTTGGACCCCGATAGTTGTAGTCTAGAATGTAGTTGTATGTCTTTATGAAATCAAGACCAATTATTCCATCGCATGGTATTGGAAATGAATTATCAACTATTTGAAAATTGTGGTATAATTTGAAGTTATTTAAATACAGAGTTGTTTTATGAGTACCTATTGTTTTGATGGTGCCATTTCCTATACCTTTTAAATTGTAAGTCTGGTTAGGATTTATATTTATATTGTCATTTGTCTGAAGTTTAAAGAGGCTTATTTCTGATCCCGTGTCTAACAAAAATGTTGACGTTGATTTATTTAATGAGGACCGAAGTGTAATGAAGTTACTAAATGACAAATTAATATTTAATATTTTGGCTGGTATTAGTTTTGTGCACTCCCCAGGGAGCTTCCGAGTTTTCCGATGCTTCTGTGTACCTGACATTGCTATTGGAATTGTTATTAAAATTGTTTCTATCTCTGTTGTTAGGGTGGTTAGAATTATTATTATTTCTGTTGCTATAGTTGTTGGAATTGCGATTATTGCTGTTATTATGGTAGTTGTTCTGATTGTTCCGATTAAAATTCCTATTTTGATGTCCTCTATTGTTTCTATAATTATTGCCTCGGTACGAATAATTTGAACGACCTCTATGCCTATTAAAGTTTCCCTTTTGTATGTAATTTATTTGGCAGTTTGCGGTAGAGCTTTCTGAGCATAATTCTAGGAATTTTGTAATTGCTCCATTTACTGTTGAGAACTAACCTGCTCTCATGAGCGTTTTTACTTCGTCCGATTTTGCATTTGTTTTTATTGTTTTTACTGCCTGTTGAGTGGAGTAGTCTCGTGCAAGCGCAGTCGTCAAACCGCCTGCTATATATGCTTGCTCCAATTGTAATGCTAAACTTTCCACTTCTTTGGCAAAGTCATTGTCACTTTTGTTTTGTTGTTTGGCTGCAGTTAGTTTGGCTGTGAGGCTTTGTGGGGTTTCATACTTCACATTTGCGAGCAATGTGCTTTTGATTGTTTGAATAGTATTTTCGTTTGTTAGAAATCTACTTGCTGTATGGGTTAATTTAGTTTTTATCAATGAGATTGCGATAGCTTCATGATTTTCTTTTATTGTTTCTAATAATTCAAGAGCGTTTATGAATTTATTCAAATTTTCGATTTTACCATCGAATTCTGGCAGCAATTTTGTTGCTATACCGATAAACTCGATTGGAGTCATTTTGTTTATTTTATTTTCTTCTTCGACTGATTCTAAATCTATGTCAGACAATTCGGTGTCGCTAATATTGTTGAAGCAGGTAGATCTAAAAATTTCGTTAGATCAGTTGGGATGCGCTGTGGGATTTGAAGTTTATTGAAGAGAAATTCTAATCTGGTTTTGATGGATACAAAATATTTTTCAAAATCGAGCCGATGAGCTTGACTGAGAGATGGGTAGATTGTTCTACTAAGTGCTGCTACCAGGCGCGTGCGCAGAAAAAAATTTCGGGGGGGGTTTTGATTTTCAAAGAAGGAACATACATGTGCACGTATGAGCAATGTTTATTTCTAATACGAAGCGTAATGCCTAGATGAGGAAAGTATAGTTAATTCATATAACAATATCCTGTTTAAAGCACTTATATTTTTCAGGCTTAACAGGACCTCGAAGGTCCTTGCTAAAATAATGATCCTTTAACTGTAAAGATATTTTCGAATTAAGAAAGCATCTGAGGTGTTTATTCATTTATGAATATCTATTCATTTAATTGCCCGAAAAATGATTGTAGTCATTTTTTCTTTAGTCAACAATAAGACTGCAAAAAAGAAATCTTAATCATTTTTGTTATTCCTGGGGGGTTGAAACCCCTAAAATCCCCCCCTGCGTACGCGCCTGGCTGCTACTGTGTTGTGCTGGTATATGATATTGCTTAAATGTTTTGTTTGTGTGTGTCTAGACGGTAAGGGAACTCTATTTAAACACTTGAATGATTTATCGAAAGATGTTTTGATATCTGAGAGCTTTTGTGATACCGTTTCCCATGTGACTGGTGCTGACATTTAGGGAGATTGCATAATTTTGACAAAGATAATGTTTAATTTTATTTTATATATTTTATATATATTTATATTTTTTTTTTTTTTTTTTTTTAACTATAAGTACATAATATAGCAAAATAATAATTGTTTATTTGTTTTTATGTTACTTATCTAAGAATTCATAGTGCTGTAGTGGCTGGTCATCTTCGAGTTTGTTATTGCTGGTGTTTTCATTAAAGCTGACCCTCATTCCCAATCGTTGAGGGGTGTTGGGCCTCAGGATTGGAAGCTCTCTTTTTTTTTTTTTAAATTTGTTGTTCTCGTTTGTGAAATTTTTTGTTTAGATAATTTTTAATTATTAATGCGCCCAGAGAAATTATTAGTATTATCACTATGCCTTCGAGGCTGGCTTCCCAAATGGTAGTTAAAGTGTTTGTATTGAAATGTTCGGTTGCTTTCGTTGGTTCTGGAATCATCACGATTTTTTGTTCATGTTCAGTATTTTTTCCAACTTCATAACCCGTGATAGCTACCATTATTACGCTTAATATTTTTTTCCACCAAGTCATTTTGAAAGTTTATTTTTTTTTTTTTATGATTGATTAAGTCTGTCAAGGATGTATTTAGCGTTTGGGCTTAAAGAGTATCTGGGATCCTTGTTGATTCCCAAATTGTACTCTAAATATGGTACATTTTCTGGTGACACTTTTTCAAATTTAATAAGGTGTTGCGCGTCTTTAGGAAAATTCTCTAATCGATAGAACCAAATGCCATTAACTTTTTTGTGGGTGACTTTTTCGCCTTTGAAAAAATATTGTGTTGTTCGCATTTTTAAGAGCTATGGTTTAAATTTCTTTATGTTGTTTTCATCTTTTAGTTTTTAAGTATGTTTATGATTTGGCGTTTTGTAAGTTTTTTCATGTCCACTTTAATATCCTCACTCACTAGCTCCTGTCCGAAATGTTTAATTATTTCAATTTCCACCGGATCCATTTTTTTTTTTGTCGCTTCTCTTTTATGAAATTTGCGATCTTTTTTTTTTTTACTTTTCATTTACTTTATGAAGTTCGTGATCCTTTTTCACGATCGCCATATTATAAGATTATTCATTTATTCTTTTTATTTAAAGTCTTTATTGATTATTCCGTTAAAGCAGCTCGGCGTATACGGCATAAGCTAGTATCGGCCCGAGTGCCTGAGTCTTACACAATGAATTCTGCTTTCTTAGAGCTATGACTTATATTTATATGAAATGGATAGAAATGGATAAGGGCGACAACAAGGGCTGCATGACACATGTGATGCACGCGCATAGAATTGGACTATGATTCCAACGGTCAAATAGCTTGCCGTTAAAATTAGAACAAAGACCGCTTTGACCGCACCGCTCTGAGTCGCTGTGCGTTCGGTATGCAATTCGAACCATTTTGAAGTGCATTGGAATTTATGCGTCATGCTCGTTGCTAAAGGCATGTGCTTCGCACATTTTTGAAGTGGTCTAGATTTGGGTCGAAGGTTTCTTATTTATTGCAACCAAATGTTTGTCAATATTATGACGTCGCTAAGTAGTAGAATTTATGGGTTGTCTGCTTGTGTGGCCGTTATCCATGACATGTGTCGCAAGTCTGATTTCACCTTGGCGGTGCCTGGTCGAGATAAACATTCTCTCTGTTCGTCTTTCCTGTTTTCATAAGGCTTGGTGCATTATGGCCATCTGCACTAGTTTGGAATATAATATTAACACAAAATTGGATTGCCCCAGGTGAAAATTTTAGAACTTTTAAAAAAAATGGGGGAAACATACTACTCACAACCACGTGCATAGGGTATACCCATGTAGCAAATTTTTTCCCAAATTGGATACACCCTAATCAGTGCTGTAGCAATTCTGTTTTGCGTGGGGGGGCAAAAAAAATTTTTCAATTTTAACGTCTATTTTAATTAAAACCATATTACATGCACGCTTTCAATGCAAGCGTTTAACGGACCTTAAGGAATCGTATCGAATGAATACTTTTAAAAAAGCGTGTTCGAAATAATCAGCTGTTCTTCTTAGAGCTATTATAAACGAGACAATATAATGCAGCATAATGACTTTTGGCATGGTCTAAAGCCTTTATATTTACTTCACAAAGCAAACAATTCGATTGTGTAGCTGAGTGAATAGTTATCTTCCAACAAAGTCTACAGAAGTAAAATCAACGTGCTTGATATAATTTTGCGTGAGAAGAAGCACAATGTTTTCCTAAAAGTTGTTGATAATTTTGTAAATTCTTGGTGCCCATACCAAAATTCGGACTTTATTCAAAGTAAAAAGGATGGAATAAACCCCTGGCGTTGCTGTATTCCGAATAAAACGTAAAATTATATTGAGTGGTTTTAATAATGCATACAATAGTAACCTTGCAACTGGTTCTTAAAAAAAATTTTTTTTCGTGGCCCTAAATGGACCTTAATATACCACGCACTTAAAAACAATGAGAAAGAAGGCCTTTCACTGCAATGGGCAGCAAGTTAACGAAATTAGTATCGATAATGTATTGTACCTGCACTTGAGTATACAACTTTGAGTTTAAAAAATATTATTTTACATAACAAGAGCTGGGAAGAGTATTTTTTTATCTTTTTGATCTCAAACAATATTTACAATGAAATCAGATAAAATTTTTATCTTTTTCTTTAATTGTTCGCACGTTTTTGAGAGCAATCAAAATTGGACCTTATTAAGACATGGGGTTCCTAATATGGCAAAAAAAAGAACAATTTATAAAATGTCTCAACTAAATACTTTTAAACACTTTTTTGTACTTTTTTTACATTTTCGGATAAATAAGGTTAAATAAAAGTGATTAAGATCCAAACTCTCTCTAGGTTTAACCAATTTCCGACTTTCCAACGTCTTAAACACGCCTTTGTGAATACCCCTATAGTTTTAAAAATTCACATTTTCCCCTTTTTGCCTTATCCCCAAAAATGGGTGTTGTGAGGCAATTGCAAGCAATGAGAAGAACTAGAAAGATATCAGATCATAAACACCAAATTAATGTCACACGCGCATCGATTGAGCAATATCAATAAATCGAAGTAAGCAAAGCAGGGCTTAAGTAATCGAAGCGAAAACGCAAGCTGGCGTTTTGACACATATTGCATTGGCACGCTGGCCACTGCGCAGCACAGGTGACCAAATATCCAAATATGCTGAGTTGGATATGTGTCACAGCGCGGCACAGGTGACCCAATAAATATGCAAATATGCTGAGTTGGATATGTGTCACCAGAAGCACAGCAGAAAATAAGTGACCTACGACACTGTTATGGTAGCAGCGATCAGTGAGGGCAGAGGCAGCGTTTTCACTATAAAAGATGTTGATCAACCAATGTTCTGGGAGTCTACGGTAGTCTACAGTCTGGAATCGTCGCTTCAGTCAGTCATCGTTAAACTAAATTTAGTTAAAATAATGTATAATTAAACAAGGAGTCAATAAAGACTGTTTAAAAGGCATTCAACGGCTTTTCTTGAAAAGGACCAGGATCAGAAGGAAAAGTCTTAACAATTGGCGAAGCCGAGCAACCGAATTACGTCTATAAAGACAGTATCCTAAAAAATGCATCACGTTTATATAAACAGTATCCGAAAAGGACCTAAATAAATAAAAGTAAGAAATTTTATTCTGTTCTGGTAACTTTCAGAGAACCAAGCCGTAACAAATTCGAGCGGGTAACTCAATTTTGGAAGATTTTATTCACATGCGATCCATTATCTGCTAGCTAGTGTTGAGACACTTCTATCAAGCCCTGGGACACGTGTTTAATACACCAAAGGGCAGTGTGATCGTTTTGGGAATATATTGAAAGATCTTGAGGGTCCTGCTACATTTGTCAAAGGACATTTGAATCACAAACCACGCTGATGCGAATTTGTGTTAAAAATTTTTCTTCAAACGGAATATTGAAAAAAATCAAACGTTTCAGTTGCTATTGAATTCTTCCGGTGGATTCAATCTTTGCACACATTTATTTACAATAAGCTCATTATCTGTTAAGTAAGTGTTGAGACACTTCTGGCAGGCCCTGGGACATGTGTTTAATACACCAAAGGGTAATGAGTGTTTTGAAAAAAAATTAAAAGCAATTTTTGGATACTGAGTCGAATTTTAAAAGGAGATTGTTTACGCATATTCTCATACGTCAACGGACTCCGCGAAACAAAGGATTTTTTCGAAATGTGAATGAACATATTATTATAAAGGCATGTAACCCTTAATAATAAAAGAACCTTTTTGACGCTAGTAAAAGAATCAGATAAAGATAAGGCAAAAGAAGAAGAATTTGATATTCTCCTCGAAAACATATCGAAACCATCCTCAAATGCTAAAGCCGTTGCGGAGTTGAAAAAGTATCAAGACTCAAATAAAGCATTAAAAGCACAGAAAAAGGACCTTAAAAGTTCGCTCGCACAAGCAGACAGTGCCTTAGTGAACCAACAAGCCGAGATAGAAAGGCTGAAAGCAGGATTGGAGAGTCTACGGTAGTCTAGAGTCTGGAATCTTCGCTTCAGTCAGTCATCGTTAAACTAAATTAAGTTAAAATAATGTATAATTAAATAAGGAGTCAATAAAGACTGTTTAAAGGGATTCAACGCGTTTTCTTGGAAAGGACCAGGATCAGAAGGAAAAGTCTTAACCATTTCATTTCCATCATCTAGCAGCACTTTAATTGATGAAACCGTTTTTCCGATACGAATTGACAAAGAAATAAAAAATATAGTGCGTGAAAAGACAAATGACGAACAAAACCTGGAAACCATTCTTTTAAGATTCAATAAACTAAAAAATCCCAAAGTGCAATTATATTAAATATAATTGAATATCATTGTTTTTTCGATTGTCATTTATTTTTTCTCCTTTTTTAATTTTTTTAATGGGCAAAAACAAAATTGCGTGGGGTGGCAAAGCCCCCTCTTGCCCCTATGGTTGCTACGGCACTGACCCTAGTCTACATCAATGCATTCATTTTTAAAAAGTACGGCGAGATCTGTAATGTCGGGCTTTTGTAGCGGAGATGCGATTTCTGGAGAGAATAGTCTAACTTTTTTGAGAGTTTTTATTCATTTGAGAGTTCCGACATTCAGTGTTGCAATTCTTTGGCTAATTTCATCAAAACTTCTCTGCATCGACCCTTAATGTAGCCGATGTTCTCTCGATTACATTTTTTACTCAACTGCAAAAAATTTTATCCATAGATAATTGAGTCAGTGGCCATTAGAAAGTATTTGAATTTAAAGTTAATTAAATCATTTATATCAGCTCTTTCTAAATGGCTGGGTACAACAATTTTTTGCAAAATAGAAAAAAATAATTCGTCCAGCTCATTAAGGAGTTTCAGACCTTCAGCTGATTTGGAATGAAACGACGTATTAACTCTTATCACATTTTTTAAAGAGTAACTTAAAAACGTTAGGTTTAATCGATTTTCAGGACAGCAATACATTTGATGGAGTGTTTCCATTTTAAAACCAGAATATCCACGTTGGGTCGTCTAAACCATTTTCAAATGCGATTCTTAGGCATCCCATTGATCTAAAATCGTAAAAATGGCGTTAACTTGAACCAACCAACGTGCCCGAGAAAGCTTCGCAACTTTTTTTGGATTGATGTTATCACCAGAAGCCATGGAGTTGTGTTCACCAACCATTGCGTTTGCGTTTGATGTTTTCATATGATTTGCAGTTCTATTCTCAAGTTGAATTAAACGATAAAATGTAGTTCGAATTTTCTGCATTGATGCGCTGTAATATCGTATCATGACACACATTACCCTCGCAGTATCAATCATAGTCAGTGCCGACCACCACTTCATATACTAATTGCGTTTGTATGCGTGCACATTACACAGCGAGAAACAGTTCTAGATGTTTTCATACAAAGGTAGGGAAGGGTCATTTTGGAGTTTTTTAGCTCATCTTCTGCTCTTTCATTTTCAAAATGTACAGTGCAGAGTAGAGGATTATTGTACAAATCAATGATGTGCTTATTTTTTTTTTTAAATCTGTAAAAGCAGCTCCAATTTCGGCAAGTAATGATTTAAATATATCATAAAAATTAGGTAAATGTTTCCACATGTTTTGTTCTGTGCACATTTTACTTGTTTTTGGAAAACTTGAAAGATCATTGGTCTTAAATTGCTGCTCAATATTTTCTAGACGTTTTTTAAAGTAGTCGATGGATGCAGTGAGGTCAAAAATAAATTTCCCATTTCCTTGCAAGCTTAAATTTAATTGATTAAAAAAGAATAATATGTCACAAAAAAAGAAAAGGTTCAATTGAAACATATTATCTTTCAGTTTATTGACTAGAAAATCCGTTTCAGTTGTAGGCTTCATCTCCAAAAACTCTATAATATACTTTCGCAGTTCCAAAAACCTTTCTAAACATTTTATCTGACTCCACCACCTAACTTCCGTATGTAAAAGAACATCACTATATTCAGCGTCTATTTCTTTCAAGAACTCCCGAAATTGACGATGCGCCAGAGCTTTATGTCCCCCTCTAATATTTTTAATTGTCTTCACAACAATGTTCATAGTATCTTCTATATCCACGGGTTTTGCCAAACGATTTTCTTGATGAAGGATGCTGTGGATAGTGGGAACATTGATACCATTTTGTAGCAGTTTCTCGACAAAACCTTGATTTTTTCCTACCATTACCCTGGCGCCATCAGTACATATAGAAGCTAATTTTTCTTTCTCCGCAAAAGAAAGCACCTTTTCGTTGAAAACATCAAAGAGATCCTTGCCTCTAACGTTGCTGTGCATTCCAACCAGACTTAGCATACCCTCTGAAACATCAAAATTTTTATTTACTGCCCTATAATTCAATATAAGCTGACAAGTGTCGGTAATGTCAGTACTTTCATCTAAAGCTATAGAAAATGCCTCGGAGTTCAATATAGTTTGCTTTGCATTCCGAAAAAGAAAAGCTGCTACATTTTCGGTTCTCCTTGTTATAGTTTGGCGAGACAAGAGTACATCATTAATGAGTTCCTTAGCTTTGTTTGCCGTTTCCCCAAAACATTCCAGCATACTAACAGTGACTTCTTTAAAGAAAGCGCCGTCTTCAAAAGGCTTTCCTTTTTTTGCTAAAGCAATGGCAACAACAAAAGATGCTTTTAATTTTGTATCTGCAAGTGAGTTTGCCTCTTCTTCATTGGGACAAGGTTGTGCTTGTTTTTTTACAAAGGCAAGCTTTAAATCAAATAGTTTTATGGTTCTATCATAATCTTTAAAATTTTCAAATTCTTTGTGAAAAGTTAAATAATGTTTCCTTAAAGTAGATTTTCGTATGCATGTTAGAACTCGAAAACAAATATTGCATTCCGCTTTATTTTTGGCATTTAAACAAAAAAAAAAAACTCTTTTTCAAATTTTTCTCGAAACATATCTTTATTGATAGCTCGTAATATACAATTGAATAAAAAAAACTATTAAAAAGACGATTAAAAATTCCTGAAGTATAAAAATTAATTTTCTTCGAAGTGTACCAAGGCTAAAAAAATTTCAAGTTCTCATCTAGCTTCATCCGACATAGCTCCGTCTCGCTTGACGTTTTCCGCTCAACTGAACGAGTTTTTGGCTCTCAGCTTTGCTTCCCATTTGAGAGCAATTTTGTGTACATACGAGTGCTTACGCTCTTTTTGCTTCTAGCTTGCTTCCGTGGTCGGCACTGATCATAGTGCTTTCATCTTTGATCAAAGAATAGTATTCATTCCCAATATCGGAAGTTAACTCTTCCAACAAAGAGGGTGAAATAACATTCATAATCAGACCTAAAAAGAAAATTTGCAAGAACGAAACGAGTTTCTGCATATCATAAAATCGAAATCAAAGCTCGATAACGTCTTTGGAAGTTTTGAGGAAATTTATAGATTTTCTAAGAGACTCTAAGCAGTTGTAACGTTATTTTACCTATGCACTTTTTCCGGTGAAGTTTAACTTTACCAAGCGTTTCTGTATTAGGTTCGATAGCGAAAAGAAGTTCACTTAAGTGATCGACAGCGTTTATGCAGCAGTGTTCGGAATTAAAGGCTGCTACTTTTAATTCCACTAATTTTGGCTTTACCGTGATCTGTGGTTTGATTACATTAAATTATTTGTAGCGTAGTTCTTATATAATATTTAAACTTAATTACTATGAGTGCAATAAGTGCACATAACTCGAGTGGAAATTCCTATGACATTCTTTAAGCCAACCTGCCAAAATTATGGTCTCTGATATTGTTGTGTCTTATGTTTTTTCTGCTTACCTTTGATTTCTGGCTCAAGCTCCCAGCTTTTAATGTAACGCTGTGCGTACGTTTTCGGTAACGAAGGCGGCATATTTGATTTATAGCTTTTGCAAATTGCAATCTCATGAATAGTGATCATGAAATCTCAAGGCTATCGAAGACTATCGATAGAAAATCAGAATCTATCGACAATAATGATGCGAATACGCTACTTACACGTTAGGACATTTCGATAATTAAACAAACTTTCTACGGCAAGGGACGCAGGGGGAAGAGTGAAAAACGCTACCATACCACATCCCCGCGCTTTTTTATACGCAATTCTATCAAGTTTTTCATATTATTTTGAAGCTTTTAATTTTTCTAAGAACTTTTTAAAATATATCTTAATTAATGTAGCAGTGCTTAAAATAAGGATTTGTGCCAACTACCAAAAAATAATTCCCAACTACCGATTTATTACTTTTTTTTTGGGTTCAAAAGTGCTGTATTTTAACTTTTCTAGTAAAATAACTTAGATTGCTTATAATAATAATAAACATATAATGGAACATTTTTAAAAAATCTTCTTCAATGAAATAAAAATTGAGCGTTGATATGAATTTAAAATTCAAAGATTGTGTCTCCAGACTCTTCGGTCTCGTCGTTATCACCAAAATCAATGTTTTCGTCAACTTTGCACTCACGTGCTCACTTTGATTGTTGGATTTATATTTCGGTTGCGACGAGATTTTTCTTGGAAAACATTTTGGCTGCTGCTGTTGGATTCCGTTGTGCCAATATTGGCATAATCGTATGAATAAACAAATATTTATTTTCCGTGTCGATTAACATTGATGATCGCCAATGTGTTTTTAGTCGATTATTTGCTTAAATCATTCTTTAGTGGCTGCGTACTGTGGTAGCAGAAAAAAGGCTGAAAGCGTTTTTTGTTGCCGTTGAATTTAATTTAAAAATTTGAATGTTTTTTATTATTTTGGCTTAAAAATTTGCAACTTCCGAAATCCGAATTGCTAACTACCGAAATGAAATGCCAAAGTACCGGTTTAACGCACAAAAACGGCTTAGTTTAAGCACTGGAATTTAGTTTAAATTAAAAATATATGAAAATATTGCCCCGACATGAAATTCCCTTAAAAATCCCCCAGAAAAGTTTTCCCCCTTACACTCCCCCTAGACGACTATAATCCCCCAAATCTAGGGGTAAAGCCCCTAATATGGTAAAACTGGCATGCAGACAGACGGACAGACAGACAGACGGACAGACATACAGACGGACAGACAGACGGACAGACAGACGAACAGACAGACGGACAGATGGACAGACAGGCAGACGAAAATGGCTTAATCGAATCTCCTGGTGACGCTGATCATTTCTATATACATTTGGTATGGTCTATCTCGACTGGTTCTGGGTGTAACACACAACCACACAAACGCAATATACCCTCGACACAGAGTAGGTCGGGTATAATGGTTTTTCTTTATTTTTTTGGTCATTGTTAAAAAGTAATTTAACTTTTAAATAAAAAATTTATTCCTTATTTTATTTCGTTATACATTTTCATCGTCAATACCACGAAGGTCCCAATTGTTTATGGCTCCTCAAAAATGTGTATGTCTTTCAAGGGCTCCGCCTCCGAAAAAGTTTGGGAACCCCTGGTATAGACCAATATTACTGATACTGCAATATTAAAAATAGCCACGATTATTTCAGAGCTTCTTGCATAAGTTACATTTCTGCATACATCTGCATGTGCACCTAAGTCGCAGTTATGCCACATTGTTGTTGTTGGTTGCCGAAATGTCTGGCCGGACGGTCGCTGTTGTATAACTTCTAATGTCGACTTTTGCCGTGCGTTGTTGTTGTTTTTGCTAGCTGTCACACTGCGAATGCATACACCGTGTTTGTGCTTACTGGTCTTCTTATTTACAGCGATCGGGTTACGAATATGCTTATGCTCGTGTTGGTGTTGTTGTTGTATTACCCAAACTATCTCAGTCAGCGGTTTTTGCTGACCGTTGCCTTACATTAGTCACCTTGACGGGAAAAAAAAAAATCATAAATGCAGGTCACTCTCTTTTGTTTTCAGTTAAAGTCGACCACATGTGAGTTTGGGAGAGACTCACAATATTCTTTCCCATTTGAAGAAAGTCGCAAAAAGGCAACGATAGAAAACTAAGAACTGGATGCTTCTTGTCATGTTTAAGTGATTTATATATTTATGTTGCTACCGAAAGCTGTTTCGAGCACATAGCGATCGGGGAAAAATTTGTTGTAAGTTACGTTTGTCGCAAGTATGATTTTACCTTGGCGATGGCTGTTCTAGATAAACATTTTTTCTGTTCGTCTTTCCTATTTTCAAAAGCCTAGTTGCATTGTGACGTGCATCTGCAACAGACTTTGTTACTTAATTCCAAAGCTGTATTTTGTAGCTTATTTATTTTGAATTGGTCTGGCCATCTGCACTAGTTTGGAGTTAAACATCATCTTCGGTAGAGAGTTAAGGGCTGAAGTTCTACCTGATGACTAATTGCTAACTTAATGTAAATGATAACAAATTTTCTCTTGTACAATTTTGTTTTTCTGTCTTTATCTTTCTCAGATAAAATTTTATTTTGGTCGGTTTTTAATAGGTTTTTTAATAAAGTTTGTTTTGTATCGATCCCTTCCCCCTCTTTTTTGTGAAGGTTGCAAATTTATTGTTTATATAATTTCTTTATTTTATAAAATTTTGTGTAATAAAATTTTAGCATTTATTAAGTTAAGGTACACATATTAAAAAAAAAATTTTTTTTTCAGTCTTCCTCTTTTCAACATGGTTCGATTTTTTATTGAATGAAGTTTTTATTAAAAGTGATAAAACTGATTATAGGTTCAAATTAGTTCATATTTTTTTAATATTTGTTTTTCATATTGGTACCTAATAATTTTCGGTTTATTTAATTTTTTTATTTATTTTTATTTATTTTTTTATATATATTTTTATATGAATTCATTTGATTTCCTTTCAAATGTCAAATTTTTACGATTTCTTTTTTCTTCACTGTTTTTTTTTTTTCAAATAGTAAATGGTTTTATCTAACCGCAAAAATACTTTTGTTTTCAAGGTATTGCTTTGAATTGAACGTCTTAGGCCCGATATTACAGTGCATGCTTAAGGTCTACTTAGCACTTAAGTAAAGCTTAAGTCTGTAAAGCATTTTAACAGTACAAATTTTAAGTGCTCCTTAAATAAGTTTTCAAATTAATTTAATGAAGGAATTTCACTAATTTTACGAATTTTAAAAAAGTATAAATAAAAAATATAGGCTTTTTCAAATGTTTCCTGCCGAAAACAATTTTCGTGAGTTTTGGATAAAAATTGACTGTTAAACCGCTTGACACTTAAGGTGTTCTTAAGTCTTCAAGCTTCCTTAACTTAAGTATGCACTGTAATATCGGGCCTTAGAGTATATAAAAATGTTTTGTAAATATCTGTATATAGTTTTTCATACTAACCAAATGATTATGCATTCAGTACTCTTCTCTCTCGTTCTTCCGGTCGGTCCGATTGGTGTACAGTCATCACCTGTTTGTTTCCACCGAGTGTCATCTTGTGCATAAGATTGTCTTGAAAGTAAAAAAATATATACAAATTACAGTGCACGCGTCCCTACTGCATTCCTATGCTCTTTATTTTTCGTAGTTTCGTATCATCTTGGTTTGGTTTTAAATATCTTAATGTGTTGCTTCGGCGAGCATTTAAACCGTTCAGTTTTATCGATTTTATATTAAAGATTTTAGTTAAATCGAAACGAATACCGGGGCTTGTTCAAAATTTTCGTGACAGTGCGACTTCAATATTTGTGATATTTTAAAAGTTTTGCTAGGAAATACTTATTTATACATCGCCTTAAGCGATGTTTAGAAGAAATCCCTAGTCGTAGTTAAGTTTAGAAAAACAGTAAGACCTCATATTACGTGTAAAAAGTCTTTGTGTTTTGCTGGATCTTAAACATAAATGAACTCTTTACGGCACTTTAATATTGTATATTTTGTCCAAAATATTTTTTTTTTAATCGCAAGGTCGCTGTCTCTAATGTTTGGTTTTATGTTGGTGTCATATTTGAAAGTTTTGTGTGTGAGCAAAACTGTTGTTTAAAAACTGTTATTGATTGTGTTGAGTTGAGAGAGATGAGTTAGGGTTAACGTACCTGTTCGCGCTGTGGCGGTTTGTGGAAGCTTCTTGTTTTTTGGCTTTTAGTTGACTGTCGATTGCGCGACGCGATTGTTTATCTTCAAAGGTTTTTTTAAGATGATTGAATTTAATAAATGAATGCTCTTAATTTAATTCACTTTTCCCATTTTTTATTTTTCGGATCACTCTAATTTATATTTTCTTCGTTTTTGTTAAATAGTTCAATTCAGAAATTATTTTTTTCTTTCAATTTTCTGTTTTAATTAGAATTTGAATTAATTCGAAGTTGCGGAGCGGCGAAGCGCGCGTTAGCGAAGACGGCCAAAGAAAAGTGAGTCACTGGAGTTCGAGCTGTTGAACCAGAGAGAGAGAAAAATTTCGATAGGTAGTTTTGATTAAGGGCTCGTCTCTGTAGCGGGTCCGGCGAAAAACGCACATACTTCCCGCCTTTCGCGACGCAATAGATAGTTCCAGCTTATCTTGCCGGCTGAGCAGGAATTCTCGAACTTCCTGCACCACCTCCCGGATGAGGGCCCGGTCGGCAGCTGTAGAGACCTGCCGATCCCAGTCGGATGGTGGAGACAGGGGCGAAGTGGGAAAGCAGATGGTCGCTGTGGCAAAGTGCACTCTACATCGCCGGCGAGCGCCTCATCCGGTGCCTCTACTGTTATAGGTTCCTCAGACGGCTGACGTTGACGCTCTATAGTGGTGATTCGGTGGCGGCGAAGGCGAACCGGCGCGAGGCACTTGAGGTCGGGAAGCCGAGGTGGATCGTTATCGCTCGATGCTGGAGCAGTGGCGACGACTTTCCACCCTTGGGGTTTCTATTGGCGAGCCATAGTGACGCCGTGTTGGACTAAGCTCCTCCTGGTGGCGGCGTGCCGAATTGGAGCGGTTGCGGCGTCGGTGTGATCGGCCCCGGCGTTTCGGAACCGCTGCACTTTCTTCATCCCGGGCCCTCCGGGGCAACCATGGGCCGGGCGACGGCGATCGAGACGCCTGGTGGGGGAGCGTGTGGTGCTTCTCGCCACAAACCTTACAACTTCTCTGCGAAACGCAGTCCCTCCGCATTTGGATTGCTGGGTCATCAGCAATCGTTTCTCAATGGTCCAGCGGCGGAAGCGGCGACAGTGGCTCAGCCCGTGGCTCAGCCCGTGGGCCCTATCGCACACCATACATGGCTGTCGTCTTTCCATGGCACTCTGAAACGAATAGGAGACAATGATGAGCAAATGCGCAATGATTAGCAAAGAGAGGCGGAGGGGGGAGTGTAGCGAACGTATGAGGACGACTTGTCATACAGTTTCTTGCAATTCGACTGGCAACAGGCAGAGCTTTGTAATTGGCCTTGTGACGAGACAAAATTGTGTTTTCATGTCGACAATGCGGAAAAGACCATCATCTCCGGGGAGCACCTGAACGGTTCTTTCTTTCCTCCACTCAAATGCGGGCAGCTGTGTATCCATGATGACGACGAAGAAGTCAACCTTCTTATTCGGTTGCGGCACCCCCCATTTATCTCTTTTATGTAAGTCCAAGAGATACTCCATTTTTCAACGTTGAGCGAAGCGGTGATGCAGAATCTTCACTTTCTCCCATCGCGTAGTGAGCGGCAATTCAGCTTGTGATTCTTCTAGCCATGCGCTGAGGTGGGCCCCTCGAAGAAAATGTCCAGGCGTCAGCGCCAGTAGGTCTGCGGGATCCTCTGACATCGGAGTGAGCGGGTGCGAGTTCAAGACTCCTTCAATTCGAGCTAGCCACGCGGCGAATTCTTCAAACGAGAACTTGTGAGGCCCAGCCACTTTGACAAAATGAGTCTTGAAGCTTTTGACCGCCGCCTCCCATAGTCCACCCATGTGAGGTGCGTGGGGCGTTATCAGATGCCATTCGAACCCTTGCAGGGCGTATCTTCGTTGGAGGTCATCAGCGGCGTTTGAAAGAAAGCTGGTGAATTCCGTATCTAAAAGGCTTTTGGCGCTATGAAAATTCGACCGTTGTCGGAAAATATTCGTCTGGGCAGGCCACGCCCAGGAAGGATGCCGTGGATAACTCGGATCACAGGCCCAGATGAACGGCCTTGGTGGCGAAACACACAAACACGCTGACATAGCCCTTCAGAATGGTCCGGCAAAATCGACGCCAGTATGGGTGAATGGTGGTAATAACGTCGATCTTTCCGCTGGCAACGCGGCCATCATTTGCGTCTTCAGTCGTTGCTTATAGATGGTGCACGTATGACAGCGAATGATGAAGCTCTTGATTTTCCGTTTCAATTGCGCGATGTAGAAATTCCGTCGCACCGTGCGAAACATAAGTTCAGCGCCGCCATGCAAGAGAGCTTTGTCTACGAACTCCAAATACAAACGGCAAAAATTAGAGGCGATAGGTATGAAGATCGGATATCTTTTGTCTACCGTAAGATCTGCATTAATCAGTCGTCCATTGACACGCAAATGACCGTCTTCATCAACCATGGGATTAAGGGGTTATTAAGCAGTTTTTCTCCCGAGGGGCTTTTCTTCGCTTAAATCCTGATATTCGAGTGGATTGTGCAAGGTCTGCGAAAATAATATTAAACGATTTCTCGCTAACGTCAGTTCATCCTGTGATAGAGTTAGTGTGGTGGGACTCGGTGCCATCTCTTTTCGCGCTTGTCTGTAGAAACGCACTACATACCCGATGACTCGAAGCGCTCGATCATATGATGAAAATTTAGCGAGAACGTCTTCCTATTCGATATTGACGGTGAATGCGGCCGCCTTCCGGTCTCCAATGGTTGTAGATGATGGGGGCTTAAACTGAGGCCATTTTTCTGGCGATTCTATGAGCCATGACGGTCCTTGCCACCATAGCGAATTTTCACAGAAATGCTGAGCTTGCATTTCTCGGGTACCCAAATCAGCTGGATTGCCTCGCGATCGCACATGGCGCCATGGAGTGTTGCCAACGTTGGTCAGAATTTGGGAAATTCGATTGGCGACGTAAGTTTTCCATGCATTCGTTTCAGCCATGCTAGCACGATCGAGGCGCCTGACTATAAAACCGTTTGATGTTTGTGAATATGAAGCTGAGCATTGATCGATTAAATAAGTCTGGACAGAAGAACGGCGGCGTAGAGCTCGAGGCGCGGTAGGCTGACAAGTTGCAATGGAGCCACCTTAGATTTCGCCGTAAGCAAGTGCGCATAAACTTGGTTTTGGCTATCGATGCGGAGGTAGAGTGCACAATATGCTCGCTCCGATGCATCGCTAAATCCATGAAGCTGAACTGTGACAGTAAGATCGTAGTTTACCCTTCTCGGAATTGGAAGTTGCTCGATGAATGCCAAATCAATGAAGAAAGCGTTTCAGCGTTCTAAAGCCTCATTCGACACCCGCTGATCCCAATCAGTTCCTTCGAGCCACTGCTGTTGCATTAGAACCTTGGCGCGGATGATGATCGGCGTAAGCCATCCTGCTGGGTCGAATAGTTTCGATATATCAGACAAAATCTGTCGCTTGGTCGTCGATGATGCGGCAGAACGAGCGCTCAAATTGTATGAAAAACGATCAGTAATAGCGTTCTAGCGGATCCCCAACACTTTTGCGTCGCTGGCAGAGCTATATTTTAAACAATTCGGCATCCAGCAGGTGTGAAGATGCGACAACCTTCTTTAGTTTGGCATGATTCGCGGTCCTCTTTTTCAACGGAAATCGCGCAGAGCCCAGCGTGCGAATGAGTTACGTTTTTGGCGTACAGGCCGCTTCGAGTGTATGGTCGCCTGATAGGACGTCGTCGACGTATGTTTCATTTTTCAAAATGAGTGCTGCTTGGGGAGCGTCGTGCGCCGAGTCGTTTGCCAATTGATGAAGCGTTCGGATAGCCAAATATGGAGCACAGTTGACTCCAAACGTCGCGGTTTTCAATTCATAATCCTTGACCGATCGAGTCTCTTCCTCGCGAAATAGGATGCGTTGAAATGATTGATCGATCTCGTGTACCAGAATCTGTCGGTAGAGCTTTTCGATGTCCCCATTGAACACGAAACGGTATTGGCTCCAGTTGAGGAGAAGGATGACCAAATCCGCTTGTAACACCGGTCCGACATGAAGCATATCATTCAGCGATAAGGAGGATGAGGTCCTTTGTGACGCATTGAAGACCACGCGAACTTTGGTGGATGTAATCTCTGGCTTCATCACAGCATGATGGGGAAGATAAAAAGAAAGGAAATTAGTTTCGTTTATAATTTCAGAGTTGGAGCATGGTTCCATGTGATCATATTTTAGATATTCAGCTAACACTGAATTATAGGTGTCGCGCATAGAAGCCTGTTTCGCAAGCCCTCCCTCCACGCTCTTGTATTGCGTCAGCGCCCCAAACCGCGATGAACCTAAGCGTAGGGAGGATTTAGAAACTTCGACCTTAAAGGTTAGACGTACGAGGTACCTACCTTTGGAATTTCGAACGGTGGTTTGAGCATAAAGCTCTTCACAATAAGCGTCCTCTGGAAGAGGCGGAGGAGAATTATGAAATTTTTCTTGTTCCCAAAACGACTTGAGCAGCTGGGAGAGCGGCTAAAGGATGTCTCCGGTGGATTCGTTGGCGATAGGCCCACTCAAATATCAACCGAACACTACATTTTGTGCCACGAGACTCATTCCGACGTTCATTTTGACTCCAGGTGTTAGCCATTTTGGCAAAATATCGGAGCCGATGACCATATCGATGCGGCCTGGATTCATGAAATGGGGGTCGGCGAGCTCAAGCGATGAAAGCTCTTGGGGATCCATGTTGGAGATCCGTTTGGCTGGAAACCAATTTGTCAATTTTGGCAACACCACGGCGTCGATCTAGTCCTCGAACGTAGAACGAGGCGATGCGAGCCTGACTTTTTTTTTTCTTATATGTACTTCCACGTTAATTACATTTTATGTAGCATTATTATAACTTAATAATACGTATATAAATGTAATTACTACTTGATTAGGGGCCTCAGATAAAGAAACCTGGGCTTAAATCCGGATATCAGTGGAATTGATGATGTGCCGGTTCATTTTAGTGAAAAAAGTGCAAGGAAGCATAACGAGAGGATAAAGAGAATTCGTAGGAAGTGGAAATGGAATGGAAATTGCGTTGAACAATTTTCAAGCAGCGAGTCTTTGGAATTCGACTTTTGTAAGTTTTGATGTAGGAATAATCATTCGAGGATCGAGTTGGTGCAATGGACTGCACTATATTTACGCGGCTTATAATGATATAGGAGTATCAATCGAGGATCTAGTTCGTGCAATGGACTGCACTATATTTACGCGGATTATTTTGATAAAGGAATATTGTTTGAGGGTTGAGTTTATGCAATAGACCGCATTATATTTACACGACTTAATACTGTATGAGCGGAGGACTGCTAGGGGCCAGATTGGATTGCTGGTCGGTCGTTTCTTTTTAATCTTGAGCGAGAAGATGTAGTTGCAAGTCCTCTAGCGAGAGGATTTATATGAGTTTCCAGTTTATGATTATATTTTAGTTTGGCCTTTGTATATTCGCATTTAACCATCTCTATGTTGAGGTCTCTATGGATCTATATGGATCGTTTTTAACAAACCAAGGTGCACCCGTAATAGATCTAAGAATTTTTGATTGTGCTCTTTGAAGTATATCGATATTTGATGCGCTGGCGTTTCCATACAGTTGTAAACCGTACAAACATATCGGTTGCATGACTTGATTATATAAGAGGATTTTAAAGTCAAGTTTTAGAGGGGAGCGACTTTTCATTAGCCAGTGCAGACTAACAGCTTTGAGTTTCATTTGTGTTCTCTTTTCTTCGATGTGTTTGTGCCAAGTCAGTCTTCTATCCAGGTGAATTCCGAGATAAGTTACTTCTTCAACTTGAGGGATTCGATTGTTGTTTAAGTATACGTCTGAAGCGATACCTCTATTTAGTGTAAATGTGATCTGATGAGATTTTTGTTCTCTCACATTAATACGCCAGCGAAATAGCCAAGTTTGGATTTCATTGCAATGCGTTTGGAGCTGGTCGGCCGCTATAATCACGTTCTTGTGTCTACTTAAGAATGCTGTATCATCGGCAAACGTCGATGTGAAAAGATGCTGACTGATAGGAATGTCGGCTGTAAATATAAGATATAAGAATGGACCCGCAACACTCCCTTGCGGGACTCCGGAATTAATTTCAAATTCTATTAATACAATTGAATTTTGTTTAACTTGAAATCTAGTAAATCAAATAAGATTCTAGAACTGCATGTTAGTTTTGTGGAAGAAAAAGTCTAATTTTATATCTAAGCCCATCATGACAAACTTTGTCGAATGCTTGCAGAACATCCAAAAATACCGCAGTGAAATACTCATGTTGCTCGTATGCAGTTCTAATTTCATTTGTGATTCTATTTACTTGCTCAATTGCGCCGTGTTTTTCCCCAAATCCAAACTGGTGAGAGGGAATTATGTTTTGCTGTAGCACAAATGGCGACAATTTTAAAATCAGAAGCTTTTCGAAAAGTTTGGAAAGACAAGGAAGGAGGCTAATTGGCCTATATGATGAAGCTTGCGTAGGGTCTTTTCCTGGTTTTCGTACCATTGTAATAACTGATCTCTTCCATTGTTTTAGAAAATATCCAAACATTATAATTAAATTGAAAAGGCCTGTTATAAACTGTACTGCTACAAAAGGTAAGCATTTTATCATTTTGGGAGTAATAAAGTCATGCCCTGGAGCTTTTTTACAGACTAATTTATTCTTGGCGACTAGGAGTTATTTGAATATTAATTTGCTGATTGTTATCAGGCTGTAGTGGAAGAGGATAGAACCCTTTACTTGAATTCGGTTGCAATACCTTGTTCAGATGCATAGCAAATACTGCGGCTTTATCTTCATGGTTTCGCGCCCATCCACCGTTAGAATCTCTAAGAGGGGATTCACTTTCGACTGGAGTCTTAAGACATCGGCTTGCTCGCCATAGAGATGTTTTGTTATTGCCTTTTGGAGAAAGACTTTGTAAATAGTTATGTTTGTTAAGTTCTGTTTCCTTCAAAAGAGCTGCTTTTGGTTTTTTTTCAGCTTCCCCAAGTCTATATTTAGATGCTGGGGATCGGGTTGTTGCCATTCCCTCCTGCGCCTTCTTTTAATAGCTACGAGATGTTCGATTTCAGTATTTGTCAAAGGATTTGTTTCTTTATGGATAAACTTTTGCGTAGAATTTTCTGCTGCTATGGATATCATTGTAGTAAATACTGTAACAGCATCATGCTTTTTACTTTCAATTTTGTAATTTTTTTGTATATGTGAGCTTATATACTTTTTATATTTAAGCCAGTTAGTATTGGAATTTGTTAACCTGTGTGAAAACTCAGCTAAAGTTTGTCTTTCTTTCAAAAGGAATATCACTGGCGAATGATCAGAGGAGAGATCAAATGCTACTTGAGCTGATATGGATTCTCTTTTGATGCCGTGACTTAAGCCGTTTGAGTTCCATGCACAATTTTACAGTCATATTAGATAAGAGCTGTCAATAACCTACTCTGCATTTGCACAATACTATCGAGAGAACCTTGCATTGCCTGCATGAACTGAGAAATGCTTTGAGTAAGAGTTGAAATCATCAACTCAAGATTGCTATGTGAGTGTGAAGGTGAGTACTGGTTGAATGGAATTCCCGATTTCAACGCGTTGGCGTAGGATATACCTGGTGTAGGAGCCTTAGCGATATTCGGAGTTGGCGTCATTTCAGGGACAAAAATATTTCCAATTGGATTGCGAACTAGTTGCTTTCGAATATCTAGACGCTGCTTAAGATTTTTATAAACTGGGCAGCCACGGTAATTTGCAGTATGATTACACTGGGAGTTGCTACATTTAACTAAGTTGTGATCGTTTTGAGTTTTTTTATTGCACACTGAACTGTGGTTTAGTTCGCCACATATAACACACACTGTACGCAGAGTACAGTAGGTTTTGGTATGGCCTTATTCTTGGCAATTGTTGCATTGGACAGGCCCATTTCGTTTGTGCGGCTCTTCAACACTAATTTTGCGATGCAATAGGTACATGAAGTTATATATAGGGTGGCTTTCGTTTTTTTAAAGCGTACATTTGGCTGGGAGAAGATCAACTTTAAACACTGGTTGCGGTACTTTATCTTTATTTATTTTGTTTATAACTTCCCTAGCGTGGAAGTCCTTTTCGCGAGAGCATCATGTATCAACATCGCTCAATACCGTTGAACTACTGTAATGCCCTTGCTACTTCTTAACTGATATGTATAACATTTTTTTTTTGCTTCTTCACATTGTTTCACTACTTTACGATAGCTTACTTCAGTATCAGCTTGAATTTTTGTTTCATGTATGTTCCCTTTTATTAGGGGAACAACATGAAATTTATAATTCCCTAAGAGGCGAGATAAACTTGCAACAAGCGCATTAGAGCTACGCTCACGCAAATAAATTGGAGGCGGTTTAATTTCTTTAGCTGGCTGATTTTCAGATGAATTATCATTTGAATCAGTCAGTGGAGAAAAACGGTTTCCCGAGAGAGTATTGGGGCGCATGGATGGATTTTCAGTTTTATTAACTTTAGACCTATTGGCACTTGTTCCAACTGGGCTTCTTTTCCTTTTCGTTATATTAATATAGCGATACATACCGATTAGCACCGCCTGCTGCTCAATTGGTTTATTAACCTTTTTATTTTGCTCAATAACTGAATCCGCACTTGCGATACCTGAGTGTAATGTGTTGTTTGTTGTTGAAGCGCCAATCATAGAAGATGTAGCTGGATCAGATAATACGCTTTTATCTGCGTTAGTAGAGAATTTTTCTGTTGTGAAAATGGAATTTATTCCGGTGGTAGAGTGTGACCGTTGCCTTTAGAAATGGCTATTTAGCACTAAAAATTTACTTCCATCGAGAATTTCTTCATCTCAAAGAAAGTGTTTGCTGGGTAGCTGAATTTGATTAACAGCATCATCTGTTTCTGAAATAACCAATTGAACGTTAGTGGTACCACAAGATGTGGGTGAGTGGCTTATTGGTATCACCCAAGTGGTTAGAGAGTCAGCTGGCAGCTGATTAAGCTGCTGCACTAGCTATCTCTCTCAGTTACTCGCGAGAAAATCACAAATAAAATTGAAACTTGGTTTTTCTAATATGATTACTATTTCTCCGATTATTGTTTATTAAAAAGGAGCGACTTCAAAACACAGCCAAAGGCAGCGAAAGCAACAGCTGTTTTTGTGCTGTTTTGCGAGCCTGATAGAACACTCTTTTTTTGCAACTTGGGTGCATTGCCCGCCCATACCGGATACGTTGCACACTTTGGGCGTAGTTGTAAGATTTAATTTCAGCTGCATCCGCTCGGTGATAAATGTCCTTTGAGATCCTTGGTTGAGAAGGGCTCGCACTAAAAATCGCTCTCCTTGATGCAAGATGTGTGTGAGCACCTTAGGCAAAAGAACTTGAGTCTGGCTAATCGATACGTGTGCATGTGCTTGCGAAGTAGAGGATCTGTCGGCGGTTACAAAATTTGAAGTCTTTGGTGGCGTGGAAGCCTAAGCCGGTTGGCTCGTCGTAGACGGGCCGTCAGCCTGAAGAGGCGTCGGTGTGGTTGAATATCCTTGACGCTTTTGTATAGCCGTTGGATTCAGAAAATGAAGAAGCGTATGATGCGATTTTTATTACTTTGCACAACGGAAGGCACTATTGCACTTTTTCTTTTGATGACCGGCCGAAAGACAGCTCCGACATCGATGGTACTGCGAAACAGCTTGGACACGTTTGGCGACCGACATCTTGAGAAATGTATCACATTGGCGTAGAGGATGGTTGCCGCTACAGAGGACGCAGACTCCGTTGGGCCGGTCTTGTGCAAGAAACACGTTCGTCGAAGCCACTTCGGGTTTTACAGTGGGATTCGGAGCCTCCAATGCATTAAAGCTGAAAAGACGTGCAACTACTTTATAGCGCTTAGTCAGAAAAGCATTCATTTGTGGCCACGTTGGCACCTCTCGACGTGACGCCAGTAATTGTTCCCAATGTGCGATCGTTTGCGCCGGAAGATGCCTGGAACAGAAATGAACGAGTAAGGCGTCCAAAATATGCACGATTCTACGACTTTTCAGCATTTGGAGGCAATCGTTGACGGTTGTTTGTATACGCGGGATTCCTTCCGGCGTTTCATCTTTGATGGCAGGCAGGTCGAACAAATTTTTCAATTGATGATCTACGAGGATGCCCGTGTTCTGATATCGCTCCTTGAGAGCCTCCCACGCATGCGTAAAGTTGTCGCCACACAGCTTTTTACTATAGCGCCCGCTACTCCTGTCGTTTTGCTGCGAAGCTGATACTGCTTTTGCACCGGCGGTAGACGAGGGTGATTGACACAAACCGCGGTGAATATATCTCGAAATGCTGGCCATTCGCCATAGCCACCAGAAAAAACTTCAGTATCACACGGTGGTACCCTGATGAAATTGTCTTCTCCATGGACGCCGTTAGGTGGAAGAGTCGTCCGAGTGCTCGACAGCGGTGGATGCTGGGTGTGATTTCTCGTAACATCTCTTGAAGCTTAGCTCTGGCTATCATCTGAAGTTCGCGACACTCGTGATATTAAATTTCAGCAGAATCGGCCGCCTCTGGACTCCAAGCTCCTTTATCGACCGCTGCTCGATACGTCTGACGCACTTCATTGCAATCACACATGAGTTGTTCGATTTTAATCTCTAAGAATTGCTCGCTTTGATTCACTGGATCGCTTTTCATGGCTGCATCGCACATGTTCTTGAATTCAGCTACCGCGGAGTTAAAATGCCGTAAGGGTCCATATTGTTTACGGCTATTGATCACGAAACCCGATTCTGACGATATAACTGTCCGAAGAATTCAATGCAAGCTCGATCAAATTCACCGTTAAAATGAGAGCAAACCTAAATTACCGCCGGCTTTTGATGTGAGCTGGATATTTGTTTGGAAAAAAAGATAAAAACCGTGGCAGAGAATGACTGACCACTTAAGCGTGGCAATATAAGTTATAGGAGTGGCAAACGCAGTGCGTATGTGCGACCAATGCCGACCGTAGCGGACTTTAAATTTTAGCCTTTCACTATTGAAACACTCCACAAACCTCCTGCAACCCCAAATTTAATTGGAGAGAAACAAATCCGTTCAATAAAATTCAATAATTTATTTATTCGAAGAAAAAAACCTTTTCATAGGAATTTGAAACTCCCAGCTTAACAGACTCGTGTACGCCTTGTTAACAGCGGGCAAACATCGACGTATATACCTATGTGTTGATGTGTGCCTATATGCATGGATACGTTACCGACAGTCAAACAGCGGCGCTTACACTCTTTGAAACTCTTTTGTTCCAGTTTTGAGCGTACACGCTTGATGGGTATATGTTTGATATTCGCTCGCTACTGCCCAGAAGATTGGTCGCAACTTTCGACACCCTTTGGCGAAGCTGACCTACGCAATAAGTATGACTGTGTGATATTTACGATTGCTTTAATCACTCTTTCTTCTTGAGAGTTTCGTTGTGGTTTCGAACAAAGAAAACCACGCAATTGCCCATAGCAAGCGCCGTGGGTGTATGCGAGCTGATACACATAGGTATACCTTAATATATATATATTAACGTTTTCGTAAAGCCCTTCAGAGAGCCAAAAAAGGAAGAAAAAACAATTCGGTCGTCGGCCCACTCTCCCTCTTCTTTCTCAACTGGAGGGAACGAGAAGCGGACAAATAGACAACGAGTCGTCGGACCGCTAGGCTGTTGTTGTTCTATTTGCCTTGTACAAACCGTCGTTCACGCTAAATGGCAAACGGGTACGCTAGCAATGTAAAATGCTGAAGTCGAGGGGAAAAGGATCGTCCACGCTTGTATTGGGTGATCTGCTGCACGCGCTTTGACCATTACTCAGTGATTTTGAATCTGCACCAGGGCGAATGAAAGCCAGGGCGCGATGCACGTGGCGCACTTTTATCTTATTACACAGATTGGTTCACCGGGGCCGATTCCAGGCTCCTGGCACAGGATCGCCAAATGTTGAGTTGAGAAAGATGAGTTACGGTTAACGTACCTGTTTGCGCTGTGGCGGTTTGCGGAAGCTTCTTGTTTTTTGGCTTTTGGTTGACTGTCGATTGCGCAACGCGATTGTTTATTTTTAAAGGTTGTTTTAAGTTGATTGAATTTAATAAATAAATGGTGGCCTTCGTAGCGTCTGACGGAGAAATAACACCAATAAACTGGCCTTCTTGGCGATTTCTTGATATATATAATAAACTTAGCGCACTATAATGAGTCGTTGCTCTTAATTTAATTCACTTTTCCATTTTTATATTTTTCGGTTCACTTCAAATTATATTTTCTTTGTTTTTGTTAGATAGTTCAATTCACGAATTTTTTTTTTCTTTTAATTTGCTGTTATAATTAGAATTTGAATTTATTCTAAGTTGCGGAGCGGCGAAGCCTGCGTTAGCGAAGACGACCAAAGAAAAGTAAGTCGTTGTCGCTGGAGTTCGAGCTGTGGAACCAGAGAGAGAGCAAAATTTCGTTAAGTAGTTTTGATTATGGGCTCGTTTTCATAGCGGCTACGGCGTAAAATGGACATATTGCTTTTCCTGTATTCAATAAAATTTTAAATTTTGCTTCAATTTAATTTGGATTTTTGAAAACGAAAACCGAAAAACTTCATTTATACGTTCCGAGAGAACAAGAAAGGAATTTTTTTTTAAAGCGGCGCATTAGGAAGTCTGTCATATAGGAGTAGATAAGTATTTTAATAGAATTTAGATTCCGTTCTGGTTTTCGAATATGCGCAAAAATGTTGATAAGTTCATTGAAAACTGTCTTAAATGTCTTATAGTAATAATCCTACTCTACGTTGCATCATAGAGCAAGCGATTCCAATCGACTCTATTCATGTTAATGATTTTGGCCCATTCTCTCCATTATTTAGAAAAAAACACATATTTGCATTAGATGATGCCTTCACGAAGCATGTAAAATTATATGCAGTAAATTCTACGCGTACGAAGGAAGTTTTCGCTAGCTTGGAGAAGTATTTTGGGCATTTCAGTCGTCCGCGCTGAATCATAAGCGATAGGGGCACTTCTTTCACGTCATCTGAATTTGACTCTCTTATACGAGAACATAATATTGAGCCAGTCAAGGTTGCAGAGGAGTCGTTCACAAGCCAATGCGCAAATTGAAAGAGTGAACAGAACTATCAAGTCAATTTTAGCGAAATAATAAGAGTCCGACCGAACCTTCGGTTTCGGTTCGGCCACCGAGTCGTCCTAAATTTTCGGTTCCGGTTCGGTTTTAGCTCGGAAAAGGCCGAAACCGAAACTTTCAAACATATTTATTTTAATATTTTGAAAAAGAAAAATTTTTCCATGTTACTGTTATGGAGTGGTTCTGGGATTGTGTAGGAGATGCGTGCTATGCTGTTGATCCCAGGGTCCGAGGATTGATTTCCGACCCAGGCGAAACGGAGTGTAACGTTCCAAACGTAGCGGCTGTTTTTCAAAAACTCCACTGCACCATACATACGTACATACTGTTATGGAAGTACCAAAAGACTTGAAACAAAACTTTCTACAACTACTTAAATTAAAAAAGCCCCAATTTTAACAATGTGAATTCGGCTTTTTTGTTTCTTTTTACACATCAAATTAGATTTTTTTTTCAGATTTGAAAAGTTTCAGTTGCGGTTCGGCCACCGAATCTTCAAAAAAACCAAGTATTCGGTTTCGGTTTGGTTTCGGTTGAAAATTTTGACTTCGGTCGGAGTCGATTTATCAAGCTGATTGGTCTAAATTTTTAACAAAGTGTTGTGTGCCGGGGATTAGCATCTATGTCGAACCAGAAATGAAATTCCGATTGCTTCGAATTTGATTATAATAAGTCCTTGTTTTCATTTCTTTTATATTATCATATTACCATTTGCTTTTACTATGCTAGCTCACATAATATTTGAATTTTTCCGCTGAAATAGACGCCATGCCATTAACCTTTATTTAACCCTTTCATAAATTTTTTTTTAACACAAAATCGCATTTAAAGGCCCTTTTTATGCTTTTATACAGTTTAACCCGGTAAGTCCCAGAACTTTTTTATCTCAAATTTTGCTAAAAAGACCTATGCTTATGTAATTTGACCCCCTGGACACGTTCATGACCTTCATTTTCCGATACGTTGTGTAGTTTTTCCGGAAAACGTGAAAAACTAACGTTACCATATGGTAACCGTGGGACCCCTAGGGTGCAGGTTTTTTTTCTATATTTTTGTATATGAATTTTGTTATTTATTTTTTAAGTAATATTATTAAATATATGTATCTGTTAATGGTGCTTTACATGTCTCTTGTTGAATGAAAATCAACATTTTATTAAATAGAAATGTTACATGACATATGCTTATGTTTATTGTTGTTCAGTATGATAACTCTCGAAGCAGTTTACGCAAAGTCCAACATCGCAATTTACACACGCTGTTCGTCCACTTACTGTGCAGCGATCTCCGGCACAACGTCTACGATTGGATGGCACAACAAAATGCCGTTCTTTGTCAAAGCGTATAGTGTGCTGAACAGGACTCGGCTGCTGTGCATGTCTAAACGTAAGTCTGGGCCCTATTGATTTTGCCTTAGTGCCATAATGTTTGCAGTAGAATACTGCAAGCTGCCGTCGAAATTCAAGCTGGGTCATGTGTGGGTGAACTTTTTTTTTGAAGTTGCCATCCATTTTGAACACACGCATCTACAAGCCAAGTAAATGTGCTTGAACACCATTTTTTCCTTTATAAGCAATACGTTGTTGTATCAAATTTTGGTCAAATCGATCAACTCCCGCACATATATTTGTTGTATTCCGTAATAGAAGATGGTCGAGGAACATTTATTTTCGATGCGCTTTCCTTTGAGTACCGTTGAGCCATTGACTTTGGATACTCACAAAATGTGGTTGACAGCATACAGACAACGTTATTATCTTTCCATTTAACTAAACTAATACCAGTGCTTTTCATGACAGTAGACTCTGAATAGCCTCTCTCCATTGATTTAAGGTCCTTTTTATGGCGCAGCGGACAGCTAGCTGGAATTCTATTTTCCCGGATTGTTCCTGTGGCATCGTATCCGCATGACTTTAGATAAGCCAGCAAAGGAAAGCTTGTGAAGAGGTTGTCAAAATTAAATGAAAATGGCAACACCTTTAACTCGTCTGTAAAATCATCGATCATACTTATTAATGGAGCAGCGTATTTTCCAAACTTTGCTTCATATTGTGGATTGGAGCGCGGATTTTTTCCCTGGTAAATTTCAAAATTTATCAAGTATCCTGCAGGTGTACACAGAGACCTAACTTTATATCCAAACCGCAGCGGTTTACCTTTTATGAACTGCTTGCAACTGTGCTTACCAAAGTAAGAAATCATGCTCTCATCGAATGAAAGATGTTGTTCGGCATGGAAATGTTTTATCATATTGGCTTTCAAATGATCAGTTATAGGGCGTTATTTCCACATCTTATCGGGATTCTTGCCATCTTTTGACGACGCTTTTGAGTTTTCTTCGAAATGGAGATTTTGCAGAATTTCCTGGAACCTATTTCGACGCATGGTATCACTTACAAGATTATTGCGGATGTCTTCATCCTGGCTCCATAAATTTTCGTTATTGGCATGATAGTTGTAGCCAGTAATAAGCAATATGCCAATAAATGCTCGAAGTTCGCCAACTGAAATGTTTCGATTTGGCCTATCCTTTTCAATGGCATAAAGCGTACTCTGTTTGCAAATGTGTTCTAACAGCGCATCATCAAAAAACTTCTCAAATTGTTGGAGCGGTAATAAATCCCGACAGTCGTCATAATTTGGATCAGGAAATATCGGAATCGAAGATGGCACTTTATTTTTCACCCATTGGAATTTTGTTTCTTTGTTTCCCAGTGGCAACGGAACTTTTGCTTGCTTCGGTTGCACTTTTCGTAACCGTTTACATTTTGGTGATGTTGTTTTGGATGTTGTTGGTTGATTATTCATAGTTTCATACATGTCCTCGACCATTATAACGGGAAGATTTTCATAATTTGGAGCTTTAATAGTAAAATGTTAGAATAAATGTGTAAGCAATGATAAATATTTAAAGCATACCCCCAATCTCCTCTTCTTCGCCAAAGGTTTGCAGATGTTTTCCACTGGCCATCACAACCTCACACCCGCCTTTTAATTGGCCTGAGCAACCATTATCTGGCATGTCACCAGTTCCATCATCAGCATCGTCTTCCCCTGATATGTTGCCTTCCAAGGGAGGCTCAATGTAAATGGAAGTGGGAATATCATTTAGCTCCATTTGGGCATCTGTTTCATCAAGCTCTTCAATATAATCTAGCATTTCTTGTTACGATAAACCTCTAACAGAACATTTCAAAGTTATTAAAACCAACAAACACTTAACACGGCATAAAACCGGAAAATTCAAAGAAATTATAACAAAAAGTTCGAAATAAAAACATGTACCCTAGGCGTCCCACGGTAACCATATGGTAACGGCTTGAGTAAAATGTAAAAAAAATTATTTGAAAAACCGAATTTTTCCAAAATAAACTTTCTTTTCGATTGCTTAAATAATTTTCTTTAAATTGGTGAATATTTCATCGAAATCGGTGAAATATAAAGCTTTATATGCGGAGACTTACCGTCGAGCCATTTTCAAAAACACAATTTTTTCAAATTTTCTTTTTCACTTAACTTACACGTGCGACAGCTTCGCTAACTGTTATCAGAATAACAAAAATTTGTGTTCGTTGCAAAGCTTTGAGTGTCTCACTACAAATACTGTTTGAATTTTGTTGTTTTTCAATGCAGTTTTGTAGTTACTAGCAAAAATGAAGCGATACCTTTTGCGTTACCGTATGGTAACTGTGGGACGCGCGAATAGCGTTTTAAATGACAAATAACTACAGGACCACTTCGCTTGTTTAAGGTTCCAAAATATTGAGAAATATCCAATTGTTGACCAAAAAGCAATATTTAAAACTTTATGTTTTTTTTTAATGCATTGTTGTATACAAACAAAAAATGCATGAAAGTTTAAAATAAAATGATAATAGGACGGCATCTATTTAAGCGGAAAAAATCAAATAAATTCCTTTGAAAAATATTCTACTTAAGATTAAGATTGGGTATCATGTTAGCACTGAAAACTAAAGTAAAACCTGGAACTATGCAACGTATATTTGTAATATGTATTTTTGAGGACAAACTCGGATATAGCTCTAAAAGGCCAAAAGCAAAATTTTGATTTTTTTTTTCAAAATACAAAGGAGTTTGTGTTATTTAAAGCTGCTGATACTTTCAACTATTGTCAATTAAAATTTGTAAATTATGCAGCATTCTTGTTTTATGGCGCGAAGTTTTATTGGATAAAAGTGCAATTGATGACACTTTACGGGCTAAAATAGAAGTAATTTTTGCAGTTGTTGGAAGACATTGCATTTATACAAGCTTTCACCAAAAGCGGAGGGAAAAGGGCCCGTTTTTAAAAACCACGTTAAGCGACCTCTAAACCATTTACAAAAATGCTGGAAAAATGGTCAATAATATTTTAGCCTATAAGCTATATATGCCGAAGAGATACATTCAGTGATCAGTTTATATAACAATTGTTGACGTAATCTTCGAGTGTCTTATTTGATCACATTAAAGAAATGATTTTTTTTTTTTCAGGGTTCGTCTCTCTTCGCCATAAGACAAAAAATAATATCACGAGAAACCACTGAAGGAACAATTTTTGTGGTGGGAACCTTGGACTTCGAAAAACAATCAAAGTATCAGTTAAGTTTGTTGGCCAATGTAAGTACTCATGAAGATATAAATGCGATGATATTGTTATGCCTCCGCTCTTGCACCTCTTTGTTCATTATGCTCTATCCCAGCGGGAAAACAACAGGCATAGAAAGCCAAAATGGAAAGTATTATGCATCTTTTGTAGATAAATTAACACATTAGTGGGACTCATGTAGCTTCGCAAAGTGTGGGAAATGAGAAGTTTGTCACACAACTGTCAAAATTTATATGAAAATTTACGGTGGGAAAAGCTATTATCTTTATCTTTAAAACGGTGATGTCATAAGAAATGTAAGGCATTCCTTCTCTGAGGTTTTTTTTGAAAACAAATTCTAGAAAATTTTATTTTTCTTAAAAGCTTCGTGCCAAGACTGAGCCGTCGACGGCTTACTGTTCGTAACGGCGCGCACACGAACCTTTAACGTGACCTGGAAAAGCGATCAGACTTAGGAATGTCACTTCGACAGAATTCATCCTCGCTTTCCAGTGCATCTGAATTTTACATTTGTTTGAAATCGAGACTTTACAGGGTCTGAAGATAACGTTTGCAGTCTTTGGCACAATTTGTGTTTTTTTGTTACACTCTGATTTGTAATGCAAGTTTATATGTGCACAGCTCTTTGGCAATTACATTTGAATTTTAAAGTTATGGACGTAATTATAAATTACACAGTGCTTCAAAATCAAAAAAAGTAAATTAATTTTTAATGTGACCTAACATAGAAGAGATTGTTTTTCCAAATATAACTAAAAACATGGTTAAAGCTTTGTGATACCCTAAAAATCTTAAGTAATGGCTAAAAGCCTGATTTTACGTACCTTAGAGGAATTTTTAGGCTACAACTTACGCCATTATCAACTGATTCTCATTGACTTACTGTATATAAAAAGGAGAAAGGTCGGCCTTTCCATTGATGTTAAAACTTGACGTGTTGATGTAAATGGAAACTAAAAACAAACTCGGTCTTTTTGTCTATAAAAAAATGGTTATGATTTTTTCTCACAAGTTCTTTCTTCTAAACTGGTTAGTAATTTAGTAAGCATTTAGACAAAACAAAATTTTTTAAGCATAACAATTTTCTTAATAACCCTGAATTGAAAAAAAATAACTGTCAAGCAAACACTGTTTCGTTAAAATGTGAGAATTTGGTTTCAGCGATATTGCGTGAATGCATTGGCTTGACTTCAGGCGCTCCTGGCGTGGTGGGCTGTGGCCACCACAGATTGGGGTTTTAAAACCTACTTAGGCGTGGTCGCAGCCCTAAATTTCATCTCCCTAAAGGAAGAGTCGCCAGTTACAAGACAAGAACAAAAAACTATTTCGCGCACAAACTTAGACTGGATATTAGACCGTAGCACTAGAGCGTTTCAGACGTGAAAAAAAAGTGTTGAATTTATAAAACGGCGGCGTCTAAGGGAAGATAAGGAAGCTAAGGTACTAACAAAAATTCAGCATGATTAAAAACTTTTTGGATCAAGGCTTAGAGGTCGCTAAAATAGCTTGAATTTTCGTCAAAAAGCGCCTAAAGAGAGTTTCAAAAATTTTATTAAATTTTTTTTAATTTAGATTTTCCGATTTGACAGATTCTCAACATTTTCTGTATACTTTAAGGGGCAGAAAACACAAATATTGATTTCTATTGATGGTTTTTCCGGGAAGAGTTCTATGTTTTACCGATCAATTGATTCATAATATGTTTAAGCGATTCGAAAACATGTTTTTTCAAATAAATTTCTTTTTGTAATTGACTGAATTTTTGCCTTGTGGAAAAATTTTTGAATTTTTCACTTTGATGCATTTTAGCGACCTCTAAACCTCAATGAAGAAAATTGAAAATCATGCCCTAATTTCCCTTTTTGCCTAATCTTTCTTTTTAGACACCGCCGTTTTAGAATTTCAACACTTTTTTTCACGTCTGAAATGCCCTACCGTACCACCTTATAAGAAAGAAAAAAAAAACTGCGCCGTATACCAGTGAATATGACGCATTTTTACAAGACAATTACGAAAAAAAAATTTGTTTTCTATCGAACGTAGAGGTCACGCATTGGTATATTTCTTCATAACTCTGGTGTTTAGTCGGATTTTAAGGTTTGGTACATCAATGGTTTTGTCGCAAGGATACCAATATGGCCTCTTTAGAAGTCAATGACCTCAGGCGAACCGTTCTAGTACTTAGCCTCAAGATCTCAGTGCCTACCATTCTAATGTACCACCCTGACATAAAAAAAATAAAACCCTTAAAATATCATCAAACTTCTCCTCAGGAAGTATATCGATATTTCCAGCATAACTATGTTTAACTAAAATTAGAAAATTTTTTTAAGTTCTTTTGTCCACTCTTCAGTCCCTATCTACGTATGAGTTGAAGTTTAATGTTGCAAATTAACATATATTCTATATATTCTATATTTTATATATTCTGAATTCTGTATTCTATATTCTATGTTCCATATTCTATATACTATATTCTGTATTCTATATTCTATATTCTATATTCTATATTCTATTTAATTCTATATTCTATATTTATATCTATATTCTATATTCTATATTATATATTCTATATATTCTAGTCTTCTATATTCTATATGCTATCTTCTATCTTCTATCTTCTATCTTCTATTTTCTATCTTCTATCTTCTATTCTCTTTTATCTTCTATCTTCTATTTTTTATCTTCTATCTTCTATCTTTTATCTTCTTTCTTCTATCTTCATATCTTCTATCTTCAATCTTCAATCTTCAATCTTCAATCTTCAATCTTCAATCTTCTTTCTTCTATCTTCTATCTTCTATCTTCTATCTTTTATCTTTCTATCTTTTATCTTTTATCTTTTATCTTCTATCTTCTATCTTCTATCTTCTATCTTCTATCTTCTATCTTCTATCTTCTATCTTCTATCTTCTATCTTCTATCTTCTATTATTCTATATTCTATATTCTATATTCTATATTCTATATTCTTATCATTCTATCTTTCTATCTTCTATCTTCTATCTTCTATCTTCTATATTCTATATTCTATATTCTATATTTTTTTAATCTTTATTCCATATTCTATATTCTATGTTCTATATTCTATATTCTATATTCTATATTCTATATTCTATATTCTATATTCTATATTCTATATTCTATATTCTATATTCATATTCATATTCAATATTCAATATTCTTATTCTATATTCTATATTCTATATTCTATTTTCTATATTCTATATTCTATATTCTATATTCTATATTCTATATTCTATATTCTATATTCTATATTCTATATTCTATATTCTTTATTCTATATTCTATATTCTATATTCTTATATTCTATATTCTATATTCTATATTCTATATTTTTATATTCTATTATATTCTATATTTATATTATATTTCTATATTCTATATTCAATTTTCTATATTCTATATTCTATATTCTATATTGTAAATTCTATATTCTATATTCTATATTCTATATTCTATATTCTATATTCTATATTCTATATTCTATATTCTATATTCTATATTCTATATTCTATATTCTATATTCTATATTCTATATTCTTTATTCTATATTCTATATTCTAATTCTATATTTATATTCTATATTCTATATTCTATATTCTATATTCTATATTCTTATTATTCTATATTCTATATTCTATATTCTATATTCTATATTCTATATTTATATTCTATATTCTATATTCTATATTCTATATTCTATATTCTATATTCTATATTCAATATTCTATATTTATATTCTATATTTATATTCTATATTTCTATATTTATATTCTATATTTATATTCTATATTCTAATATTCTATATTTATATTCTATATTCTATATTCTATATTCTATATTCTATATTCTATATTCTATATTCTATATTCTATATTCTATATTCTATATTCTATATTCTATATTCTATATTCTATATTCTATATTCTATATTCTATATTTATATTCTATATTCTATATTCATATATTCTATATTCTATATTCTATATTCTATATTCTATATTCTATATTCTATATTCTATATTCTATATTCTATATTCTATATTCTTATTCTATATTCTATATTCTATTATTCTATATTCTTATTCTATATTCTATATTCTATATTCTATATTCTATATTCTATATTCTATATTCTATATTCTATATTCTATATTCTATATTCTATATTCTATATTCTATATTCTATATTCTATATTCTATATTCTATATTCTATATTTATATTCTTATATTCTATATTCTATTCTATATTCTATATTCTATATTCTATATTTATATTCTATATTCTATATTCTATATTCTATATTCTATATTCTATATTTATTATTTCTATATTCTATATTCTATATTCTATATTCTATATTCTATATTCTATATTCTATATTCTATATTCTATATTCTATATTCTATATTCTATATTTATTTTATATTCTATTTTATATTCTATATTCTATATTCTATTCTATATTCTATTATTCTTTTTATATTCTATATTCTATATTTATATTCTATATTCTATATTCTATATTCTATATTCTATATTCTATATTCTATATTTATATTCTATATTCTATATTCTATATTCTATATTCTATATTCTATATTCTATATTCTATATTCTATTTCTATATTCTATATTCTATATTCTATATTTATTTCTATATTCTATATTCTATTTATATTCTATATTCTATATTCTATATTTATATTCTATATTCATATTCTATATTCTATTTTATATTTCATATATTCTATATTCTATATTTATATTCTATATTCTATATTCTATATTCTATATTCTATATTCTATATTCATATTCTAATTCTATTTTATATTCTATATTCTATATTTCTATATTCTATTTCTATATTTATATTCTATACTATATTCTATATTCTATATTCTATATTCTATATTCTATATTCTATATTCTATATTCTATATTCTATATTCTATTTATATCTTATTCTATTTCTATATTCTATATTCTATATTCTATATTCTATATTCTTATTTATATTCTATATTCTATATTCTATATTCTATTTCTATATTCTATTTATTTCTATATTCTATATTCTATATTCTATATTCTATATTCTATTTCTATATTCTATATTCTATATTCTATATTCTATATTCTATTTCTATATTCTATATTCTATATTCTATATTCTATATTCTATATTCTATATTCTATATTCTATATTCTATATTCTATATTCTATATTCTAATTCTTATTCTATATTCTATATTCTATATTCTATATTCTATATTCTATATTCTATATTCTATATTCTATATTCTATATTCTATATTCTATATTCTATATTCTATTTCTATTCTATATTCTATATTCTATATTCTATATTCTATATTCTATATTCTATATTCTATATTCTATATTCTATATTCTATATTTATATTCTATATTTATATTCTATATTCTATATTCTATATTCTATATTCTATATTCTATATTATATATTCTATATTCTATATTTCTATTTCTATATTCTATATTCTTATATTTATTTCTATATTCTATATTCTATATTCTATATTTATATTCTATATTCTATATTCTATATTCTATATTCTATATTCTATATTTATATTCTATATTCTATATTCTATATTCTATATTCTAATTAATTCTATATTCTTTTTTTTTTTTTTTTTTTTTTTTTTTTATTTTTTTTTTTTTTTTTTTTTTTTTTTTTTTTTTTATTTTTTTTTTATATTGCTATATTCTATATTCTATATTCTATATTCTATATTCTATATTCTATATTCTATATTCTATATTCTATATTCTATATTCTATATTCTATATTCTATATTCTATATTCTATATTCTATATTCTATATTCTATATTCTATATTTATATTCTATATTCTATATTCTATATTCTATATTCTTATTCTATATTCTATATTCTATATTCTATATTCTATATTCAACTCTATATCAATATTCTTATTGTATATTCTATATGTATATTCTATTGTATATTGTATTTCTATATTCTAATTGTATATTAATTTATATTCTATATTTATATTCTTATTCTATATTCTATATTCTAATTCTATATTCTATATTCTATATTCTATATTCTATATTCTATATTCTATAATTCTATATTCTATATTCTATATTCTATATTCTATATTCTATATTCTATATTCTATATTCTATATTCTATATTCTATATATATTCTATATTCTATATTCTATATTCTATATTCTATATTCTATATTCTATATTCTATATTGTATATTCTATATTTATATTGTATATTCTATATTCTATATTCTATATTCTATATTCTATATTCTATATTGTATATTGCTATATTATATTATTCTATATTCTATATTCTATATTCTATATTCTATATTCTATATTTCTATATTTATATTGCTATATTGCTATATTTATATTCGTATATTCTATATTCTATATTTATATTCTATATTCTATATTCTAATTTTATTCTATATTCTATATTCGTATATTCTATATTCTAATTATTCTATTATTCGTATATTGCTATATTTATATTTATATTGTATATTGTATATTGTATATTGTATATTGTATATTGTATATTGTATATTGTATATTCTATATTGTATATTGTATATTGTATATTGTATATTGTATATTGTATATTGTATATTGTATATTGTATATTGTATATTGTATATTGTATATTGTATATTGTATATTGAATATTGTATATTCTACCTTGGCGACAGCTAGGCTCTAACCGGTCTCATGCCACTTGTACCACTAATCCCACTTGTACCACTATTCCCACTTGTACCACTATTCCCACTTGTACCACTATTCCCACTTGTACCACTATTCCCACTTGTACCACTATTCACACTTGTACCACTATTCCCACTTGTACCACTATTCCCACTTGTACCATTAATCCCACTTGTACCACTAATCCCACTTGTACCACTAATCCCACTTGTACCACAAATCCCACTTGTACCACTAATCCCACATTTGCCACTAATCCCACTTGTACCGCTAATCCCACTCGTTGCACTAATCCCACTTGTACCACTTCTCCTAATTATACTACCAATACCACCAATAACACCAAACCACCAATACACCAATACCAATAATCCCACAGTTCATTCTGTAACATCAATTTATTAAATTCTTTAAATTTTTTCATTGTAACGCTCTTTGGTACACCACATTTTTAGTTTTTCCATTCACATTGTCGGTGTAAATAAATAAAACGGATGGTTTACCTACACGCGAACAGGCCACATATAATTGATCGTGTGAAAACACCGGATATTGCAAATTTAAACCACAAACTGCTAACGATTGACCTTGAGCTTTATTGATAGTAACAGCAAAGGCCAAACGAATTGGAAATTGGAGTCGTTTGAATTCGAATGGCAACTCATAAGGTATCATTGGGATGCGTGGAATCAACACTTCTTCGCCTTTAAGTTTGCCAGTCAAGATTGTTGCCACAATAACATTTGCCATTAGCTTTTTAACAACAACTCTCGTACCATTACACAAACGTGGCTGATTGATATTTCGAAGCATGATGACGGTGACTCCAACTTTCAATCGAAGGTTATGGGGTGGTAGTCCAAGAACATCCAATGAATTCAGGAATTCTATAGGGTAATTCACTACTTCATCTTGGTTGGTTACCGTATCAACTGTTTTATACGACACTAAATCGCCTGGAATTTTTGATTGAATCGCTAAATTCAAATCATTGACTTCCTTGTTTGTCGCTGCTAAAATTGCTCGCTCGCTCAACCAAGCATGACTTTTATAATTTTCCGTAATATTCCGAAAAACATTTTCAATCAATTCATCTCTGGACTGTGTGAAATGACAAAACTCAGATGGCAAAGTGATCAAACCAGAATAATCATGTGGCATTGCTCCATTTCCGATTTTCAACAATTGCTCAGTAAACACAGCTGCAGATGGATCATTTTGCAATTGTAGACGGACATTAGTGGTCAATTTCAACGTTGATATAGATCTCAATAGGTACGAAGATTTCAAGCAAGCATTGATTTCGTCAGCTGCAGTTGATCTGGGCATAACTGGCAATGTTTGCCTGAAATCACCTGACAACAATATCAATACACCACAAAATAAATCAGGTTTATCTCGAATATCTCTCATAGTTCGGTCCAGTGCTCCCACTGAATTTTTATGTGCCATGGTACATTCATCCCAAATATTTCTGTCACAACACTTCACTAGTTTTGCCGTTCCTGATATTTTGGAAATATTGCATATTGGTGTTTCAGTAACTTGAATATTCAAAGGCAATTTAATCGCAGAATGTGCTGTTCGGCCGCCATCTAAAAAAGTAGCTGCTATGCCAGACGATGCCAATGCTAATGCGACTTTTTTTGAGGAACGTAACGTTGCCTAAATCAAAGAAATGAAAAAAGTTTTTCCAGTGCCACCAGGTGCGTCCAGAAAAAAAATCCACCAGTTCCACTATTGACAGCTTAGGTGATTGTGACATATGCCACCTTTTGCTCAGCATTTAATTTTGGAAGGTTTTCCACTACATATGCACTCAATTCGTCGCAATTAATGTAACTCAAGCTCGAAAATATCATGCATATAACGATTTGGTTCAGTTAGTCCTAACTGTGCTAATGCTTTACTACCAATAGCCAAACACAAATCTTCAATTATAATCAATGCTTCATTATATATTTCTGGTGTATATTCCAACACTGGATCAAAAGTCGACCGACGAACTCGATTCAATATATCTTCCGCCAAATTGTTTCAATACTTTGTCCACAGAATCAATGGATTTGATGGGAAGCATGTTGTCAAAATAATTGCAAATAAAATTCGTATTTGATGTGGATGGGCACTTACACATGCATCGGCAATAGTATCATCCCAATGACTATAATTTTCCAATAAATTCAGTTTTTGGCACGCTTCTCGATACGTTGCACATACCACTCCATTGACTGTTCTTAAATCCGAAAACAATTTTGGTCCACGTACATTAAACAATAACAAACGTAAATAGAAACATTCGTCATTGTTTAGGTGCACAGTATAAACACGTCCCAAAGCATCGCTAAAAAACACATTGGTATATCCATCAAGAGCATTTCCTTGCTTACGCTTTTGAAACTCCTTTTTTGATGGGATCCAAATGAAATATGTTGGTACTTCAGCATACAATAATGTTCTCGCAAAAGAATGTTCATAAAACAAAATAACAATTAAAATTATGAAAATCGATTTCCAAACATTAAAACGAACACTTTCCTTAAATTTACTCCACGGAAAATGGAAGTCTTCTAAGCCACCAACAAAGCAAAGAAAGCGATGGCCTTTGCTTAAAAACATTTGAAGTTCTTACTTCTTTCATATAACCTTCCCAGTGTTCTTTGAATGGGAGAATTTTTTCCAAATCCGCACGAAAAAATTTAAATAATAAAACGAAAACTTTCTTTTAAACTTAAAGTTTAAACTAAAAGCCTGCTTTTCTAATTTCGACAAATGTAGTGAATAACGAAATCAATATCGAGTCGATATTATCGACAGTCTTCATACAACTCACAAAAATGCTGATATCTCACGACACACGCACCAATGTCGCATATAGCTTAAAACATTCAGGCAGACTTCACCTTTCAAACAAAAAAAACTGCATGCAAATCGGTTCAGCCAGTAGTTCCAATGGATCGTTTTGCAGTTGAACACGAATATTTGTGTTAAGACATAATGTACTGACATTTCGCCATAGATGTGATTGTTTTATCCATGCGTTAATTTCATCCGCATATGTAGCGCGGGGAATAACGGGCATTGTCTGTCTAAAATCACCGGACAGCAACAGTACAGCACCACCGAAAAGCCTGCTTTGCTGCCCTTTCATTTTAAATAACCTAGATACCGGCTGCAGTGCAATCTCGGTAAAATTATTCCCCCATCTAATTTGGGGAATAGGTGTTATCTATCTATCCATCTTTCTATTCATCTATCCATCTATCATCAATCTTTCAACCTATCAATCTGTCAATCAATCAATCTTTCATTATATCTATCCATCAATCTATCAATCTGACATTCTATCAATCTGTCAATCTATCAATCTTTCAATATATTTATCCATCAATCTATCAATCTGTCATTCTATCAATCTATCAATATGTCAATCTGTCAATTTATCAATCGTTCAATCTATCAACCTATCAATATAACAATCTATCAATCTATCAATCTTTCAATCTTTCACTATATAAATCTATCAATCTTTCAATCTATCAATTTGTCAATCAGTCAATTTATCAATCTATCAATTTCTCAATCTATCAATCTTTCAATATTGTTTGGGAACCACTGTCTTCTCTAGTTAATACATTACATTCGTTGTTTTTTGTAATTATCATTTTGCTTTTGTATAATATTTCTTCTTATGCTAGGAGTGCTTTGAGACGCTCTCATTATTTTTTAGAATTTATTCTCTTCGTAGTTAGTAGCTATTGAGTCACCATCGTTCAAAGACGTGCTCTAAATTTTGGTCGTTTCAACAGTAAATAAAGAAAATTCGTTTTGGTTAACCGCATTCGTATCATTCTTTACCATAAGAAAAATTGGTCCTTCGAGCCGGATTCGTGTCGGGAACTCTAGAGTCATCCAATCCTGTCGCAAATCTTCCTTCGTTTTTCTTTTAAAGCCTCGGCCGTGAAAAAGTCGCCGCGTGTCGGTTACGCAATGAGTAAATTCAATAAATTAATGCAAAAACGTGGTTGGTCGAGATTGCATATTCATCGCGCATATGACTTTGCCCAGAACATAGACCCAGATCAACCGTTAGAAGGTCTGAGTAATCGTCTCAGCAAATTAGAGGAAAATTATAAAGACTATGTTAACCTCAGTATTTCACTTTATGAGTTTGCTGGTCAGGAAGGCTATATTGACCCTTCAGAGGAAGCGGGGGAATATGAGGAGAAATATTTCAAGGCGCACTCTCTTCTTATGCAAGCAACTAAGGCAAGGGAGGAAGCGAGAGCGTCCGAGCGCCCGACGGATGTCTCATCGATATCGTTTGATCGTTTTGTGCAACAACAATCTGATTTCTTAGAAGCTGTGTCCAGTACCGCTATGTCCGCTGAAATCCCGTTTGAAAAAATAAAAATACCTACTTTCAAGGGAGACTATCAAGACTGGCATCAATTCCGAGATCTGTTCGTTGGAGCGATTGATAGTTAGCCAAACCTGAGCAACACGAAAAAGTTCTACTACCTAAAATCATATCTGGATGGGGACGCCCTTGCTCTGATAAAGCATCTCCCTATTACGGAGAACAATTATGCAGAAGCATGGGAGAGATTGAGAACACGCTTTGATCGAAAACCGCTCATCGTACGGTCATACATACAATCGTTTTTAACATTGCCGTCTCTCAGCGCTGCCAACGTTGCTGCTTTGCGTAAACTAGCCGACGGAGCTGACGAAGCAGTTCGTGGATTAAATGCATTGCAATCGGTTAGCCGTGATCAATGGCTTACCTACATAACATTAAATAAAGTTGACAACGACACAAGGCAGGCCTGGGCAGAGCGAAGTGAGGCACAAGGGGAGAACACATTTGCAGAATTTTTAAAGTTTCTCTCTCTTCGTTGCGATGCTCTCGAGTCGTGTCAGCCACCGAATTTATCCAATCAGCGTCGTTCGGCCGTGTCTAATGTAACAAAGGGAGAAGAATTTAAAACCGAAAACAATGCAAAATGCGCTCAATGTCAAGGGCAGCATAAACTTTCTCAATGTGACAAATTTAAGGCACTTGATTTGGAAGCACGTCGATCATTCGTTCATACACAAAAACTTTGCTATAATTGTCTGGCTAACGCACATAGTGTAAATAAGTGCCCTTCGATCTATCGTTGTCGTGTATGTCGTGCAAAACACCATACGCTCGTTCACAAGGGACAGCCAACACCATTATCAACAACACCAGTTGCTCACTCTTCGTCTACGACTCTCGTTCCCTTGGTCGAAAGCGAACCGTCGCCTAACGGCATGCCAGCGGTTAGCAATCATCATACGAAGGTTTCGTTGTTTGCAGGGCATAAAATAATTTTGCCTACTCTTCTAGCGCACATAGCAGATTCGCATGGAAATTTAGTAGAATGCCGCGCTTTTCTTGATACAGGGTCTACTGTATCACTTGTCAAAGAATCTTTTGTTCAACGCATCGGACTGACGAGAACTCAAGCACGTAAAGCTATTATTGGATTGTCATCACATAGTGCTGGAGTTTCTCGTGGCCATGTTTCGCTTACATTATTATCGCAACTGTCTGATAATAATTGTCAAGGTAATTTCTTGGTATTATCAAACATAACCTCAACTCTTCCGACTCAATTAGTTGATTGTTTCGGATCAGATTGGACGCAAATTCGTCAGCTGGACTTGGCAGATCCGTCGTTCGGTGTTCCAGGTCCAATTGATGTTCTTATTGGATGTGATCAGCTTTAGAAGATTTACACTGGAAGACGTATAGTATTCGGGCCTTTACTTCCGCTCGCACTTGAAACGTTATTTGGTTGGGTCATCGCTGGCCCTTATACCACAACAGTTTCAGAGGAATTGTGCGAAGTTACGAACGTGGCGATAATGGACATTGACCAGCTGATTCGATCACTGATGGAAATGGACAACATTTAATCTCCAGAGTAAAATAATAAAGAACACGATCCTGTTGAGCTCCATTTTGCCAAAACTCATTCGAGGCAAAAAAAACGGTACGTACGTTGTAGAATACCCATTTAAAGAACATTCACCGCCTTTTGACTTCACATTGCCAATGGCAATCAATAGGTTTCATCAGCTTGAAAAAAGGCTTCAGAAGGATCCAAATTTGAAGATGCAGTATACGAGCTTTATAGACGAATACCTACTTTTAGGACACATGGAACGCATTCCAATAGCAGAGATCGACATCGGTAAAGAGAAGTGTTATTACCTTCCTCATCATGCCGTGTTGAAGCCAACCAGCTCCACAATGAAATGCCGAGTCGTCTTCGACGGCTCTAGTAAGGATGAGTCTGGATTGTCGCTCAATGATCGCTTGTACACAGGTCCGCCTATTCACCGCCTGCTTACCGTTACCTATGGGTTAGCACCGTCACCGTTCTTAGCGGTTCGAGTGTTGAAACAGCTGGCAGAGGATTATAAATCTAGATATCCCTCTGCTGCTGCGGCGTTAGATCGCGACGCCTACGTCGACGATATTCCTACCGGATGCGATACAATAGCCGACTTACTTGCGTTAAAGACTGAACTAATTGCATTGTTGAATGAAGCCAATTTTACTTTGCGAAAATGGTCATCAAATTGCTGGGCCCTAATCAAAGACGTTCCTAGGGAACATTGTGAATTGGACGTGGATGATATGTTGCAAGAATCCTCATCTGTGAAAATTCTTGGCCTAAATTGGAATCCATGTCGCGATGAACTTTTTTTGAACGTCGAAAATACAAAAATCAAGGAAATGGCGACGAAACGTATCGTGCTATCTGAGCTTTCGAAGATCTATGACCCCCTTGGACTTGTTGCGCCGACGGTTGTCCTGTTTAAAATTCTTTTTCAAGAGACATGGTGCTTGGGACTGAAGTGGGATGATCAATTACCTTCACATCTTTGTGTTCGTTGGGCGAATTACATGCGAGAATTGCCATATTTACCGAAAATACGTATTCCAAGGTACATTGCAGAACCAATGGACGCTATCGAGCTGCATGCGTTCGCCGACGCCTCATCCGTCGCCTGTGCTGCCGTTGTTTACAGTCGCGCAAAGTCCAACGATAAGTTTGTCACCCGCCTGATTGCATCTAAGACTAGAGTTGCTCCGCTTAAGCCAATCAGCATTCCCCGAATGGAACTTAATGCAGCGGTATTGTGCAGCCGTTTAGTACATTTGGTAAAGACTTCATTAACAATTCCGGTCTCTGCCGTATATTGCTGGTCGGATTCCACGGTGGTGCTTCATTGGTTGAACTCTCCACCTAGAAGATGGACTACCTTTGTATGTAATCGGACATCCGAAATTTTAAATACATGTCCGCGAGCATTTTGCCATCATGTGCGTTCTGCGCACAATCCAGCTGACTGTCCGTCAAAGGGAATGCTACCTCTTAAACTCATCGACAACACTCTGTGGCGGAATGGACCCGATTGGCTGTCTGCGCCAAGTCACTCATGGCCAAGTGAAAACGAGATCCCTCACTCAGATCGAGATATTGCTATATTGTCAGCAAGAGCACGCACTGTTCCAAAAACATTAATTATTCAACCATCTGACGACGTCATCGAAATTCTTACTCAAAGAGTTTCTTCATGGACTAGAATCATGCGAATCGTCGCATACTGCTGTCGTTTTTTGAAAATTGTCAACCATAGATTTCAACCCTCGCCTGGACTGGAAAGAATCTGCCTTGCAGCAGGTGAACTGAAGCAAGCCCGTAATTTGTTGCTTCGACATGTACAGATGGGTTCGTTCTCCCGAGAACTGACTGCCATTCGTCAAGGAAAGAAATTACCTACTAAATCTAAACTTTTGCGCTACACACCTTTTATTGATGATTCAGGAATTTTGCGAGTCGGCGGACGACTTAAACACGCGAACGTCGGATTTTCGCTGAAACACCCAATACTTCTTCCGAAAAATTCGAGGATTGTGCTACTTATTATTCGATCTCTTCATGCAGCCAATCTTTACCCTGGACATGATGCTACATTTTTTATCATAAGGCAGCAATTTTGGATACTGGGGTGTCGGAACTTAGTGTGCAAAACTCTTTTCGAATGCAAAAGGTGTTTCCTACAACGTCGAGCTACGAGCAGCCAAATAATGAGCGACTTACCGCTGGCTCGTGTACAACCGCCTAAGAGTTTTCTACACTGTGGAGTAGATTACGCCGGTCCTGTGCCTATGAAATTGTCTAAAGGAAGAAACCCCAAGAGGAGCAAGGCATGGTTTGCCATATTTGTTTGCCTTTCTACAAAGGCGCTTCATATCGGAGTTGTAAGCGACCTCACAACCGAGGCATTTCTCGCTGCCTTTCGCCGATTCTGCGCTCGTCGAGGGAAACCAAGCAATTTGTATTCCGACAATGGTACAACCTTTCGAGGGAGCAAGAGGACACTCGATGAATTGCAGCAGCTGGCAGTTTCGCAAACTCACAACAGCGAAGTGGCAGAGTCGTTGGCAAAGGATGGCATCACCTGGCATTTTATTCCACCCTTTGCTCCCCATTTTGGTGGATTGTGGGAGTCAGGAGTACGTTCTCTAAAACTTCAACTGCGTCGAGTCATCGGCTCCAACTGCCTCACTTACGAGGAATACAGTACTTTACTCTCTCAGATTGAGTCTATCTTAAATTCCCGGCCCTTATGCAGTGGAAGCGATAATCAAGTAGATGCGCTCACACCGGCACATTTTTTAATCGGTGAGCCCTATACTAGCGTGCCGGAACCATCGTTGCTTGATATGAAACCTAACCTTCACGGACGATGGCGGAGTTTGCAAGCCAAGCTACAAGGCTTCTGGAAGAGGTGGCACTTAGAATACCTCGCATCTCTCCAGGAAAGAAACAAATGGCAGAAATCTCATCCCAATATTGAAGTTGGTCGTGTTGTTGTTTTGAAGGAACCCCACTTGCCTCCCGGGAAATGGCTACTTGGTAGAATCGAAGAAATTTGGAAGGGGCCTGATAATCATGTACGCGTTGTTTCTATCAAGACAAGCCGTGGTACTTATAGAAGACCAATCAATAGAATCGCTCTACTACCTTTATGCTGAACATTCGTTCAGGGGGCGCAGTATGTTTGGGAACCACTGTCTTCTCTAGTTAATACATTACATTCGTTGTTTTTTGCAATTATCATTTTGCTTTTGTATAATATTTCTTCTTATGCTAGGAGTGCTTTGAGACGCTCTCATTATTTTTTAGAATTTATTCTCTTCGTAGTTAGTAGCTATTGAGTCACCATCGTTCAAAGACGTGCTCTCAATTTTGGTCGTTTCAACAGTAAATAAAAAAAATTCGTTTTGGTTAACCGCATTCGTATCATTCTTTACCAAATATATTTATCCATCAATCTATCAATCTGTCAATCTGTTAATTTATCAATCTTTCAATCTATCAACCTATCAATCTGTCAATCTTTCAATCTGTCAATCTGTTAATATATCAATTAATCAATCTATCAATCTGTCAATCAATCAATCTTTCAATCTTTCTATCTATCAATTCTTACAACTCACAAAAATGCTGATATCTCACGACACACGCACGAATGCCGCACACGCACCAATGTGGCTTATAGCTTAAAACATTCAGGCAGACTTCACTTTTCAAACAAAAAAAACTTCATGCAAATCGGTTCAGCCAGTGCCGAGAAAGTTCAACACAAACACATTTTGCAACATTATTTTATATATATAGATATTCTATATTCTATATTCTAAATTCTATATTCTATATTCTATATTCTTATTCTATATTCTATATTCTATATTCTATATTCTATATTCTATATTCTATATTCTATATTCTATATTCTATATTCTATATTCTATATTCTATATTCTTTATTCTTTATTCTATATTCTATATTCTATATTCTATATTCAATATTCTATATTCTATATTTTATATTTTTATTTATTTATTTATTTATTTATTAAGTCTACACCGAAAAAAATCCGCCTGATCCGAAGATTGATAAGCCCGTATCAATCCTCGTATAAATTGAAAAATATCAATTTTGCATTAAAAAATATCAGACTGATATTTATAATATCAAGTTCATATTTTTTAATATTCCTCTGATATGAAAATCATCAAATTGATACGGAAATGTTTTACACTTGCGTATCAATTTTTCGTATTAATCTTACGTTTTCAATATCCGTGCAATTCTGGTGATAAATTACATATCTTTTCCATATTAGATCAGTATCAAAACTATATTTTGCGTATCAATATCTCATAAATCTTATCAAATTGTCCTTTTAAGTATCAATTTGAAATTTTTTCATTTCAAATATTGTCATGCATTTACTTTTTTCGTATCAAGCTTGACAAATAAAAAAGTATAGAATTGATACGACAGGTAGTATAATTTTAATAATATTGCGTATCGGCTCATATTTGTAAGTGAAAAATATCAATATTATGACGATTTCGTATACATTTTTTTTTCGGTGTATGAATTCATGATTCTTACAGACTACGTAATTACAACAAGTTAAAAAATAAAAAAATTAAATTATAGATAAATATTTAATATTTTCTAAAGTTTCTCTTTGGAATACATTAAGTCTAGATCACAATTCGGAGATAATAAATTAAATAAACTTAAAGATCTATAAATTGGCGAATTTAGGGCGTAATTAGTTCGGCAAAGGCCTAAATAAAATGTTGCATTAGTCCTAAGATTTCTTGTAGGGACATTGAAACTTATTAATTGTAACAAAGGAGGGCAATCAATCCTTCCTCCAACCACATCAGTTACAAATAATAACGCACTTATTTTTCTTCGCGATTCTAAAGTTTTCAACCCAATAATTTGACAGCGAGACCCATAAGGTGGAATGGGTTCTGTAAAATTTAAGCTACGTAGAGAAAGCCGCAAGAAGGAATTTTGAACTCGTTCAAGTCTGACTATATATTTCGAATAGTACGGACTCCAAATGAGAGACGCATACTCAAGCTTCGAGCGCACCATAGATGTGTATAGAGCCTTAAAAGTGTAAGGATTTTGAAAGTGTGCACAACTTCGACGGATAAATGCGAGAGTCGCATATGATTTGGCAATTATATAGGATATGTGAGTAGCAAACGTAAACTTACTATCAAATATCACACCCAAATATTTTATGGAATAAACCTTTTTAAGAGAGACTGGCCCCAAAAAACTAAGCAGAGGCAGTTTGAGGTTCAAGCTTAGTATATACAGAGAATGCACATTTATCTACATTAAGGTGCAAGCGATTTTCAATACACCAATCATTAATTGAGTAAATGTCCCGTTGCAGGGCATATACATCCATTTCAGACTCCACTATAGTGAAGACTTTAAGGTCATCCGCAAATAAAAGACATTGACTATGTTTAACTGAATATGTAACATCATTGATAAATAAAAAAAACAACAGAGGTCCAAGTATACTTCCCTGCGGTACACCAGAAGAGGCAATAAAATGATATGAATTAACTTTGTTAAAGCACACATAACACATTCTGTTTAAGAGATAGGACTGAAACCACTTCAGAATATTTGAATGGAATCCAATAATAGCTAATTTATTAATTATGAGTGCATGTGAAACCTTATCAAACGCTTTTGAAAAATCCATATAAACTGCATCTACTTGCCTTCCTTGAGAAAAAGCAATATGACAAAACTCACTGAATAGGCAAAGGTTAGTTATCGTTGATCTCCCAGGGAAGAACCCATGCTGATAAGGAGATACTATATTTTTAACAGCAAAAATACTTTATCTTTGACAATTGTCTCAAATAATTTGCTAATATTCGAAAGTTTGGAAATTGGCCGATAATTCGCAATATTGCTCTTATCGCCCGATTTTAAGATAGGTGTTACAGCAGCAACTTTCCAATCATCAAGAAAGACTCCCGCTTTTAATGATAAATTAAATAATATCCTTAACGGTTCTGCAACGCAAGTGGAGCAGTTTTTAAATAATGCACTGGAAAAACCATCAATGTCAGCTTTAAAAGAGAACTTTAATCTGCTAATTCCGTTTAAGACGTCATCAGTAGACAATTCCAAAGAGCCAAAATTTATAAAAGAGCCAGAGTAGGAACCATTGAAATGAACATCCTGAGATGGTTCATAATTTGAATGAAAGAAATCAGCAAATAGATTGCTAGATGCGAAGATAATATTTTATCTTTAAAAACCATCGTTGATGGAATATGTGAGCTTTTCCGTTTTGAATTAATAAAATTCCAAAATTCCTTCGGATTAAGGTTTATTTTATCCTCAAACTTGGCGATATAAATTGTATGCACGTGTGTATGTGACTGAACTCCTCCTAAACGGCTGGACCGATTTCAATGAATTTTTTAGTATGCGTTTGGGTGGCGCCCTGGATGGTTTAGATTCACAAATTACTATCACTGATACCCTCCTCCCTCTTCAAGGGGGTAAAAATGGGATTTTTTGTGTTTGTTATTATGTTTGTTTTTGTTTTGATTTTGTTTTGTTTTTATTTTGTTTTGGTTTATGTTTTGTTTTGTTTTGGTTTTTCTTTTGTTTTTCTTTTGTTTTGCTATTGTTGATAAATTGATAGTGTTAAAAGGTTTTCCGTGCGTATTCTTGGAAGAAGGATACACCTGAATCCCTTTTTTCATGTAAAAATAAAAACAAGGACAAACAATAAATTCATTCAAATTCTTTTATAAATTTATAGTCCTCTTGTTTATTTTACATGAATTATTCCTAAGCTAAACTCCTTCTTACACTCGAAATACTTCCTAGTACTAACTAACACTTAAAGTCCACGTTCTAGTCGCTGTTGCCGCTTGATGAGTACAGCCGATTCGAATTGAGACCTTGGAAACTAAAATGCCAGTCCTCTTCCAGATATCGATCATTTGCTTATATAGGGAGAAAGTATCTAGTCTTCACTTTCTCGCTGGGATGTCGCAATCTGGAAAACCGTTGTTGTGTTGCAATACTATTTCGAAATTGACATTTCGCAACCTCTTGTTGTTGTTGACCCATTTTGATGCTTGAATTCAATATGTACGAGTTTGCCGAAACTGCAACCCTTGCTGTTTTCTTGTTCGTCATTCTCGCTGTCCGCCGTTCTCGCCTGTCGTCGTTCTCACTCTTTGTTGTTCTCGCTGTTCGTCGCTTTGGCTGTCGTTTACTTATTTATGCCAACGATCATATTACCTTGCGGCTGTTGGCTTCGCCTTTGAGTGTGTTTGTTGTTGTTGTTCTGGCCTTAAAAGTGAGCTTGCAGTTTTTTCAGCTTTCACTTCAAGATCTTTGGCTATTTCAATCACAGCTGATTATGTTTTGGTTATGACGGTCGATCAGAGGCGATACAGAAGGGTTGTGAGTAGAGACGGCTCACAACAATAGATTGACACATTGATAGATTGATGGATAAATGGATTGATAGATTGATAAATTGATCGATTGTCAGATTGATAGATTGACAGATTGGCAAAAAATATATAGATAGATTGATAGATAGAAAGATTGATAGATTGATTGATTGACAGATTGATAGATTGATTGATTGATATATAAACAGATTGATAGATTGATAGATTGATAGATTGAAAGATTGACAGATTGATAGGTTGATAGATTGAAAGATTGATAAATTAACAGATTGACAGAATGATAGATTGATGGATAAATATATTGAAAGATTAATAGATTGAGAAATTGATAGATTGAATGATTGACAGATTGATAGATTGAAAGATTGATTAATCGATAGATTGATAGATTGACATATTGATAGGTTGAAAGATTGATAAATTGTCAGATTGACAGATTTATAGTTTGATAGAATGACAGATTGATAGAATGTCATATTGATAGATTGATGGATAGATGTATTGAAAGATTGATTGATTGACAGATTGATAGGTTGAAAGATTGTTGAAAGATGGATAGATAGATGGATAGATGAATAGAGAGATGGATAGATAGATAACACCTATTCCCTAAATTAGATAGGGGAATAATTTTACCGAGATTGCGCTGCAGCCGGTATCGAGGTTATTTAAATTGAAAGGGCAGCAAAGCAGGCTTGATAAAAAATTTGAATTCACAAAGCTATTTAAATAAAATTTTATTGAAACCAACTTTGAAATCAAAAAAAAAATTTTTTTTATTTATTTAAATATATTTTATTTAAAACGTAAAACAATGCCACGTCTTTGTGGGCGAGGAGGAAATATTGGTCGACGGACTCAGCATTCACAATTGGTCCAGAACCGTCGGTTAAATAGATCGGCAGAAGATCAATTGAGGGACAATGAAAATTTAAGAAACCAGACTGCAATCACACGTGCTAATGAAAGTCAAGAGCATCGCAACGAACGCCTTCGAGCTAATGCATTGAGACAAAGACGTTCAGAACACGTGAACAACAGCGTTTTCAAGTGCATCGCGCATTGACACGTGCATCTTTTCTTCGCCTTGCGTTTGAATATGAGTTTGACATCGACTATTCGTCTCATTCACAAATTGTAATCGGTGCTATGAGCAAACAATGCCAACACTGTCATGCACTCAAATACAAAGGTGAATCGGCTGGGTTCTGCTGCGCGTCTGGACAAGTTGTATTGCCACCATTAAATTCGCCGCCAGAACCATTGAAAGCACTATTGGCTGGAGCTACATATCAGTCTATCATTTTAATATAAGGCAAAGAAATCCAGCAATAGGTACAATCTACACATGTCATTACCTAATATTTTGTTTTTATGCAGGATTAATTTCTTTTTGTCTTAATTATATTTTTAACCGATGAAAAAAAGGAGGAGGTTCTCAATTCAACGCGTATATTTTTTTTATGTGTGACCACGCATAACTTTGTACAGGGTAGTCCGATTTTGATAATTTTTTTGGAAAGGGTATACCCCGAGGTTGGTCCCATAGACATTTGGGAAAAAAATTTCAACCCCAAGGGTAGAAAAACAGCGGATGATTGATTGTTCACTCACTGATTGTAATGTATGACAACGCATAACTTTTTTAAGAGTAGTCCGATTTTGATAATCCTTTTTTTTTGGATAGGGGTATACCCTCCTCGAAAAAAAAATTCCTACTCTAGGGGTGGGAAAATAGGGGTGATTTATTGTTCACTCAAAGATTTAAGTGCTTAGGTGTGTATTACAATTAAAAAAATTATAAAATAAATACTCTTAAAAAAAAAAATAAACCGCCGAAAAAACTTCAAATCAAACAATAACCGTTTTAAAAAACAGGTGCAGAAACCAGCAAAAAAGTCAGCGCGATGAACTTCCACGCATATCGATTGATGTATCGTGCCAATGAAGACAATAATATTCTCCGATGCCGCCAGCTGTTTCATCAATATATCGTTGATATGTATGCGAAAAGTGAAAGCGAGCGATTACGATACATCAGGTATAATCAAGCGAAACTTCGAGCTGAGGAATACATTCATTTGCGTGATGCTATTGTTGGTAACGTAGATGGAATAACTAATACCAACGACATCGGTACTTCATATATTCTTCCATCATCATATATTGGTAGCCCACGTCATATGCAAGAGTATATTCAAGACGCCATGACTTTTGTGCGCGCGTACGGACGACCAGATTTGTTCATTACCTTACGTTTAATCCAAAATTGGATGAAATTAAAATTGCGTTATTGCCAGGTCAAGCTGCAACAGATAGGCACGATATCACTGCACGTGTCTTCAGACAAAAGTTAAAATCGTTGATGAATTTGATAACACATTTCTCTGTATTTGGCAAAACACGTCGCTGGCTGTATTCTGTTGAATGGCAAAAACGAGGTTTGCCACACGCGCAAATTTTGATTTGGTTGGTCGACAAAATACTGTCTGAAGAATTTGATAAAATTATCTCAGCAGAAATACCGGATCGGAATATCGATCAAGAATTGTATGAGATTGTTACCGGTAGCATGATCCATGGACCATGCGGTGCTATAAACATGGACAATGGAAAATGTACGAAAAGTTTTCCAAAAAATTGTATAAATGAAACAATCACAAATATAGATGGTTATCCACTGTATCGTCGTAGAAACACTTATCATGGTGGTCAATCACATCAATTACGCATGTCAAACGGTACAACAGTTGTGATTAACAATCAATGCTGTGTAACATCTATAAAGCAAACATAACAAGTAAGAAAGCTAAAGTCCGTCAAGCCCGACTTTGAAATACCCAGCGTCCCGACATTATGAGCGCACTATGTTTTGATTCTCTATTTGTGGGCGTGGCAGTGGGAGGGCGACATAAATTATTTCCCTACACCTTTCATTCGCCTTGGTGAACCCATGTTGCGAATTTGAAGCTTCTACGCCTTTTACTTCGGAAGTTACGAAAAATCTTCATTTGTGGGCGTGGCAGTGGGCGGGCAACATAAAATTTTTCCTACACCTTTCATTCGCCTTGGTGAACCTATTTTGCGAAATTTACGCTTCTACGCCTTTTACTTCGGAAGTTACGAAAAATCTTCATTTGTGGGCGTGGCAGTGGGCGGGCCACGTACAATTTTTTCCTACACCTTTCATTCGCCTTGGTGAACCTATGTTGCGAATTTGAAGCTTCTACGCCTTTTACTTCGGAAGTTACGAAAAATCTTCATTTGTGGGTGTGGCAGTGGGCGGGCCACAAACAATTTTTTCTCACACCTTTCATTCGCCTTGGTGAACCTTTGTTGCGAATTTGAAGCTTCTACGCCTTTTACTTCGGAAGTTACGAAAATCTCTATTTGTGGGCGTGGCAGTGGGCAAACCATATAAATTTTTTCTGCTACACCTTTCATTCGCCTTGGTCAACCTATGTTGCGATTTTGAAGCTTCTGCGCCTCTTAACTTCACAAGTTACGATAAGCCCTTATTTGTGGGCTTATTTGTGGTCGTGGCTCACGGAGGGCGGCGTTCATTTTTTTCCAGGATATGTCTCCTTTTCGAAGTTTACCAGTACACCAAATATCAATGAAATGTGTTGAGTGGTTCGCAAGTTACAAGCATTTTACTGAAAACACATTATATTCATTTGTGGGCGTGTCAGTGGGCGGATGTCTCCCATTTTTACGTAGGATCATACTCGGATCCCGATATACCTGTGTGCCAAATTTCGACTTGATTGGTCCAGCCGTTTCGGAGGAGATCCGACCACGGAGGGACGGAGGGACGGACAGACGGACGGACGGACGGACAGACGGACAGACGGACATGTCTAAATCGATTCAGTTTTTGATCCTGATCATTTCTATATATATGTGTCTATATCCCCCCGCTTACGCTGGGTATAAAAATTGAGCTTTGCAGTTCGGTGAAGTCCATTAAATATATATGCAAATATGTCCATAAGGGCAGTGATATGGCTGTATTTGCTGTTCAAAATGTTAACGAAAACGATGAAATAACACGGCATCAAAGGGGCCGATACATCAGCAGCAATGAAGCAGTTTGGCGTATTTTGAGTTTTCCGGTACACGAAAGAGACCCTGCTGTTACACATTTCACCGTGCACCTTGAAAATGGACAGCGTGTTTATTTCACGGAAGAGACAGCTTTACAACGTGCATCAATTGCCTCAAGAGCCACATGAACTGAGTTTTTCGAACTATGCAACCGACCAGGTATTCCCGGTCAATTCGCAAAGACATTAATGTATACTGATGTGCCACGATATTTCACATGGAACAAACAGCTTAAAAAAGTGGGAACTACGAAAGCGAGGTGTTCCAGTTGAAGGATACAACGGCATATTAATGGAAAATACATTAGGCCAATTATACACAGTCCATCCAAAGCAACTCGAATGTATCTTCTTGCGTTAATTGTTGGTTAATGTTCCTGGACCGACGTCCTTTCAATACTTGCGAACAGTCAATGGCATTTTGTACAACACATATCATGATGCGTGTCGCGAATTACATTTGCTGGAAGATGATAACCATTGGGATATTACCCTTGCAGATGCAGCATTGAGTTCCTTTCCTCAACAAATTCGCCAATTATTCGCCATATTATTGACGACATGTTTTCCATCTCAAGCTTCTGTCCTCTGGGACAAATATTAAGATTCCATGAGCGACGACATTCTGCATCGCAATCGGATCGCTGATCAACATCCCAATATCGATCTTTCGCCGGAAATATATAACTAGGCGCTAATAAATATTTAAGATATTTGCATTCTGATTTCGAATATGCCACTAATTCATTTTGGTATGCCCTCACCTAACCGCCCAGCAACAGACATCATTAACACGGAGATTCAGCGCGAACAGCAATTCGATACGGCCTCTTTAACTACATTCGTTGAAAATAATGAACAACTACTCACTGATGAACAACAGAATGTAAACAATCGAATTAATTTGTCGATTGCAGCAGAACAAGGTAGATTCTTTTTTTTTGACGCACCAGGTGGCACTGGAAAAACGTTTCTCATCTCATTAATACTTGCGGGCATTCGATCACAAAATCATATTGCGTTAGCAATTGCTTTAACAGGTATTGCAGCCAGTTTGCTTGATGGCGGACGGACTGCAAATTCAGCACTCAAGTTGCCGTTGAACATTCACACAAATCCAGATGCAATGTGCAACATAAAAAAGCATTTCGCTATGGCTAAAGTTTTTCAAAAAACCTAAATTATTATCTGGGATGAATGCACTATGGCCCACAAGCATTCACTTGAAGCTCTCGATAGAATGATGAAAGATATAAATAACAACACCAAGCTCTTCGGTGGTGCTGTACTGCTGCTGTCCGGTGATTTTAGACAGACATTGCCCGTTATTCCCCGCGCTACATACGCGGATGAAATTAACGCATGTTTAAAAGAATCACATCTATGGCGAAATTTCAGTACATTATGTCTTAACACAAATATACGTGTTCAACTGCAAAACGATCCATTGGCACTATCATTCTCCGAGCAATTGCTCAGCATTGGAAATGGAACAATACCATTGCATGGGGACACACGATGCATCAAATTGCCAGAAAATTTCTGCAACATGGTAAATACGAAAGATGCTTTGATTGAAAGCATATTTTCAGATTTAAAAGCTAATTATCTTAATCATGCGTGGCTTCGTGAACGAGCTATTTTAGCTGCAAAAAATATCGATGTTGACGCTATTAACTTTAAAATACAACAGTCATTGCCCGGCAATGAGATATTGTTCAAATCAATCGACACTGTTACCGATCCTGACGAAGCAGTAAACTATCCTGTTGAATTTTTTAATTCGCTGGATATACCAGGAATGCCACCACATAACTTACGAGCTACAATTTTGAACGGAAAATTTGATGGTAAAGTTGTTCTCCTGCCACGAATCCCAATAATCCCTTCAGAATCACCTTTTCCATTCAGATGTCTGCAATGTAAGATCGTTTTCCGATGGCACGCTGTCAAAGTAGCCGTTTGTTTACTTTTTGTGCGCTGGATAGGTGGATAGTTAGATGGATAGATGAATAGATAGATGGATAGATGGATAACAGCTATTCCCTAAATTAGAAAGGGGAATAATTTTACAGAAATGGCGCTGCAGTCGGTATCTAGGTTATTTAAAATGAAAAAGCAGCAAAGTAGGCTTGAGCAAAAAATACGAATTCACCAAGCTATTTAAAATTTAAACGAAACAAACTTTCAAATCATAAAAAAAATTTATTTTTATTTAAATCGGGAGTAATCGCATTTCACAGTTAAGTACATAAAACAATGCCACGTCTTCGTGGGCAAGGAGGAAATATTAGCCGATAGTACTTAGTTTAAGTAAAAATTTATAGCATAATGTTTAAATTTCACACAAAGAATGAAAAAACCTAGAGTATTTAAAAACATACTACTTTACCACTTTTACTACTTTTGCCCAATATCAACCTGTACCGGGAAAGGAAACGAGCGCGGGTCATACGAAGCTGGCGCGAAGGCTCGGAGCGAGCCTTGGTGCCAGCTAGTATATTATATATTCTATATTCTATATTCTATATTCTATATTCTATATTCTATATTCTATATTCTATATTCTATATTCTATATTCTATATTCTATATTCTATATTCTATATTCTATATTCTATATTCTATATTCTATATTCTATATTCTATATTCTATATTCTATATTCTATATTCTATATTCTATATTCTATATTCTATATTTCTATATTCTATATTCTATATTCTATATTCTATTATTCCTATATTCTATATTCTATATTCTATATTCTTATAATATATTCTATATTTTATATTCTATATTCTATATTCTATATTCTATATTCTTTATTCTATATTCTATATTCTATATTCTTATATTCTATATTCTATATTCTTATTCTTATTCTATTCTATATTCTATATTCTATATTCTATATTCTATATTCTATATTCTATATTCTTATATTCTATATTCTATATTCTATATTCTAATTCTATATCTATTCTATATCTATATTCTTATTATATCTATATTCTATATTCTATATTCTATATTCTATATTCTATATTCTAATCTATATCTATATTCTATATCTATATCTATATTCTATATTCTATATTCTATATTCTATATTCTATATTCTTTATTCTATATTCTATATTCTATATTCTATATTCTATATATCTATATCTATATTCTATATTCTATATTCTATATTCTATATTCTATATTCTATATTCTATATTCTATATTCTATATTCTATATTCTATATTCTATATTCTATATTCTATATTCTATATTCTATATTCTATATTCTTATATTCTATATATTCTATATTCTATATTCTATATTCTTATATTCTTATTCTATATTCTATATTCTATATTTATATTCTATATTCTATATTCTAATATATTAAATTCTATATATATATAACTATAATTAAACTTTATATTATAGAATTTAGATTAGAATTAGATGTAGAATGTAGAATGTAGAGTGAATAGAATATAGAATATAGAATATAGAATATAGTATATAAAATATAGAATGTAGAATATAGAATGTAGAATGTAGAATGTAGAGAGATTTGCTACATTTATAATACATAATGAACTTTAACTTAACGAACAGTGACAGGCCAAGTGACAGGCCAAGTGACAGTCCGACTGTTATACCACAAACCGTCACAACTCAATCGACCCCCTTCTTTTTGTTCTAACAAAATTCGAGTAAGGAGCCTGAATATTGGCACCTTAACCGGTAGATCAAGTGAACTCGCGCTGAGTTTAAGAAAAAGAAAAATAGACATCTGTGCACTTCAGGAAACCCGATGGAGTGGAGCACAAGCACGTAACATTGATGAAGGATATAAGTTATTTTATTACGGTATCACTAAAACTCGTTACTTTGTTGGTATTGTAATCTCTGAGAGATTCCGCGATACAGTAGTTGAAGTTAAAAGACTAGATGATCACCTGATAAAAATTCTACTTATTTCGAACAGAAGGAAAATTCACTGTTCGGTTTTCGCCGTAGCCGCAATGGAGACGAGCCATTAATCATAACTTTTTAAAGAAACCTTGCTCTCTCTCTGGTTAAACAGCTCGAACTCCAGCGACGGTTCGTCACTCTTTTTCGGTCGTTAACGCGCTCAACGTTCGCCGCTCCGCAAATTCGCAGTGTATAAAAATTTAAAAGTCAAAATATAAATTTAAGTCAAAATATAAATTTAAGTGAAAAGAAAAAACCCCAAATCTTATTCGTGAACTGAACGTACAAAAAAGGGGAAAAATATACATTTAAGTGAAAACAAAAAAAAAACGCCACGAAGGCCAAATATAATTTTTTTTTTATTACTTTTTCCATCGCCACGAAGGCCAATTTCCTTTACATTTTTTTCATTTGCCACGAAGGCCAAATCTAATCTTATTTATTTTAAAACCTAACCAAATCGTGAAAAAACAACAACAAAAAATTATCATTCGCGCCGTGCAATCGCCAAAAAATTATCATTCGCGCCGTGCAACCGCCAACCAAACATCACAACCGCTCCGAGAAATTTCATCGTCATCACAAACAGGTACGTTGGCTCTTACTTTCCCGCACCTTAACATTTGGCGATCCCGTGCCTGGAGCCTGGAATCGGCTCCGGTGGACCAATCTTAGTGGGAATCGAGAAAGTAGGCCACGTGTGTGTCACCCTTTACCGCTATTTGCCCTCCAGAAAAGTCAAGGGCAACACGATCCAAGCACGTGACACACATCGCCTTTTCGACTCATCCTTTCTCTTTATATTCGTATCATCTATCTCGCTCGCACATCCGTGTCGCCTTTGGTGGTGGTTTTTGTGCACAGTCGATATTGCAAAACAACCAGCACATAGCGGTTTGGCAAGCAGCATTTGGGTTTCTCGTTCCCTGTGAGAACGAATTGCGGTTTTGTTCTTCGTTTCTTCTTTTCTTTTATTGCGTTGGGATTTCGCTTGCGGAACACGCATAGAAATAGTTTGGGTTTTTTCCATTGCAAGTCCATACGAATTCAAGGCTAGCAGACAGCGAGCCAGGCAATCTGTATAACACATCGGGCTTACGTGCATTGTGTTGCGTAGGTCAGTTCTAACGCTGTGCGTTGCATCGAACTTCGAACATAGAAGTTGATCGCATCGCCTGTTCGAACGAACGTGTATGACCGCAATTCGAACACCAGGTTTCATATACGTTCCGTCTCTCTGCCTGCGCTCTGCCCGCGCTCTGCTTTCGATTTGATGCATAATCGGAACTTTGCAAACTGGTTGGAAAAACAAACTTTGAACAAATCGAACGCATCGTATTCTATTTATATTTTATTGACAATCATTATACGATTTGGTTTTCTTTAATTGAATTTGGGGTTGCAGGAAATTTGTGGAGTGTTGCGAAGGTTAAGGTAAACAAATTTGAGGTACGCTACTGTAGGCATTGGTCGTATATAGGCACTGCGGTTGCCGTTTTATAACTTGTATTGTTCCTTTTCGGCCGAGGTTTTTATCTCTTTTTCATAAACAGGCATCCAGTTCACATCAAAAGCCGGCGATAATTTAAGTTGCTCTCATTTTTTTTAACCGTGAATTTGATCGAGCTTGCATTGAATTCTTCGGACAGTCATCTCGTAGGAATCGGGTTTCGTGATCAACATCCGTAAACAATATGGATCCCTTACGGCATTTTCACTCCGCGGTAGCTGAGCTCAAGAACATGTGCGATGCAGCCATGAACAGCGATCCAATGAATCAAAGCGAGCAATTGCTGGAGATTAAAATCGAACAACTGATGTACGACTGGAATGAAGTGCGTCAAACGTATCGAGCAGCGGTCGATCAAGGAGCCTGGAGTCCAGAGGCGGCCGATTCAGCGGAAATTAGTTATCACGATTGTCGCGATCTTCAGATGATAGCCAGAGCTAAGCTTCAAGAGCTGTTACGAGAAATCACCCCCCAGCATCCACCGCTGACGAGCACTTGGGTAACGCCTCCACCTAACGACTTTCATGGAGAAGACAATTTCATCAGGGTACCACCGTGTGATACTGAAGTTTTTGCTGGTGGCTATAGTGAATGGCCAGCATTTCGAGACATGTTCACCGCGGTTTACGTCAATCACCCTCGGCTGCCACCAGTGCAAAAGTTATACCATCTTCGCAGCAAGACGACGGGAGCAGCGGGTGCTATCGTTAAAGGCTATCCGCTGTGTGGCGACAACTTTACGAATGCGTGGGAGGCTCTTAGAGCGCGATATGAGAACAAACGCATCCTCGTCGATCATCAATTAAAAAATTTATTTGACCTGCCTGCTATCCAAGATGAAACGCCGGAAGGAATCCTGCGCATACAAACAACCGTCAACGACTGCCTTAAGATGCTGAAGAGTCATGGAGTCGTGGATATTTTGGATGCCCTGCTCGTTCATTTCTGTTCCAGGCGTCTTCCAGCGCAAACGATCGCGCATTGGGAGCAGTCATTGGCGTCACATCGAGAGGTGCCAACGTGGCCACAAATGAATGCCTTTTTGACTAAGCGATATGAAGTTGTTGAACGCCTTTCCAGCTTTAATGCATTGGAGGCTCCCCATCCCGCTGTAAAACCCGAAGTGCCTTCGACGAACGTGTTTCTAGCCCAAGAGCGGACCAATGGAGTCTGCGTCCTCTGTCGCGGCAGCCATCCTCTACGCCAAGGTGATGTGTTTCTCAATATGTCGGTCGACGAACGTGTCCAAGCTGTTTCGCAGCACCATCGATGTCTCAACTGCCTTTCGACTGGTCATCAAAAGGCAAAGTGTAATAGTACCTTCCGTTGCGCAAAGTGCAGAAAATCGCATCATACGCTTCTTCATTTTCAGAATCCAACGGCTACACAAAAGGATCAAGGATCTTTAACCACACCGACGCCTCTTCAGGCTGACGGCCCGTTTCCGACGAGCCATCCGGCGCAGGCTTCCGCGCCACCGAAGACTTCGAATTTTGTAACCGCCGATGGATCATCCACTTCGCAAGCACATGCGCACGTATCGATTAGCCAGACGCAAGTACTGTTGCCGACCGCGCTCACACACATATTGCATCAAGGAGAGCGCTTTTTAGTGCGAGCCCTTCTCGACCAAGGATCTCAAAGGACGTTTATTACGGAACGGATGCAGCTCCAATTGAATCTTCCAACTACGCCCAAAGTGTGCAACGTATCCGGTATGGGCGGTCAGTGCACCCAAGTTGCAAAAAAAGAGTGTTCCATCATGCTCGCATCGCCTCGTTCTACGTTCGAGGATCAGATCGACGCCGTGGTGTTACCAAAGTTGACAAATTGGCTTCCAGCCAAACGGGTCTCCAACATGGACCCCCAAGAGCTTTCATCGCTTGAGCTCGCCGACCCCCACTTCATGAATCCAGGCCGCATCGATATGGTCATCGGCTCCGATATTATGCCTAAATTACTACGACCTGGAGTCAAAATGAATGTCGGAGGGAGTCTCGTAGCACAAAATTCAGTGTTCGGGTGGTATTTGAGCGGGCCCATCGCCAGCGAATCCACCGAAGCGTTTACGACGCAGGTCTCCTCCGGAGACAACCATGAGTCGCTCTCCGAGCTACTCAAATCCTTTTGGGAACAAGAAGAGGTTCCACATTCCCCTCCGCCTCTTTCAGAGGACGTTTATTGTGAAGAGCTTTATGCTCAAACCACCGTTAAGAATTCCGAAGGAAGATATGTCGTACGTCTACCATTTAAGGTCGAATTTTCCAAATCCGCCTTACGCTTAGGTGCATCGCGATTCGGAGCGCTGACGCAATATCAGAGCCTGGAGAGAAGACTTGCGAAGCAGCCTCTTATGCGCGACACTTATAATTCCGTGTTAGCAGAGTATCTAAAATATGATCACATGGAGCCATGCTCCAATTCTGAAATTATACACGACAATAATTTCCTTTCTTTTTATCTACCCCATCATGCAGTGATGAAGCCAGAGAGCACCTCCACCAAAGTGCGCGTCGTTTTCAATGCGTCACAGAAAACCACGTCATCCTTATCGTTGAACGATGTGCTTCATGTCGGACCGGTGCTCCAAGCGGATTTGGTCATCCTTTTGCTCAACTGGAGGCTCTATCGATTCGTGTTTAACGGCGACATAAAGAAGATGTATCGAAAGATACAGGTGCATGAAGAGGATCGAGCATTTCAACGCATCCTATTTCGCGAGGAAAGAGACTGGACCGGTCAAGGATTACGAATTGAAAACTGTGACGTTTGGAGTCAACTGTGCTCCATATTTGGCCATTCGAACGCTTCATCAGTTAGCAAGCGACTCGGCGCACGACGCTCCTCAAGCAGCATTCATTTTGAAGAATAAAACGTACGTCGACGACGTCCTATCAGGCGGCCATACACTCGAAGCGGCATGTACAGCAAAAACGCAACTCATTCGCACGCTCGGCTCTGCGGGATTTCCGTTGAAGAAGATGACCGCGAATCATGCCGAACTATTAAAGGATGTCGCATCTTCACACCTGCTGGATGTCGAATTTTTGAAATTTAAATCTGCCAGCGACGCAAAAATGTTGGGGATCCGCTGGAATGCCATTGCTGATCGGTTTTCAAACAAATTGAGTACTCATTCTGCTGCATCGTCGGCGACCACGCGACAAATTTTGTCTGATATCGCAAAACTATTCGACCCAGCAGGATGGCTTACGCCGATCATCATCCGCGCCAAGGGTCTTATGCAACAGCTGTGGCTCGAAGGCACTGAATGGGATCAGCGGGTGTCGAATAAGGCTTTGGAACGCTGGAACGATTTCGTCATTGATTTGGCATTCATCGAGCAAATTCAAATTCCGAGATGGGTACACTACGATCCTACGGTCACAGTTCAGCTCCACGGATTCTGCGATGCATCGGAGCGAGCATATTGTGCAGCAGTCTACCTCCGCATCGAGAGTCCCAACCAAGTTTATGCTCACTTGCTTACGGCGAAATCTAAGGTGGCTCCGTTGCAAACTGTCAGCCTACCGCGCCTCGAGCTCTGCGGCGCCGTTCTTCTGTCCAGACTAATCAAATCGATCAACGCTCAGCTTCATATTCACGAACATCAAACGGTTCTATGGTCAGACGCCTCGATCGTGCTGGCATGGCTGAAACGTCCTCCGAACGCATGGAAAACTTACGTCGCCAATCGAATTTCCGAAATTCTGACCAACGTTGGCAACACTCCATGGCGCCATGTGCGATCGCGAGACAATCCAGCTGATTTGGGTACCCGAGGGATGCTAGCTCAGGATCTCTGTGAAAATTCGCTTTGGTGGCAAGGACCGTCATGGCTCGTAGAATCGCCAGAGAAATGGCCCCAGTTTGAACCCCCATCATCTACAACCCTTGAAGAGCGGAAGGCGGCCGCATTCACCGTAATTACAGAATCGGAAGACGTTCTCGCCAGATTTTCATCATATGATCGAGCGCTTCGAGTCATCGGCTACGTAATGCGTTTCTACAGACAAGCGCGAAAAGAGATGGTCCCAAGTCCCAACACACTTATACTGTCACAAGATGAGCTGACGATGGTGAGAAATCGTTTAATTTTATTTTCACAAACCTTTCATTATCCACTCGAGTATCAGGATCTCAGTGAAGGAAAACCACTCGGAAAGAAGAGCGAGCTGTTATCGCTGAACCCTATGCTTGACGATGATGGGCTGCTGTGCGTCAATGGCCGGCTTATTCATGCAGATCTTACGATAGACGAGAGATATCCGATCATCATACCTGCCGCCTCCACGTTTATCCGCTTGTATTTGGACTTCGCACATAAAACACTCCTGCATGGCGGCGCTCAACTCATGTTCCGCATGGTGCGACAGAATTTTTACATCGCGCGATTGAAACGGAAAATAAAGAGCTGCATCACTCGCTGTCATACGTGCACCATCCATAAGCAACGAGTGAAGACTCAGATGATGGCCGCTCTGCCAGCTGAAAGATCAACGTTGTCGCTACCGTTTACACATACCGGCGTCGACTTTGCCGGACCGTTTGATATCAAAGCCTCCACTCTTCGAACAGCACCATATCTCAAGGGCTACGTCTGCGTATTTGTGTGTTTCGCCACTAAGGCGGTTCACCTCGAATTATGCTCGGAGTTGTCCACTATGTCTTTCCGGGCCGCATTCGATCGGTTCGTAGGACGCCGGTGACTTCCTAAGAGAATTTTCTCCGACAACGGCCGGAATTTCATTGGCGCCAAAAATGCTTTAGATGCCGAACTCCCTAAATTCGTTTCGAGTGCTGCTGACGACCTTCAACCAAAATATTCCCTGCAAGGGTTCGAATGGCATCTGATCCCGCCCCACGCACCTCATATGGGCGGATTATGGGAGGCGGCGGTCAAAAGCTTCAAGATCCACTTCGTCAAGGTAGCTGGTCCGCACAAATTCTCGTTTGAAGAATTCGCCACGTTGTTGGCACGAATCGAAGGGGTCTTGAACTCGCGTCCACTCACACCAATGTCAGATGATCCTTCAGACCTATTAGCACTGACACCTGGGCACTTCCTCCGAGGAGCTCTACTCACCGCTTGGCCTAAAGAATCACACGCTGATTTGCCGCTCACTACGCGATGGAAGAAAGTAAAAATTCCACATCACCGCTTCGCTCAACGGTGGAAAATGGAATATCTCCTAAATCTACATAAGAGAGATAAATGGAAGATGCCGCAACCGAATTTAAAGGTTGGCGACTTCGTCGTCCTCCTGGATGCTCAGCTGCCACCATTTGAGTCGAGAAAGGGAAGAATCGTTCAAGTGCACCCGGGAGATGATGGTCTTGTGCGGATTGTAGACGTCAAAACACAATCTGGAATCATCACAAGGCCGATTACAAAGCTCTGCCTCTTGCCAGTCGAATTACCAGAAACATTATGACTAGTATTCCTCATCCCTTCGCAACATTCCCCCCTCCCCCTCTCTTTGTTTATCATGTCGCATCTGCTCATCCGTGTCTCGTATTCATTTCAGAGTGCCATGGAAGGACGACGGGCATGCGTGGTGTGCGATAGGGCCCACGGTCTGAGTCGCTGTCGCCGCTTCCGCCGCTGGGCCGTTGAGAAGCGGTTGCTGACGATCCAGCAGCAAAAATGCTGTTTCCGCTGTCTATCCTCACTGCATCTGCGGAAGGACTGCCCAAAGCAACACGGATGCAAAATTTGTGACGAAGAGCATCACACTCTAATCCACCAACGGTTTCTATCGCCGTCGCCTCCTGAACCCGGCCCGTGGCAGCCCCGGAGGGCCCGGGATGCGGAAGGTTCAGTGGTCCCTGGTCGTCGGCATCGATCGCGCCGGCGCCGGAATCACTCAAATCCACGCCACCGGTCAGAAGGCGGTAACACTACTCGTCGTTGGCACCAGTTGCCGACCAACGAGCGGAGCCCATCCCACCGTCGGGCTAACTCCACGGGCAGGCATCGGCCCCGCCATCAGCATCGGACATCAACACCCGTACGATCGCCGTCGCCGCCACTGATTCGTCGTCCTTCGCCAACCAGACCAGCAGGCCGAAGAAGTCGCGCTCGGAGAAATGCTGCGAGTGTCCGGTTTGCCCCCTTGCCCATCCGCTTCAACCGTGCATCCCTGTCTCCACCATCCGACTGGGAGCGGCCGGCCCCCACAGCTGCGGACCGGGCCCTCGTCCAGGAGGTGATGCAGGAGTTCCGGGAGTTCCTGTGCAGCCGGCGCAGGTAAGCAAGAAATATCTATTGCGTAGCGCAAGGCGGGCAGTATGTTCGGTTTTCGCCGTAGCCGCAATGGAGACGAGCCATTAATCATAACTTTTTAACGAAACCTTGCTCTCTCTCTGGTTAAACAGCTCGAACTCCAGCGACGGTTCGTCACTCTTTTTCGGTCGTTAACGCGCTCAACGTTCGCCGCTCCGCAAATTCGCAGTGTATAAAAATTTAAGTCAAAATATAAATTTAAGTCAAAATATAAATTTAAGTGAAAAGAAAAAACCCCAAATCTTATTCGTGAACTGAACGTACACAAAAGGGGAAAAATATACATTTAAGTGAAAACAAAAAAAAAAACGCCACGAAGGCCAAATATAATTTTCTTTTTTATTACTTTTTCCATCGCCACGAAGGCCAATTTCCTTTAAATTTTTTTCATTTGCCACGAAGGCCAAATCTAATCTTATTTATTTTAAAACCTAACCAAATCGTGAAAAAACAACAACAAAAAATTATCATTCGCGCCGTGCAATCGCCAAAAAATTATCATTCGCGCCGTGCAACCGCCAACCAAACATCACAACCGCTCCGAGAAATTTCATCGTCATCACAAACAGGTACGTTGGCTCTTACTTTCCCGCACCTTAACATTCACTTTTGCAGTGCTTACGCTCCACATCCTGGTTGTCCGGAACAACATAAGGATTCTTTTTGGGAGCTCCTTGATGAAGTTATACTTGATATCCCACAGGAAGATTTCTTGATTATTGCTGGTGATCTTAATAGCCATGTCGGAAAGACCTCAGAGGGTCACTCTTGCCATGGAGGACAGGGCTACGGAATTAAGAACAATGATGGCGATCAAATCCTCGCATTAGCTGACTCCCATAATCTTGTTGTCTGCAATACTTGGGGTAAGAAACGCATTTCACATATTTTAACGTACCACAGTGGCACCACTAAGTCTCAGATAGATTTCATGCCTATTCGCCGTCAAGATCTAAGTCCACTCCTTGACATAAAAGCAGAACCATCTGATACTTTTGCTTCACAACACCGCCCGGTTGTATGAGACATTCGTGTTGATCCACCAAGAAAAAATAGACATCGTGAAAATGGTCCTGAGAGAATCAAATAGTGGAAATTTCGAGAAGGGCAAGATGAAATTAGATCAAAGATTTCTCTACCTCCCATCACATTTATTGAGGAATCTTGGAATATAGGTATAAAACATCCAAAGCGTTGGACTTACTGTATTGGGAAAAACAAAACCAGGCAGAAAAAACATCTATAAGAAGACCTGGCTTTGGACTGATGAAGTCCGATCGAAAGTCGATGAAAAGAAGAAACTCTATGATCAGTTTATATGGAACATAACATCCGAAAACTGGCAAAAGTACGTCAATGCAAGAAAGGCATGTGAAAGAGCAGTGGCATCACCTGAGCTGCACACTTTGAAGAACTCTATGATCGCATTAGTACTCGTGATAGGGAAAAATGTATCTATCGTTTTGCTAAATCTCGTCAACTATTCACTGAGGACATTGAAAAGTTTTACGGAGTCAACGATGAAAATGGTCATCTAATTTAGAATCGCAAGGATTGTCGTGATCTCTGGCGAAACTATTTAAAAAAAATATCCACAAAAGAAATCCCACACCCACCTATACCAACTGAAAAAGCGATATCTGGACCCATTCAAAGAATCACTTAAGACGAAGTTGATTAGGCCATAAGTAAATTGAAAACTGGTAAGGCTACTGGTATAGATGATGTTCCAGCTGAGATTTGGAAATAAGGTGACTGCAACTCTAGGTTACTGGAGTTATTTAACTGAATAGTAACGGAAAAGAGAGTCCCCTCAGACTGGCTAATGAGCACAACCATACCTATATGGAAAAAGAAAGCTAGCCCAGCAGATTGTTCAAATTATAGGCCGATTCGGCTCTTATCCCACACACTTAAAGTGTTTGAAAGGGCACTAAATAAACGAATTCGTGAAATAGTCAGGTTAAAGATAAACCAAGCTGGGTTCCTTAAAAACTGTGGCACCACCCATCCAATACATGCCGATCGACTTTTAATGAAAAAACACAGGGAAAAACAAGTACCACTTCATATGGCCTCTCTTGATTTAGAAAAGGCATTTGATCGCGTTCCTCATGATCTCATTTGGTATGCTTTGAGAAAACACTAAGTGCCGGAAGAATTTATTTTGTGGATAAAACTTCTGTATGCAAATCTCAAAAGTCGAGTATATTCTGCTGCCGGAATTTCATCTGAATTTTCAATATCTGTAGGCGTTCACCAAGGAACAGCTCTATCTCCTCTTTTGTTCATATTTGTTATGGATTGAATTACCGATGGCGTACAAATATCACCTCCGTGGACGTTGGTATGTCCTCAACCAAGCCTCAACCAAGAAAAAGAACTTGCAGCAACAAGTACAGGATTGGTATGATAGATTGTCTATGTTTGGACTACGTTTGAATGTCGGGAAAACAGAAAACATGACAGAAGACAATTACGAAGCAGGGACCATCAAAATAAATAATACTGACCTACCAAGGACGGAAAAATTTAAATATCTTGGGTCGACACTTTCTGCTGACGGGACGATCACTCGCGAAGTTACTGAGAGAGTTAACGGCGCTTGGCTTAAGTGGCGTCCAACGACTGGTGTCATGTGCGATAAAAAGATAAGCGACCGCTTAAAATCCAAAATTACCGCAATGTCATCAGACCAGTCGCTCTTTATAGTACCGAATGTCTACCAGCAGCGAAAGTAGCAGAAAGAAAGGTTAGTGTTATGGAAACAAATATGCTTCGCAGGATATCCGGACTCACTTGTCTTAATCATGTTCCAAACGTAGACATCCGTAGACGCTATGAAGTTGCGTCAATTATTAAGAAAATGCGAGAAGCAAGGCTACGCTTGTATGCACACGTCCTGAGAGCAAATGAGGAGACTTTGGCAAAGAAAGGCTACGCACTGGAAATTGAAGGTTGCAGAAAACGGGGGCGTCCGAAACAGCGCTGGATGGATACAATAAAATGCGATCTAGAACTGCATACAAAAATGTGCGCTCATTTGATGATCGTAGGAATTTGTCACAGTGCTATAAGGGCGTAACTGCGTAAATTATATAAATATGTAAGTAGCCTATATTCCAAGATTAATAAAAACTAAGATAACGCTTTGCGCAGCTCCATTATGTTGTTTACAAAAATCAGCTGTTGACGTGACGTCACAGGCACTTCAAATTTTCGCACGGTTTCCACCTTTTTAAATTATGTCTATGAGCTTAGCTCTCTTATATGGTAATTGAGTTATGGCCCTAAATATGGGGCAAAGTAGAGAAAATGGCCTTTTTTCACATTTTAGGCCATATCTTGAAAAGGCTATTTAAATGCATCAAACCAATGACCTTTTTGGAATGAAGCAGCCCCAAGCTAACATAAAATAACCATTAGAAAAAAAGTGTGTTTGAAAAACATATTGATCACTTTGTTTTGCATTGAACAAGCATATCGAATTCGGCACTCAGAATTGCATAACAATATGATTGCATATGAGGTTCAGACGAATGCAGTTCGCGTGGGAAACTGCATATCAGCAAAATGTAAGAAAAGCTAACAAACCACCGCGGCACATGTCACTGCACGTTGCTCACTAAATACACTAAAATTATTTTATTAGAAGTAAGCAAAATTTATGTATACAAATGCAACTTTCTAGTCAATAAAAAGCAGTTCAATCAAAACCATTGAATTTGAATGTTAGCTTCCGGATCGACGCTCAAGTGTGTTCGTTGCACGTTAGTAACAGAATTTGGTGCCTGGATCGACGCTCAAGTGTGTTCGTTCCACATAAGAATTGAATTCTGTACATGGTGACCCCGAAAATTCAAAAGAATCTTTTAAATTCGAACGCGTAAACGTAAAATCGAAAAATCGCAAGTGAAATTAAGAAAAGTTCGTCGCGTTTTTTCAACGCATAAAACCATACGGAGCCGAAAGGATATTCATCATAATCAACATTTCATCAATTTTTTTTTTTTTTTTAAAACATTATATATTATTTATTGGATCACTCCTTTAGGATAGGAGTCTATCAATAAGTTATAAAATCTTACACCTAATTTAACACAATTACATATCACAGAGCATATTCCGACTTATAGAAACGTTAATGAATGTAATTTTTTGATAATTACGGGCCTCGGCTTAAGAAGACTGGGCTTTTATGATGTGTGTGTAGGATCACATGTAATTGAGTCGGTGTTGGAGAGCATAAGAAGCTCGATGAAACGGTAAGGCAGAGAATTGCAAACAGGAATTGCTGATGTGTGAAGAAACACATGTAGTATTGACGGTGTTGTTTGCGGAAACGACGATTTTAAGAAGCTAGGGTGTGCGTGGATTGCAAGGGTGCATGGAGTGCACCCACCGAGATGACGATCAGCTAGGAAAGCTGTGTTGATGAATGTGCATGGATTGCACCTGTTGTAGAGTATGACTTGGGGCCGCTGGCCGATCATTTCTTTTGAGCCTCGAATGGTGAGTTGGATTTGATAGTCTACGCGCGAGTGGGTTCACGTGTGCTTGCAGTTTACAAAAATACTTTTCTTTGACTTTGGCGAACTCCATTTTAACCAGTTCTACGTTGAGCTCTCTATGGATGCGTTCATTTGTAATAAACCAAGGAGCTCCTGTAATAGTTCTTAGGATTTTGGATTGTGCTCTCTGCAGAATGTCAATATTTGAAGCGCTTGCATATCCATACAATTGCAGACCATACGTCCATATTGGCTTTATGACTTGCTTGTACAGAAGGACTTTAAAATCTAATTTTAGGTGAGAGCGGTTATTTATTAGCCAGTGCAAGCTCTTGGCTTTTAGTTTAATTTGCGTTCTCTTGGCCTCGATATGCTTGCGCCATGTCAATCTTTTGTCTAAGTGAATTCCGAGGTAGGTAACTTCTTCACATTGAGGGATGCGTATGTTGTTCAGAAAAATATCCGGAGAAGCTTTTCTGTTGAGCGTGAAAGTTATATGCCGACATTTAAGCTCATTTATTTGAATTCGCCATTTAGTTAGCCAGTCTTGGATTTCGTTGAGGTGGTTTTGGAGCTTAGAAGTTGCCGTACTTATATCCTTGTGACGACTTAATATCGCTGTGTCGTCAGCAAATGTCGAAATCGATACTCGATCGCTGTTTGGAATATCTGCTGTATACAAAAGATAAAGAAAAGGCCCAACAACACTCCCTTGAGGGACTCCTGCATAAATTTCAAAAGTTTTTGTTGTGAACGAATTATGTTTTACTTGGAACGTTCTATGTTCTAGGTATGACTCAAATATCGCGTGGACATTTCATCAATGATGGCATCAATTCAAAGGCAGCAGGAACTAGGTTCCTTAATCGAGAGAGTTATCGCGAATTTCAAAAAAGATGGCAAAGACCGCAAGACACCAGAGTACCTGGAAGAACGTATAAGACGACTACAAGAGCTGGCAAATGAATTTCATCGTAATCATCAGGAAATTCTGGCTAAAAAAGAAGTCGCAGCGGTAATCCGGTACGTCAAAATAATGGAAGGTCTAAGCATGGAACACGTTTTAATGGATGGCGGTGCTGTAGGTGGTGAATTCGACAGTCGCGGGGGCGCAGGTTCTACAACGAAGGTGCAACAATCCAAATCTCAACCAAACACGAATGAAAATGGAACTCTAAGCACGAAGACGCAGAAGTTATTAAGAAACCAAAAGGCATTAGTTAAGGCGCCAAATCGCAACATCGAAGAGATCAATTCTCAAGCTAATATGAAGCATCCAAATACGTACTACATGTTGAAATCTGGCATCCTGGAAAAATATTTGTCGGAGTTCACTCAAAACAATGACGTCCTCTGGGAATCCACAACGGACGACCACATTCTTGAATATACACCAAAATTATTCTATGAAATGGAGTCGAAGGTGGCATCAGTCCTAGTGGAGCTTCGACAACAGATTCCAAAAGAGGATCAGGCAGCTAGACCACAAGAATCATCGAATCATCATGACAACGAGATTCTTCTGCCCAGAATTTCTGTGCTGACATTTAATGGCAAATATTTGCAGTGGATGGCCTTCAAGGATCTATATACTGAGATCGTTCACACAGCAAATATCAGCGATGCAAGAAAAATGCACTATTTAACCCAAGCTCTCGCGGGGGAACCTAAAAAACTAATACAGCACCTTCCAGCGATCGGAGGGAACTACACTGCGGCCTGGTCCATTTTAATAAACAGGTACGACAACCAAAGGTTGCTTGTGACAACACTGCTGAACAAGTTACTAACGCAGCCAACCACTAAGTCCGAGTCGTCATCGTCCCTCAAGACATTGCACGACGTAACACATGAATGTATGCATGGCCTGGCAGCGCAGCGCCTTCCGGTTCACTATTGGGATACAATTGTAGCACATATTGTTCTCAAAAAACTGGACCAGGCCACCCAAACGTCATTCGAGCAAGGCCTGGACGACAACCGGCGATTGGTTACTCTTGAAGAAGTGTTAAAGTTTCTTGAACGCAGGTTCCAATCACTAGAAGTCCGAGGAAAAGGCGACTCGTCTTCCAAAACAGTTGCTGCATATGTGGAGAATGACAGCAAATGTAAGGTCTGCAACAAAGACACTCATCCGATCTACCAATGTGGCAAATTTACAAGCTCAACGTGCAAAGAAAGGTGGCAGTTGGTGAATCAGCATAAGCTTTGCGCGAACTGTCTTAAACCAGGACACTCATCCAATAAATGTAAACGACAACACTGCACTAAGTGTACCAAAAAACACAACACGTTACCTCACGCTGAAAACTCCTATCAGACAGCAAAAAGGTCAACGGAGCAGGATGGGGCTAAGCAAACTGACACAGCTCAAAACAATAAGAACGCAAGCAAGCAGCCTGACGTCACCACGGCCAGCGATACAACAAAGGTTAGCCTGCTCGCCAACAGCAACGAAATCAACGAACACTACGTATTACTTGGAACAGCCTTAATAGATTTGGTAACAGCTGATGGACAACGAATTGAATGCCGAGCTCTATTAGACTCCTGCTCCCAGGTCAACCTAATTACGGAACGGCTATTAAAGAAACTAAGAGGAACTACCAGAGCCGACCCAACGTGTGTAGAGGGAGTCGGAGTAACAGAAAACACGGTTCTTCATCGCACCACAATTCATCTGAGATCAAAATACAACAAGTTCAGTGCCACCGTAGATGCTCATGTACTTCCAAAAATCGTCTCCAACCAACCGTCTCACAAGATACAAATTGACGATTGGAACATTCCAAATGAGTTAAATCTGGCGGACCCCACTTTTTCTAGGCCAGGACGTATCGACTGCTTACTAGGAGCGGAACTTTATTTGGACCTTCTTACAAAAGGCAGGAAGAGGCTATCCGAGAATCTTCCAACACTCCAGAACACGGTTTTTGGATGGATAATTGCAGGGCCCACTCCAATATAGCCACATGTGGAGTGTGTACAACACAGGAGCTTGAGGATACTATTTCGAAATTCTGGCAGCTTGAAGACACACCGCACTCGAGCACGTCGCTTACAGAGGATGAACTACGCTGCTAATCTCACTTTGCACAACACACGACGAGGTCAAACGCGGGAAAATATGTAGTCAAGTTGCCTCTCAAGGAGCATCCATCAGTCTTGGGGAAGTCAAAAGCCATAGCATACAGCAGGTTCATGTCTTTGGAGAGGAGATTGACCCAAAATCCATCACTAAGAGCACAATACACGCACTTCATGATGGAATACGAAAAATTGGGGCACATGACTGAAATCGACCCAAAGCAAGAACTTCTTACGCATTATTTCATCCCTCATCATTGTATTCTCCGACCAGAAAGTACAACTACAAAATTAAGAGTAGTGTTTGATGCGTCTGCTAAGACGACAAATGGATTGTCACTCAACGACATCATGTACATCGGACCCACTGTCCAAAGCGAACTCTTTTCCCTCCTGCTACGTTTTAGAATTCATAAATATGTTCTATAAACAGATGTGGAAAAGATGTATCGTCAGATATGGGTCAATGAGGACGATCGGAAACTGCAGCTGATAATGTGGAGGAACAGCCCGACTGAAAATCTGAAGTACTATCAACTTAATACAGAGACATACGGAACACGGGCGGCTCCATATCTCGCAACACGCTGCTTAAATCAATTAGCCGATGAATATCAACACCAATTTCCTCTTGGGGCAGCATCACTTAAAGCAGACTTTTATGTATATGACGGACTTTTGGGCGCAGACTCTTTGCGAGAAGCTCCGGAAATGCAGCAACAACTAATTGATGTTCTTCAAAGAGCTGGAATGCAACTCCGAAAATGGTGTGCAAACAGTCCAAAATTACTGCATGGGATTCCCGCAGGAGACCAAGAAATTGACCTTAATTTTGACTCTCAAGAAACTCAAGCCACCAAAACCTTAGGTCTGACGTGGCTCCCCAAAACGGATGTTTTTTGCATAAAAACAAACCTCAAAAGAAGAACAACGACCACTAAAAGAAGCATGACCTCGGACTTGGCCCGAATTTTTGAAACATTAGGATTGGTCGGTCCGGTAGTGGTTACTGCAAAAATTTACATACAGCAATTATGGCAGCTTAAAATCGACTGGGACTCGGATCTTCCGTTGGAAATTCAACAACGATGGATGCGGTTGCAAGATGACCTGCCAGCACTGGACAATGTTAAAATTTCGCGACACGTGCTTAGTCAGCAAGGTCAGCTAAACATACAACTGCATGCTTTCGCTGATGCATCCGAGAAGGCATACGGTGCGGCAATCTACATCAGGTCTGTGCAAAAGGATAAAACAATTAAGCTTAACTTACTTTGTTCCAAGTCACGCGTGGCACCACTAAAGCAGCAAACGATTCCACGTTTGGAACTATGCGCCGCCCTGTTAGCAGCCGAGCTAATGACAAGAGTAAAAGGTGATTTGAACTACCAAAATAAGGCAAGTTACCTGTGGACAGATTCACAAATCGTGCTTTCATGGATAAACAATCATCCAGGCACGCTTCCAGTTTTTGTTGCACACCGAATTATAAAAATTAATCAGTTGACGATGCCAGAGCAATGGCGACACGTGCCATCCAAGCAAAACCCAGCAGATTTGCTCTCAAGATGAATAAAACCGAGAGAATTGGCCACGTGCCATATGTGGTTCTTTGGACCATTATTCTTATATGAGCCTGAGCCTAGGTGGCCACCTCCCTTCAACAGGGAATTAGTCATTGAAAACAGTCCAGCAACGGTAGCCATAACGTCAAAACAGGTAGACTTCGCAGAGGACCCACTGGTGTATTCAATCCCATCCAGAAATTCATTTATCTATCTCCAGAGAGTGACTGGATACGTACTGCGATTTTCAAAAAATTGCAAAAAATCTAAACATGCTCGACCAAAAAATAAGCAACTGTCACCGGCAGAGCTAGATGCAGCATTGAAATTAATTGTACGCCAAATTCAAACGTCCGACTTTCAAGATCTACTGAAGATCTTACGAAAAGAAGGAAAAGTACCAAACTCGAACTCCCTTAATTCTCTGGCTCCATTCTTAGATGAAGAAGGAATAATCAGAGTAGGCGGCAGATTACAAGCATCATCTCAACAATATGACACGAAGCATCAAATGATCCTACCTGGAGATGATCCCATCACGAAATTGCTTTTAGAAAAGATGCACAAGGAGAATTATCATTGTGGACCCTCGGCACTGCTCGCGTTCGTCAAACAACGATTTTGGCCACTTAAAGGCAGAAGCTTGGCAAGATCAGTCGTTCAACATTGTGTAAGGTGTACGCGATCAAGGCCTGTTTTATACAAACAAGTTATGGGGAACTTACCACTATCACGAGTCGAACCAGCGCGCCCATTTCTACACACCGGCGTAGAATATTGTGGACCTTTCCGAGTACATTTTAAAACTCGAGGAAAGGCGCCACAAAAGGCGTACATTGCCGTCTTCTGCTGCTTCTCGACTAAGGCCGTACACTTGGAACTAGTAACGGAGTTAACGACCGACGCATTTATCGGACCTCTCAAACGATTTATTGCACGCAGGGGTTACTGCAAAACAATCTTTTGCGACAATGCAACGAGCTTTGTGGGAGCCAAAAACCAACTCGAGGAGCTCACCAGCAGCATCTATTCATCAAAAGCATCCGATTCCATCATACGAACCTGTAGTGAAAAAGGAATTAGCTTCCAGTTCATCCCACCAAGAGCTCCACACTTTGGCGGTCTATGGGAAGCGGCGGTGAAGTCAACAAAAAAACTGCTGGCTCCAAAACTGCATGAAGCGACAATGACATTCGAGGAATTAAACACGGTTGTGACTGAAGTCGAAGCATTGCTTAATTCACGGCCACTATTTCCAATGTCCTCCGATCCGAATGATCTAAGCGCACTTACTCCGGGACATTTCCTCATTGAAGAGCCATTGAGGGCAAACGTTGATGCCGACACCGAACCAATGAAAACAAAGATGTCAACACGATGGGAAGAGGTCTCCAAAATTAAACACAAATTCTGGGAGCGCTGGTCAAAGGAGTATCTAGCCGAGCTGCAATTGCGACATAAATGGAAGGGCCCGACAACCATTATCAAGCCAGACACATTGGTAATTATCAAGGAGGACAATGTCCCCGTATTACAATGGCCACTGGGTCGAATAATAAATGTGTATAAGGGAGACGATGGAGCCGTACGAGTGTGCGATATTCGGACTCACAAAGGAATAATCCAGCGACCCATACACAGACTGGCGCCACTTTTTCCGGAAGACAGTAGCGAAGAAAACGTCGGAGAAAAAGCCGAACAAAGGAAGCTCCTGAAACGTCAAAGGTCTCCTTACCGATTAGCATCCCCCTAAGTCGCCTTAAAAATGTTCACTCATTCAACAACGAAGTCATTCCAAACAAGGTTTGACGCATTGAACCAACCCTTCTTTTCACCCTGATAGCGCTAATCCTGTTGCCTGTAATCCTGTGCAATCCAGTCATTATCACGACGTTTAGCCAGAAGCCAGGAGTATACTTCGAGCAGCTTGGATCCGCAAGGCCTATCACCTCTAATTGGAACATGATAGTGTATTACGACCTGCAGCCATATAGAGACCAAATAGACGTGCTAATTGATGGGATCAACACATTGCAAATATTGTGTGTCCAACCCAAAAACGACACAACATGCACTTTCTTTATTGAATATTTCGAAAAAATTTAAAAGCAGCTGCAAACAGAACTCAATCTGCTTTCTGTCAACAGGGCAAAAAGAGGTGCTGTAGATTTGGTCGGAAATATCGCCAATTCACTTTTTGGGGTCCTCGACTCTAACTATGCCACTAAGATGTCGGAGACCATCACCGGCTTAAGAAAAAATGACGAACATCTTGAGCACCTGCTCAAAAATCAAACTTCGTTGATAAATTCAACGATAAACATTTTCAAAGACGAACAACTGAGAATTAAAAGCAAGTTTGATGAAATCGATCGGCAAATCGACGATTTGCGTCACGTACGGGCATCGAGTGCTACAAACAGCAAAATAGTAATTCTTACATTGGCAATTCAGATGTGCATTATTGCATCAAGGTTGCAAGGGACACATGCTTCAATTCTGGACGTATTAATTGACAGCCATCACGGAAAAATTAATCCGTTCTTATTAACTCCTGAGCAATTGGGAGATGAAGTTAAGAAAATAAAGGCCCACCTACCACCGGAATTACACTTGCCCATCCATCAGAACAATTTAATCGAAGTGTATCAGTTAATGAAGATTAACGGAGTTGTTGCAGAAAATCATGTGGTCTTCAGTATTGAATTGCCCTTAACAAATTCAAAGGAGTATAAACTGGTACACGTACTTCCGATTGCCACAGCAATAAATGGGACGCTAGCAGTAGTAAGAACAGCGACATCGTTTCTAGCTGTCAGCCCGCATAATGACGAGTTCGTTCCGCTGTCCAATGAGCAAGTACAGTCATGCTTAAGTCTCAATAACAAGCAGTGGTTGTGCCCCAATATGCAAGCCACTTACTTTAAGGCATCGACCGTCTGTCATTGTGAACTAGACTTACTCAACAACGAGAGCGACCCCAGATGCGAACTACACTGGTCGAATGATACGATTCTTTGGCATCAATTTAAACAGCCGAATAAATGGATCTACGCGACAACGAGCAACGTTCGCTTTACGGCTGTGTGTAAATACGAAAATCAGCAATTTACACTTCAACATAGCGGCATGATCCACTTCCGATCCGACTGCACGATCAGGAACAATCTGATAACTATACAGAGCCTCAAAAGATTTGTGACTTCATTAAACGCAAAAAATAATAAATTTGGAGAATTAGTAGGACGAGCGCATCAATTTGATATCAACTCAACCCAAGTAACGGCGTTCACAACACAGTTTAAAGATTTAGAAATTATTCAACAACAACTAGCAATGATCAACGCATCAAGCTTTTCTAACACAACGAACGCCACACACAACCACAGCCTAATCATCAGTTACTTAGCTGTGAGGCTAACAGTTCTTCTAGCGATCATAATAATTTCACTTGGCCGCAGACTGAAGCAAATAAAGGGATTACCACGTCAAGTGCCTATTCCAGCACCACGATCAATTGAAGACACCGCATGCTAAGAATCTGTGAATTAGCTTTGAAATATTAATTGTCACAAAATTTAAAAAATTTCCATTAAACACTTACTACTCCATCTTCGAATGGCCTTTATTGCTAATCATACGTTTTTGTAAATCCGCTACATGTACTGTTAACGTAAAAATGTAAACGAAGAATTAAAAATCAAGGCTTGGAATTCTTAGTAGACTATAAGCATGACTTTGATCCAACTTTTTATGCAAGCTCAGCATTGTGCAAAAAAAAACCAAAACAAAAAAAAAAAACAAAAAGAAACAACAAACGCCAAAATCTGAGCTGAAGTTACGAGTGAGCAACAGAGTGAAGTTTTTTTTTTAATTCTTAATTCAAATATCTATTCCCCTTACGACGGTTGATCAAACTATCATTGAATTTAACAATTCAAGGCGGGCAGTATGTTTGAAAAACATATTGATCACTTTGTTTTGCATTGAACAAGCATATCGAATTCGGCACTCAGAATTGCATAACAATATGATTGCATATGAGGTTCAGACGAATGCAGTTCGCGTGGGAAACTGCATATCAGCAAAATGTAAGAAAAGTTAAACAAACCACCGCGGCACATGTCACTGCACGTTGCTCACTAAATACACTAAAATTATTTAATTAGAAGTAAGCAAAATTTATGTATAAATATGCAACTTTCTAGTCAATAAAGAGCAGTTCAATCAAAACCATTGAATTTGAATGTTAGCTTCTGGATCGACGCTCAAGTGTGTTCGTTCCACATAAGAATTGAATTCTGTACAAAGTGTATGAAAAAAAATTTTATTGTAGCATTGTGTTATAAAGTGCAACACCACCGGCATATGTTTCACGATCTAAGTGGAAAAGTTTATAGCCCTTAATGTTGACAAGATTATTAGGCATCGAAGGAGCAAACCAGGTTTCAGAGACACATATAACATCAGCATTAGAACATTCAAAATTAACTTTGAATTCATCATTTTTTTCCAACAGAATGTGTGCACACTTTTAAACCAGTTTTATATGAAGACAAAATATTAATTATGTTATGCAAATTGGCTCCGGAACTGCCATAATCACTATATAAAATCATCTTTGGAAGATAAGAAATTCAACAAACAACATAAGACTAACGCAAACAATATAAAATTCAAAAAGAAGGACAAATTTTACACAAGTATTGCAAACAACTTACACATAGTAACATTAATTAATATAAGAGGCGTACAGAAAGACATTATTAATATGAATGATGCAAATAACTTAAAGAAACTAACATTTATATTTCTTAAATAGCCTCAATGACTTGATGTAGAGTGATTAACAATAGAACTTAAGATTAAGAGCAAATTTAAATTTAAACAACGCACAATGGTTTAAAATCCAGTTTTTGAGGAATTTAATCAAAATTTCAACCTTTTAATTTCGCAAAACCGAAAATGCCATTTGATTACCAAAAGTTCCATTAGGTTAAAATTAAATAAAAAGTTGCCCGGTGGAAACCAGGTTGTAGGCGAACAGCTGACAAAGTCATTGCTTTGAGTTCTCTGTTTGTTGAAGTTTGATGTAGTGAAAGAATACTTAAAGTTTAAAAAGCCAATAAAAGAGAACAAACGTAAAAGAAGTTCGTATTAAATATGGAAAATATCAATGAAGGTATGGGGAAATTGAAATATCTTTTTAGTTTGTGCAAATAGTTGTCACAGTTTTGGTATTGCATTTAAATATGTTGTCTTTAATACACAAATCTGTTAATAGTTTTTGTGTTCAGTGGAGCTGATTTCTCGAGGTTCCAAGGGGTTCCACGACATATATATATTTTCTGAAAGGGTATTTTGTGTGCTTTTATATGAATGTAATATTTCTGGCGTCAGTTCAAGTCCGCTGCTAAAATTTCACTTTATTTCGAAGGCAAAAAAAGGCGATATTTTCAAAATTTGGATTTAGAAACAACATGACCCTACTGTTGTTTACGGCTGCATCGCTGATAGGTGTAACAAGTAAGAAAGCTAAAGTCGGTCAAGCCCGACTTTGAAATACCCAGCGTCCCGACATTATTGGCGCACTTTGTTTTGCCTTTCCGTGCGGAAGTTGCACAAAATTAATGTTTGCCGACTTGACAGTAGATGACATGTGCTCGTTCTTTGCCTTATGCTTCGTAAGTTCTGAAAAATCTCCATTTGTGGGCGTGGCAGTGGGTGGGCTACATAAATTTTTTCCTGTACCTTTCATTCAACTTGTTCAACCTATGTTGGGAATTTGAAGCTTCTACGCCTTTAACTTCACAAGTTACGATAAACCCTTATTTGTGGGCGTGGCTCGAGAAGGACGGCATCTATTTTTTCCAGAATATGTCCCTTTTCGTAGTTTTCCTGTGCACCAAATATCAATGAAATATGTTGAGTGGTTCGCAAGTTACAAGCATTTTACTGAAAACACATTAAATTCATTTGTGGGCGTGGCAGTGGGCGGATGTCTCCCATTTTACTTAGGAATCATACTCGGATTCCTATAAACCTGTGTGCCAGATTTCGACTTGGTTGGTCTAGCCGTTTTTGAGGAGATCCGCCAACAGACGGACGGGCACACGGACATGTCTAAATTGATTCAGTTTTTGATCCTGATCAAGAATATATATATATATATATATGTCCTTATCTACGGAGCTTAGTTCTGGCTTTTAAAAGATTCGCACAAAACTAGTATAGCTTGCTTACGCTGCGTATAAAAAGAAATTCTCAGGGTATGTTTATAGTGTTATTTTTTTGGGTTTAGGCCAAATGTTGAGCCATTCCGACAAAAAATGAAAGTTTTATATGAGAATTGCTTTTTGGGGTGTATGGGAGGTGGGTGGTGGGCGTGGCCAAATTTGATGAAATTTTCGGGGTGGGCTTATAGTGTTGCTTTTTAGGTTTGGGAAAAATTTTAATGAGTTCCGAAAAAAAAATCAAAGTTTTATATAAAAAAAACTTTTTGGGGTGTATGGGAGGTGGGTGGTGGGCGTAGCCGATTGTGATGAAACTTTCATACTTTATTAATATTATCAAGAGAAATACATGTGCAAAAAATTATTGATCTACAACAACTGCTTCTATTTTATTCCTCAAAAACTGGATATTAAACCACTATGCAACGTTTAAAAAAACTAAGAGATTGCTTGTCCTCGAAAAAGGTTTTGAAAATTCCCAGTAGCATCCGTATTAGTAAGCTCGATCAGGTGCTTCATGGACGAAAAAATGAGGCATCACGTTCCGAAGAGAAATTAATGTGCACAAGCCCTCGTCTTGCATGTGCAGTTGTGAGTCTCTTAAGTTTTTTCAGCTGGAGCGTTGCTCTCAAGATTTAATGATTTTCCTTTGTCAAACTTTCGTTGATATAAAACGGAGATTTGGACTGAAGACCAGTTAAGGAGAGGCGCAATTGATTACGTTGGTCACGTCTAAATGCAGCTAGCAAAGATAACTTGTGATTGCACTCACTTGCCGAAGTAAGAGTTACGATTATGTGTGGATCAACTCTTTTTGGAGCTCTTATTGGAATTCTGTAAATTTGAACAATGTTCGGCGACGGCGCATTATCAGTTTTGCATAGATTTGAAAAAAGATCACGAAGGTTTTCGTTTTCCATATGAGGAATACCATGCAATCGTAGATCACGGGATATTGAGACGTTTTCTTGCTTAACGACTTTCTGTTTCAGAGCGCAAACCTCTTGTTTAAGAGCATCAACGTCTAATAATTTAATATCCATAGGATTTACTCGCTCAGTAAGAACAGTTAGGTCATGTTTCAATTCCCCAACTTTAAGATCGATGTTTTCTAGAATTTTTTTCTCAGAGGCAAGAATGCGGCTTGAAATAGTGTCACATTGAACTTGGATCCGATGATCCAGTAACTTTGAAAGGCAAGGAGTTGACTCGTTTTTCATAAGCTAAGGCGTGCTACAGCTGGGGGCATTAAGAATACTGTTAGCTTTACGATTTTTGGGAGTTGACATCATAACGGTTGTTGCTTTTTATTCTTATTTACGAGATTGGTTCTCTTAATTAAAATCGGAAAATTGTTCAATAGTTTTTGCGAAGCAATAATAAGTAAATTTAGGCTATTGGAGTTCACTTTCAGATTAAAAAAGTCACTTCATTAAGACTGTGCTTCAAAATAATGAAGGAAAAAGTAACATACTATTTTTATTTTTAAAGTTCAATAGCTTTGAGCAAATGTGAATAATTTGGCTTCAAAATTTAACAAAATTTAAAAAAAAAAACTCAAACCAAATCTCTTTTAATTGGAAAAAATCCAATATCTTAAAAAAATTTCAGTAACCACTATAGTTTTGTATGGAAGTACAACCTTAACATTGTTGAAACAGACTGACCGTTTTTTTGTGGCGCCGCCGGTGTGAATGTTTTAACAAATCCACTAATTGGTAGATTAATTTTTTAAATGCTCGACTTTTGAAACACTATGAAATTTATTAAGAATTCGGCTAAATAAAGAAAAATAATTGAATGAGATATTTTAAATTTTCCGTTTCTTACCATTTTCTAAAAAATTATGCAACAATATACGAAATTTGAGGAGAACAAAATAAAAAAAAACTCGCTGAAGGCGGGGGTACGAAGCGGGGCTGAGAGAAGTGATGCGAGCAGGGGGCGAAAACCTCTAGTAAGAAGCGTAGAGCGTAGAAGCGTCAATAATTGTTCGGATAACCGATTTTAACAGCTTCAATTGAAAGGCCCTTAGTTATGCGCAATGATTAATGTGAAAACAATATAAGCCACAAAATAAATGAAAAATAGTGCGATTTTGGGCAAATTCAAAATATCAATATCTGCTTAACTAGACGCGATTCCTTAATAAAGTTTGCATAGTTGGAAATCAATGGATCATTTCACATAAGGCAACATCAACAAATCAAAAGTCTCAGAAATGCCACTAAAGTAATTTGTTCCCTAAACTACATTATTATTCGCTCAATTAAAAATATAAACTTTTTTGACGCGTACGTTACACTGTGCGGCGCGATACTTCAACTGTTACGGGCACACCGTGTGAAGATTTTGAAGCTTGTGTTTTCATTTGCAGTGCCGCGCGGCGCGTACGCACAAATACAGCATCTCCTCGACACAGAGTGTGTCGGGTATGATGACACTCAAAAAATTAAAATCACCTCGCGGTAAATCTAAAGCAGTTAACTTTAGTTATATGTTATGCTTAAGGCTGGGTTATCCTGGGCTACCTATACACACAATTAAACTCATATGAAAAATGAACGGCGATGAACTGAAGCTGAAATCGTAAGAAAAGTGTTTCTTGCTGCCATACTTATCTCAACAGAACAAATGCTACATTCAAGAGCCGATATAAGCCAATAAAAATGGTGCATGATCAAGCGAAATTGTAAAAAATAATCAACATACTTATTATTTCACTTTTATTTATTTGTTAAAACACTCCCATTTCACAATATATGAAGAATTTTAGGATTCGCAAAAAGTTTGGTGAATCAAACAACTGATTGCATTTCACACCTGAATCGGTTTGTTGTCAAAAAGAGCACGTGCTTACCTGCTAGTGTTCTTAAAAGTATATTATTTGTTCATTCTTTATGTTGCTCTTACCTGTTCAGGTGAGTACCGGCCTTGATACTTTAACAAGAAGTTGTCAGCTGCTCTAAAACGTGCATTAAAGCCGTTTAAACAAATATTTTAAAACTGATTTGCGTTTAGACTTTTTCATGAAACTCTGCAATATTGCGCTTCTTTTAATGTAAAATTTTTATATACATTTTCCAGGATGCATATGCTGAGCCTGGAGAAGACACTCGAAATATTGCCAACATCGAAATCATTGTTTGTTTAAAGGATAGGCAAGATCAGCCCCCAATTTTTACTCTTGCACCGCCTGTCACCAGACTACCGAGTACTCTTTTACCAGGCGACAAGGTGAGTGGACGATGAAATAATTGATATGGTGGGAAAAAATATGACTATGTAGTATATTCTTCTTGTAGAAGAATTAATATTTTGAATTTATAGTTTTTATTTCTTTATATCCTTGAGGTTTTATTTTAATATGTCCCACTACTGCTGAGCGGCAGGACTCCGAAATCTTTTTGGGGGCTAGGGCCAGATATCTCTATATTTATACGGCGGAGATGCGCCAATTATTGAAAATGGAAAAGCAAAAGGTTTCGCATGTAAATCCAATCTGAAGTTCCAACTGAACTTCAAGCTTTATTTATATCGAAAATATGTTAGGTAAGCATAAATGACTTACAATTGAAAAATATAGAATCTTACGAATAAGCTTGTGAGGGATGCTGACAAAACACTTCCCCACGATTCGACGAAGCTGCCTTCAAAATATGTTTCTCGTGCAATGAGTGCAGCTTGAAAAGAATTTGGTTATATGAAACCATTAATGTCGTCAATAAAGTGATAAAATGAGTTTTTGCGTTCATGCGTATACATACTACAACCTAACCCTTTAGAGGTTTTCTTTAGAAAAAAAAAATTTATTTTATACATACGAATTAGAAAATTCTATATGTAAAGCATCTAAGAATCTATTTATTGCCTTAAATTCTACATTTTGCCTTAAAAGTTTACTTATTGTCTAAAAATTTACTTATCGCATGCTTCTAACTAATGCTTAAGTATAGTATCTATATTTTGTATATTCTCTTACTCACATAGTCTTAAATTGTTGTTATGCACTAGTTTTCTTTTCTTCTTATATAATATTACTGAATTATCACCTTGTTGTTCTAATGTCTTTGTCCGTTTTTCGCCGCAGCCGCTTTGGAGGCGAGCCTTTAGCCGAATCAACTTAACGAAACTTTCTGCTCTTACGCTCAACAGCTTGACCTCCAGCGACGACGGCACAGTTTTCGATCGAAGGAAAAGGAGCGCGCGTCGTCGTTCGCAACATTAAAAAACCTTAAAGCATAAGTTCGTAAATAAAATAAAAATAAAAAAACAAGTGAAATATAATATATAAAGTGTCGCAAAGTAAAACAAAAAAAAAGAAACACAAATCTGAAACTCAGGTTGCTAATGCGATAATGTGCATTAAATCGAATGCTGTCGGTGACGACAACATAAGCCTGAAATTTGTCAAACACTGTTGCCTTTTATTTTGTCACCACTAACTCACTTATTGAACTTTTGCATAACCACCTCTTCGTTCCCGGATAGCTGGAAAGTGGCTAAAGTTATTCCAGTGGCCAAGAATGCCTCGCCCAAGACTGCTAAAGATTATCGCCCTATAAGCATACTTTCTGGACTTTCCAAGGTGTTTGAAAAATGCCTAACTTTGCAAATTTCTGAGCATATTGGAAGGCACAATCTTCTGTCGGAAAACCAATCTGGTTTTCGTCAATACCACAGCTGTGCTACTGCGTTACTAAAAGTTTTTGAAGACGTTCGTCCTGCCTTTGAACGTGGAGAGATAACAGTTTTTACTTTCTTAGACTTTTCAAAAGCTTTTGATACTTTTAATCACTCCCTTCTCATTGAAAAACTTATCCATTACTTCGGTTTTGGGAGCAGTGCTGCAAGATTAATGAAATCTTACCTTTACGGTAGAAGGCAGGGAGTTTGTGCTGCAGATATGCTTTCAGCGCTTAAAAGTGTTCCAACAGGGGTTCCCCAAGGATCCATTCTAGGTCCCATTCTATTCGTCATGTTTATTAATGATTTAACAAGCTGTTGTAATAATGTAAATATCATCTATATGCTGACGATGCTCAACTTTATATCTCCAGACCCATTGGCCTTGCGGAAGACCTTTTTTCCGATTAAATGAAGATCTTCAATCAATTTTTGATTGGACATTTAAAAACAACCTATCCTTAAACGTAGGCAAAACAAAAGTTTTGCTTGTTTCAAAGCAAAACCCCAATATTGCTAACCTCCCCGTGGTGGTAATAAACAATGAGCCTATACCATTCGATAGTGTTGCTACTAGTTTAGGGTTCAAGATTAATTCTCAGTTGACCTGTACAGACCACTACAATGCTACCATCTGCAAGTCTTACTTTGTGCTCAGGAAACTCTGGCACTGTGCTGCCCTTGTGCCGCAAGCAACCAAAATGCGTCTTATACGTAGCCTTTTAGTTCGACTAATTGAATATAGTGCCATTGTCTATGGTAGTATAGATGCCTCATCGGCTAATAAGCTGCAATTATTAATAAACAATTGTGCTCGTTTTGTTTTCAGCAAAAGAAGATTTGATCATATCTCATTATATTCTAAGCAAATTCTGAACTGTCAACTTGAGTCATTTTTTAAGATTAAGAATCTTATTTTTCTCCACAAAATAATACATAGTAATGGACCTGAGTACCTCACTCGGAAACAGACTCCTGCTCAATCGCGGCGCACTCGCAATCTTATTATCCCTGAGTCCAAATATGTCTCTACGTCTCGATTGTTTTTTGTCAGTGCAGTTAAGCTATGGAACTCACTGCCATTAAATATTAAAACCATCGTCAGCCCTTGGCGTTTTAAATTGGCTTTAGCCAAAGCATTTGACTAGGTCTTCCCTTCTTCTCTCTTCTCTCTTGCTCATCCGCTGAAAATTCTAAATTCTTTCTCTTTCTGGTATTTTCATTTTCCTGGCTATCTTCACTAATTAAATATTGTAATAGGCTTAAGAAATAGTATCTAAGTTTTTTCGAGTTTGCCGAAATATTGTTTTAAACTTCTCTTATCGTATCTTTCCACCCAATGGTTAACAATTGTTTATGTACTGGAAAAGACTATGTCTTAATAATTGTACACAATAAGAAATAAATGAAATGAAATAAATGAAATGAAATGAAATACATAAATGAAATCGCCACGAAGGCCAAATATAATTTTTAACATTTTCAATCGCCACGAAGGCCAATATCAATTTTACATTTTTTCAATTGCCACGAAGGCCAAGTATAATCCTCATTTCAAAAACAAAAAAATTTTGCATATAAAATATCATTCGCGTCGTGCAACCGCCAGCCAATCAACGCAGCAGCTATTGTCCCTGACATTAACATTTGGGGATCCTGCAAGGAGCCTGGCATCAGGTTCTGGAGGACCAATCTGTGTGTAAAGGGGAAGGTACGCCACGTGCATCGCGCCCTGACCTTCATTCGCCGTGGTGCAATTTCAAGGGCACTAACTAACGGTCAAAGCGCGTGCAGCAGATCACGCAATAGAAGCGTGGACGATCACCCCTTTCCCCTCGATTTCAGCATTTTACATTGCTAGCGTACCCGTTTGCCATTTAGCGTGAACGACGGTTTGTACAAGGAAAATAGAGCAACAACAACATAGCGGTCTGATGACTCGCTGTCTATTTGTCGGTTTTTCGTTCCCTCCAGTTGGGAACGAAGAAAGAGAGCAGGCCGACTAGCGAATTGTTTTTTTTTTCCTTTTTGACTCTCTGAAAGGCTTTAGGAAATCGGTTTCTTGCTTCGATTGTTCTTTCGTTCCAATATCGTTCTAATTTCGAACAAAGTCCACACATACACATCTCCCATAGCCCTTATTGTTCACGCGCGTAGATTTATGTATGTGCAAATGCATAGAGACAGACACACAACATATATACTGCTTCGGTCAGTTGCGCCATAGTGTGACGAAATTTGCTGGCAATCTTGTTCAACCAGCGAGTGAACATCGAACATCCAGCACACACCAATCCAGCATTCTCGAAACAAGAGAAAAGCACTTGTATGTCAGCTCCGTCGCTTGTTGTTTTTTCTAACATATGCCAGCGCTCTGGTAATAGTTGTGTTTGAAAATTTATGATCTTATACGGAAAATTTACGAACAAATTAAAGTATTGAATTTTGGATCTTGTTTTGATTTTATTTACTATATTGAAACGATTTTATTTTCTCTTATTGAAATTGGGGTTGCATGAAATTTGTGGAGTGTTGCGAATTTGAAGGTAAAAAAAATTTGAGGTACGCTACGGTCGGCATTAGTCGCACACACGTTGCTACGGTTATCATCTTAATAATTTGTATTGTAACGCTGAAGTGGTCATTCCTTTTTGGCCACGTTTTTTCCTCTCTTTTGGACAGCAGGCATACAGCTCCTGTTAATTAAAGCCAGCGGCAATTTAACCTTTGACCGGTGAACTTAGTCGAGCTTGCGTTGAATTTTTTGGAAATTTATTTCGTCAGAATCGGCTTTCGTGATCAATATTAGTAAACAATATTCCTTACGGCGATCTAATTCCGAGGTATCTAAACTTAAGATTATGTGTATTGCAGCCATAAACAGCGATCCGATGAATCAAAGCGAGCAATTATTAGAGATTAAAATCGAACAACTGATGTCTGATTGGAGTGAAGTGCGTCAGGCGTATCGAGCAGCAATCGCTAAAGGAGCCTGGAGTCCAGAGGAGGCCGATTCTACTGAAATTAGTTATCACCAGTGTTGCGATCTTCAGATGATAGCTAGAGCTAAGCTTCAAGAGATGTTACAAGAAATCACCCCCCAGCATCCACCGCTGTCCACCACTCGGGCGACCCCTCCAACTAACGCCTTCCATGGAGAAGACAATTTCATCAGGGTACCACCGTGTGATACTGAAGTTTTTTCTGGTGGCTATAGCGAATGGCCCGCTGTGTGGCGACAACTTTACGCATGCTTGGGAGGCTCTCAAGGCGCGATATGAGAACAAACACATCCTCGTAGATCATCATTTGAAAAATTGATTCGACCTGCCTGCCATCAAAGATGAAACGCCAAAAGGAATACTGCGCATACAAACAACCATCAACGATTGCCTCACGGTGCTGAAAAGTCATGGAGTCGTGGATATTTTGGATGCCCTGCTTGTTCATTTCTGTTGCAGGCGTCTTCCGGCACAAACGATCGCGCATTGGGAAAAATCACTGGCGTCACATCGAGAGATGCGAACGTGGCCCCAAAGAATGCCTTTCTGACTAAGCGCTATGAAGTTGTTGAACGTCTTTCCAGCTTTATTGCATTGAAGGCTCCCAATCCCGCTGTAAAACCCAAAGTACCTTCGACGAACGCGTTCCTTGCACAAGAGCGGACCAGCGGATTCCACACCGACGCGCAACCACACCGACGCGCAGTGTCTCTTGCGGCTTAAAATGATATAAGTCAAAAGTATTCGTTTCGAAATTTTTTTTATAACAGAATCCTTCAGAATACTCTAAATAAGTAAAATACAATACTTCAAGTCCCCACGTAAATTTTAGTTAAAATTTTTTACGCCCTTACAGTTACGCATTGTACGAAGCACAGTTTGGCTAAGGCAAGTATTGCTTCGATATGCGTAAGGTTTAATAAAAATTTGTTCAGCAAACGCAATAAATATATTTGTGTTATATATCAGTGAAAAAAATAAACAATTTTTAATATTATTCCATAAAGATTTTTTTCAATTTAAATCATCATAAAAAGTAGCGTTAATTAGAAAAATTCAGTGTTTGGGAGTAGAAGATTGGAACTTCACAAATTTTAAAAAACATAAAAAAAATTTACGAAAAAGACCTCTCCAGTTTTTTTTATATACTTGTTTTACTACTATTTGTTACAAAACGAAAAATTAATTGAAAGAATTCGTTTGCAGATTCGTAAGCTATGATGCCTATTTCAGATGTCGTAAAATGCACTGTGTATCTTTGCGAAAATATAACTTATGCCTATAATTTATTTTGCGTATCAGGTCACAATAGAACTGGATAAATTATATGTTAGTTAAAAGATGAAAATCTATTCTGATGAAGCAAAATAATACCTTATAAAAATAAAAACCCAAAATTGTGAAATTTTAGTTCAAATTGTGGGCTTTGCAAGGGAATATTACAATTTTTTGATACTTTTGAAATCGAGTTTTAATAAAAATACTGAAAAAGACCATCTCTTTTTTTTATATATTGTTACTGACAGTAAGATCTAAAAAAGAAAAAAAATTAAGTTAAAAGCCTCGCAGATTCAAAAGTAATAAGACTTTGTCTGAGGGTCATAAAATACGCTTAAAACAAGTGTAGCATAGCAGTTAAAAAAGTACTTATTCAAACGTAACGTTTGTATAGATATTTAGAAAAAAGTTTTTTGTTGTTATAACACTTATAAATGGAATTGGCAACGTTAATATAAACTAATTTGTTGCTTTTATGGGCTCCTAATTGTTAAAGATTTATTACGAAAGGCTTTTTTCGCGTCTTAAGTCTGTGCTCTATCTCTCTTGCTTTTTATATTAGGCTTAAGACGCGAACGTGAAAACAGTAATAAAATCCTACATAATTTGAAGACATATCCTAGGGCTGGACCGTGTTTTTTTATTTTATTTTTTTTGCTAAAAACACATTTAAATTTTACAAATATATAGGTATCATTCATTAATATGTTCAGCATTCTTATGCGATTTTCGGGAGTTTCAAATTTACTCTATTTACCAATTCTGAGTGGGCATAGCTCAAAAAGTGAGCGTCGTTGCAAATTAAAATTAGGTTTTCCCAATTTTGAAGCGCAACAGTAAACTCTGTTCCAAATTTCTAAAGGACTAAAATTGCGGATTTTGGGTCTTCCCTTTACATGGGGGGTGAGGGTTGGCGTGGTTCGATTTTCACATTTTTTTCTAAATTTCTTAATTGTATGAAAATAAAGCGGCATGCCAAATTTCATTGATCTAGCACAATTCCTTCTATTTTTGGCCACGAGATGTATAGAGACGCGACACTATGCAACGCCTCTTCAGGCTGACGGCCCTTCTACGACGAGCCAGCCGGCGCAGGCTTCCGCGCCACCGAAGACTTCGAATTTTGTTACCGTCGACGGATTCTCTACTTCGCAAGCGCATGCGCACGTATCGATTAGCCAGACGCAAGTACTTTTCCTTACCGCGCTCACACACATCTTGCATCAAGGAGAGCGCTTTTTAGTGCGAGCCCCTCTCGACGGAGGATCTCAAAGGACATTTATCACCCAGCGGGTGCAGCTGCAATTGAATCTTACAGCTACGCCCAAAGTGTGCAACGTATCGGGTATGGGTGGGCAATGCACCCAAGTTGCAAAAAAAGAGTGTTCCATCAGGCTCGCATCGCCTCGTTCTACGTTCGAGGATCAGATCGACGCCGTGGTGATGCCAAAGTTGACAAATTGGCTTCCAGCCAAACGGGTCTCCAACATGGATCCCCAAGAGCTTTCATCGCTTGAGCTCGCCGACCCCCATTTCTTGAAACCAGGCCGCATTGATATGGTCATCGGCTCCGATATTATGCCAAAAATACTTCGACCTGGAGTCAAAATGAACGTCGGAGGGAGTCTCGTAGCACATAATCAGGGGTGGGCACCACTAAATTGAAGCTTTTGCATGTATGTGTGCTGCCTGAGTTCGGGTGGTATTTGGCCTATCGCCAGCGAATCCACCGAAGCGTTTACGATGCAGGTCTCCTCCAGAGACACCCATGAGTCGCTCTCCGCGCTGTTCAAGTCGTTTTGGGAACAAGAAGAAGTTCCAAATTCTCCTCCGCATATTCCAGAGGACGCTAATTGTGAAGAGCTTTATGCTTAAACCACCGTAAGAAATTCTGACGGTAGATACGTCGTACGTCTACCATTAAAGGTCGAATTTTCTAAATCCGCCCTACGCTTAGGTTCATCGCGTTATTCAATGCCAATGTCCAAATTAGTCAAATCCATCAACGCTCAGCTTCATATTCACGCACACCAAACGGTGCATTGAAAACTGAATGCATGGAAAACTTACGTTGCCAATCGAATTTCCCCAATTGTGACTACCGTTGGCAACAATCCATGGCGCCATGTTCGATCGCGAGATAATTCAGCTGATTTAGGTACCCGAGGGATGCTAGCTCAGGACCTCTCCGAAAATTCATTTTAGTGGCAAGGACCGTCATGGCTCGTAATAACGCCTGAGAAATGGCCCCAGCTTGAAACACCACCAGCCACAAAAATTGAAGAACAGAAGGCGGTCGCATTCACCGTCATTGCCGAATCAGAGGACGTTCTCGCTAGATTTTCATCATATGATCGGGCATATCGAATCATCGGCTTTGTAAAGCGTTTCTAAACACAAGCGCGAAAAGAGATGGCACCGAGTCCCAACAAACTTATACTTTCACAAGATGAGCTGACGTCAGTGAGAAATTTTTTAATTTTATTTTCACAAACACTTCATTATCAAAGCGAATAACAGGATCTCAGTGCAGGAAAACCACTCGAAAAGAAGAGCGAGCTATTATCTCGGAACGCTGTGGTTCATGATGATGGCCTCCTGCGCGATATCCGATCAGCATACTTGCCGCCTCCGCGGTTTGCCGCTTGTATTTCACCTTCGCACACAAAACGCTCCTAAATGGCGGCGCTCAACTTATATTTCGCATGGTGCTACAGAATTTTTACATCGCGCGATTAAAACGAAAAATAAAGAGCTGCATCACACGCTGCCATACGTGCACCATCCTTGAGCAACGATTGAAGACGCAGATGATGGCGCCAGCTGAAAGATCAACGTTGTCGCTACCGTTTACGCATACAGACGTCGATTTCGCCGGACCGTTTGATATCAAAACCTCCACTCTTCGGACGGCGCCATATCTCAAGGGCTACGCCAGTATATTTGTGTGTTTCGCCACTAAAGCGGTTCAGCTTCAGCTATGCTCTGAGTTATCCACTATGTCGTTCCGAGCCGCGTTTCATCGATTCGTAGAGCGCCAGGGACTACCAAAGAGAATTTTCTCCGACAACGGCCGAAATTTCATTGGCGCCAATAATGCTCTAGATACCGAATTCGCCAACTTCCTTTCGAGTGCCGCTGATGATCTTCAACAAAAGTATTCCCTGTAAGGGTTCAAATGGTATCTGATCCCGCCCCACGCACGTCTTATGGGTGGATTATGGCCGGCGGCGGTGAAAAGCTTCAAGATTCACTTCGTCAAGTTGGCTGGTCCGCACAAATGCTCGTTTAAAAAATTCGCTACATTCCCAGCATGAATTGAGGGAGTCCTGAACTTGCGTCCGCTCACGCCGATGTCAGATGATCCTTTAGACCTGTTAGCACTGACACCCGGGCACCTCCTCCGGGGAGCTCCACTCACCGCCTGGCCCGAAGAATCACACGCTGATTTGCCGCTCACTAAGCGATGGAAGAAAGTAAATATTCTACATCACCGCTTCGCTCAACGGTGGAAAATGGAATATCTCCTGAATTTACATAAGAGGGAATAAACGGAAGATGCCGCAGCCGAATTTGAAGGTTGGCGATTTCGTCGTCATCTAGGATACTCAGCTACCCCCATTTGTGTGGAGAAAAGGAAGAATCGTTCAAGTGCACCCTGGAGCTGATGGTCTTGTGCGCATTTTCGCCGTCAAAACACAAGTTGGTATCATCACAACGCTCTTTCAAAGCTCTGCGTGTTACCAGTTGAAATCCCAGAAACCTTATGACTAGTAGTCCTCATCCCTTCGCAACACTCACCCCTCCCCCTATCTTTGTCTCACATTGCGCATCTGCTCATCAGTGCCTCCTATTCGTTTCAGAGTGCCATGGAAAGACGACAGGCATATGTGGTGTGCGATGGAGTCCACGGCCTGAGTCGCTGTCGCCGCTTCTGCCGCTGGGGCGTTGAGAAACGGTTGCTGACGACCCAGCAGCGAAAATGCTGGTTCCAATGCCTATCCCCAATGCATCTGCGGAGAGACTGCCCACAGCAGCACGGATGCAAAATATGTGGCGAAGGGCACCACACCTTAATTCACCAAAGGTCTCGATCGCTGTTGCATCCTAAAACCGGCCCGCGGCAGCCACGGCGTGCGTTAACGAGCGAAGCCCAACCCACAATCGCGCTACACCACGGTCAGGCACCGACCCCACCATCATCATCGGGCATCAACACCCGTACGATCGCCGTCGCCGCCACCGACTCGCCGTCCTACTTCTCCAACCAGACCTGCGGACAGAAGAAGCCGCGCCCGAAGAAATGCTGCGAGCCGCCTTGCCCCCTTGCCCACCCGCTTCCACACCGCGCCCCACCTTCCACCTTCCGATTGGGAACGACCGAACCCCACCGCCGCCGACAGGGCCCTCATCTGGGAGGTGGTGCAGGAAGTCCGAGAGTTCCTGCTCAACTGGCGCAGGTAAGCAAGAAATATCTATTGCGTAGCGCAAGGCGGGCAGTATGTCCGTTTTTCGCCGTAGCCGCTTTGGATGCGAGCCCTTAGCCGAATCAACTTAACGAAACTTTCTGCTCTCACGCTTAACAGATCGACCTCCAGCAACGACGGCACAGTTTTCGATCTATGGAAAAGGAGCGCGCGTCGTCGTCCGCAACATATAAAAACCTTTTTTCATAAGTTCGTAAATAAAATCAAAAAAAATCTCGTGAAATATATAAAGGGTCGCAAAGTAAAACAAAAAAAAAAAATTTAGTGCTAAAATTCTTAGAATTTTTCACTTATTCTATATATAGATTTTCCTCAAAATCGGACGTTATGAAATTTTCGGATTTTTTTGGTTTTTGGTCCATAACTCTCTTAACTTCCTCAAATAGTTAAAAATTTTTTCTTTGGAGATATTTTCTACTCGATGCCTACTTTGGTTTTATCAATTAATGTTTTTCCGTGAGTAGCCCGTGCGTGCGTAATTTTTCACTCACTCACGGTGAAAATCACGATATTGAACTCACGCACATTCACGGACGTGACGTGATTTTAAATTCACGTCACGCAGTGAGTAGCAGTGACACATCGTGACACTGCAAATTTCACGTCAAGCGCCCAGCTCTAGCCTATATCACGTGATATAGCATACATTCGTGATTTATAAATAGCTAAATCACGTAATTAACCCATACAAAAACTGTCAAACTAAAGCACGCCATCTGGCGTGATTTAAGCTAAATCACGCACTAAATTACGCAAAATCGATATGCCACCCTGCAGTTTCATCGAAATGTCGATAGTGTTGAACAAAACATCTGTCACGAATCTATCTCAATGTTTTCCAAATCGCTGTTATAATTGAACATCAGCTACAAAATATTATTTAATTGTATAAAATTGTAAAATGCAAGCAACCACTTTCCAAAGTCCACATTGGCGATCATATTGTGAAAATCAAACAACCAGTGTTCTTCTTCTTCTTTTTGTCAGCTGATTGCTGTCAACTTTCATTACTTCGCCTTCGTGTGAACAGTTAGGATATAGCTTTGATTGATTAAGTTGAATCGCGGGATTTAGCACTATGTCTGAAAAGCCTATCAGCATTATCAAAGTTTATGTACGAAATTTATGAATTTTGAGGTTATGCGTGACATCAAAAAGTGTTCGATTGGATCGGCAATTGATATTTATTTTCAATAACAGGAAAGTGCTTTCAAAACCGTTAACTGACTCAGAATCAGAGCTACCAGAAGATCTTGGTCTTTGGAAAGAATCGTTTTCTCGCGACGAGAAATATTCCTTCTCCAGGACCAAGAATGGGTCAACAGACTTATAACATTGCGACGAATGACTTATTTCGAGGTCTTCAGTTAGTCAAGAACGGACTGATGCACAGTTGGGCTAGACGCCCTATTTTCGTGAAATAGTTAAAAAAAAATTTCTGAAATATCGCAAAAACCAAATTTACTCGCTTCACGTCCTCAAAACTCAACATCACTAGGCAAAAGATAAATGTCAAAAATACAACCCTGCTTTGTACTGGTACGTTGAAAGTGAAAGTTCCAAGAAAAAACGTTGGCACGTACGCGAAAAAAAGTTCTGAACACAGAAATTTCATTTTGGACGAGCAATTCAGAAAAATTTATAAATTTTATAATGCAACCATCAAACTGAGGTGGTGAGACACATATTTTGCTTAAATTTGTGATAAAAATTATTTGTGTAGATGCATGTTTTTGTAATGTTTACTGAGAAGACTTTGGCCCTTTACTTAACTGAATCTAATAAATGCCTAATTTCTTTGAAAATAATACAAATGATTATCGGTTGCGGCAATGCGCTTAGGGCCTCGGACAACAACTGAGCCTATTTGATCTTTCATATGAGTTTTTCTTTTCCTCTTACAATGTGTTCGAGTACATTTCAGGACTTATCAGTGTAACAACAATTTAAGTGGAAAATTACATTTCATTTTGAGTTACACTTCACTTTCGTAGTTTACTCTTAAATAGAAAGGGTTTCCATCTTAGACACCTCGCTGGCCTTGCAGGTACTGCATTGGGTTTCAGCGTCCACGACTCCTGCTAGACTCAACCGTTCCGGTGATGAGTTTTCCACGATTGGAAAATAAGGATATGTAAGGAAACCATCGGAAAAAGGGAATAAGTGTAATACCAAGGGGTGGGTAAATAGGTAATTCATTGCATCAGATGCAAGTAACTTTTTAATTGTTACACTTAATGAGTGGTGCGTGAAAACGAATTTTAAGAAAGAAATTAGAGAGTTGGGTATGTGTTTAAAAGATCAAAGAGGGCATAAGTTGTCCAAATAGGGGCGCATAAATGCGTGCCCACTGGTTTCAGAGCGTTGGGGCTCTAAGGGTTAAAGTGTGAATAGTTCCCTTACTATTTGTCAAAAATCTAAGTTGTGGGTTTTGGTTGAAATAATGAAGTATTCGCACAGTGTACGCCGGGGTGTGTCGCTCGAAGAAAAATTTACTCAGGGACTCCATTTTGAGCCAATAATGATCCATTAAGATTAATCTTACTCCTTTCAGTTGAATAAGGGTGTCACGCCACACTCTATATTTTATCCGTAGGTGCAGATATGTCGTTTTAAGGATTGGCAAGGGGTTGCCGATATCAAATAAAAAGTCAAACACCGCTAAAGGCGAAAATAACAGGAAAGTGAGTATTGGGGTATTTAATGTATTCCCGTAGCAAAATAAGGTTTCTGAATGAGTTCAGACGCGAATGTGGTCTGGGAACCTTAATTGATCAAGGGAAGCACTGTTACGAGTACTGCTGAATTGAGAATTGCTACTAATGTTGGAGAGAGCACTAGTTAGTCGTGTGGTGTAAATCACAGTTATCACAAATGTGAGTTACGTTATGAGCAATATTGAGACTTTACTTACGATATTTTTGGGTGACACAAAACAGAGGTTTCAATGTAGAAATTATTATTTGACCTAGATAAGGGATTTTTTATTCCCGATTTTGACAAATGATTCATAAGGGATTGTGCAAAATAGCAAAGCAAGCGTAAATATACTTTATTAATCATCATTTTTAACAAAGTTGGTGAGCTGTCACAACCTTTTTCTAGTTCTAAACAGCCTAACAGTTTTTTGTGAGTCACAACCGCACAAACATTCTCTATCCCAATTATCCTTCTACGAAATAGCGCAACAACAAACATCAGCACCGAAACGCAGCATGAATGAATGAAGAACTGCAATAAACCTCAGCCACGATTACGAAATCGGCGAGTGATTGAAACATTAAACCTAGAAAATTTGGGCGACGACAAAATTCGACACAAGAGAACGAACGCTGAACGAGCTCAAAACTGATCTGGGGCGAGTGCGCCGCACAGTGGTTCAGAATTTCAGTGGGTCGGCCAAAAATGCCCAATGTTGATGTCCAAATACGCAAAATCGTGGTATGCTAGTTGATTAAGAATAGTTTCAAAGTAAGATTCTCAAAATTTTAGTTTGATTGCAAAATATTATAATTGTGGGCGTGGTTGATAAACAAACATTGCACTTTTTAATTTCCTTAAAACTGTGTTCAAAATGTAATATTTGGACTATTTTAGTAGCGCATATCTTACACAAAAATAGCTGCAGAAACTCGTTGTTTTTTTAATAAATATATGACTCATCTCGTTTGATAATATTTATTAAAAAATATTATGCAGTAAATAAAATTAATTTAATAATTTTTTTTATGCTCCAATTTTACATGATTTTCTTATTTTGTGAGAGTATAACTTGTTTGCGTCAAAAAGCGTCAAAACAAGATTACATTTATTGGAAAGCCAAAACAATTTTATTTTTAAAAATGTATACTTTATTGCCAACAACTGCCAACATCATTGTGAAACTTTCCATTATACAAAAAAAGAGGTGGCATTCCGCATGCACGAATATAAAAGGGTCTGTTACGAAAATCACAAAAACTGCTCTAAAATTGAAGTCCTTCAAATTATTTTGATAAAATTTGTTATTTGAACATGTTTAAAGGCAAGTAATATGAATTCAAAAAATTGGAAAAGAAATACCGAAAGAACTTGAACGAACGTATGCTTCCTGGATAGCCAGTAACTTCCTTCCCAAAAATTTTTTCGATCGGCTTATTATTAAGGGTACCTCTAGTACTAGGGTCTGTGACAAAAATCCCAAAAATGTCTAAAAAGCGGACTTTATTGAAATATTTCAATGGAACTTAGAATTTGAGCGTATATATAAGGGTCCGATTAGAATTCAAAAAAAAAATTGGAAAAGTGGGCGTAGCAAATGGGCGGTTTTCATAAAGAAATTTAACAAAAGTCGGTATATGGGGCCCTTTATGTCCTTAAAGACCTCTTGATATTAAAAATTATTTGAACATGTGTGTCTGTGTCGGGTATTCTATTGTCAGGCTGGCCTGACTATAACACCCTTACTTGTTTAAGCTATTTTGATAAAATTTTGTGTTTGAATATAGTTTATTGTAATTTTTTCAAATCTTAAAAGTGGGCTTGGCAAAAGGTCGGCTTTCGAAAATTGCCTCCATAGATGGGAATCGAGCTAAAGTTGTGATTTCAGGTCCTTTTCAAATCACAAAAATCTCCTATAAGAATTTTCTTGGTCAGTTTATTTTGAGCAGGACCTGCAGCACTATGGTCCAATACAAAATTTTCAAAACCTGCTCCAAAACCAGAGATTTTCAGTTCTAAATTACCAGTATCCCAAAACAATAAAATAAATGCAGAATATTCTAATTAAAATATTTAGTGCGAATTTTATTTGAATTCGGTAGTTCAAACTGTAAAACAGAACATAATGTGAGCAGAAAATATTTTATAAAACATGAAAATTCCCTTGAAAACAAATTTTTTCAAGTTTACCACCAAATAAAACCACTTTGTAATTCTTCAATCAAAACAAAATTTCGTTCCGTTACTCTATATTATTTTGTCTCTCAAAAAGCGAAAAAATTATATGATTGTCTCTATTGGTTCAAAAGTTAAAGATTTTTGACCGACCTAACCTCAGTCTGAACCACTGTGCGGCGTACGCAACAAAGGTCAGTATCAGACCCGTTCTCTTCGATGAGTTCAAAAGCATCTTCCTCTATATTACAATTTGTTCCTTATTTATACTTTTTACAAATTCAAACAAATAGAGAAGGTTGGATCATGATCAAAGTGGGCATGTTGAAGAATCAATCCATGAGTCCATGATCGATCTGTATTTGCCTTACCACACAAAACAAACCATAACATTTAGCAAAGGCAAAGGTCCGCTGTGATTGGTTGAAATAAGTTACAAGTTTCGTAGCATTAAGTCTGATTCATATTCTGTTGTCATTGGCTTGAAACAATTCGAGCTCAGGCGATTTCGACTGCGATCAATTTGACTCATGCATAAGGGCTGATGAACAAGAATGTGGGTCACTTCAAAATATGACAAAGTGCTAAGTGCAATGCGACATTTGAAACGGAATGGAATGCACTGGCTGGAACTGTAACGGTTCGCGGTTGACGACAGAAATATGGGTCAACTCGGGGTGTTGAATGCAATGTGACATTTGAGACAAGTTTAAAAGTACAGGGTCGCTCTGCAAAAGATTTGGGCCTTTTATTTATCATGACGCATGATATAGTATCTTTCTGGTGCTTACAACAAGGATCAATAAAATGGATCTGAATTAATATTTTTGATTTCCTAACGACAGCTCTAACGATAATAAACTAACTGAACCTAATATTTTATTGATATTAGATATTTAACAGCTTAAATAATTGCCCACACTACTTTTCCTACCATACACAGCTATGTTCAATGAAACACTTAAAACTCACATCCATAATACGTTTTTCAGATACTCCAAGTTCATGCAGAAGATGGTGATAAGGAGAGCCCACGTCAGCTGCGATATAGCCTCGCTCAAGAAAGCAATCCATTCAGAATTTGTTTTGACATTAACGAAAAAAGCGGTAAGATCAAATAAAATTCGACTGTAGTGTTAGGACCTTCGCGACATCAAACTTGCGTCTATGTTTTGTATGTTTGTTTTCATGTAATGCACAGATTGTAGGTGAGATTAAAAAATATCAAAATGGTTTTAATTTTCGTCAACATATCGAAGGGGTTTGACGTCGCCTTTGATGAAGATTCGTCAGTCTTCATTCTGTTTAATGAGTTTATCCCAAACGAACACATACAGATATGGTTTCTTAACGTTAGTTCTCACGTGGCAAATATTTGCCGAAATTTTCGAAGGAAATATTTGCTTTATTTGCTCTATTCAGCAAAGTTCTTTGCCTGGATGTTCACATAGGCGCGAATATTTGCCTCAAAATATTTGCTTCGAGCAGTAGCAAAGACGAAGTTAATTTATTTGCAGCATGCTTGTCAAACATATTTTTTTCTGTTCACACGACGGGAAATATTTTGCTCTAAATAATGAATGAGCAAAGAGAAGCAAATACGTTTTTTTCTTTGCTCACAGTTTTATCTGTTATTGGTTATCTTTTTTTATGTGGAAGTTCGTCCGGTGTTTAACCATGCCCCTTCTTGATTTAGTGGAGAAATTTCTGCAAATTCGCAACACATGTCCTGTTGTTGAAGAATGTTTTTGCTCTTTCAAGAAAAACGGCTGAGAAAGGCATCGATTCGGACAAATTCATATTAAAAGACCCCTTTTCACCTCTTTCGGTTGCAAGTTTACTAATTTTACCATATGTTTCGGAGGTTTTGCGTGGCAGTGGGAACATTTTTTTACACCGCAATAGTTTAAAGGTTTAAAATGTATATATATCAGACATTAGCTGAAACAATTCAGCTTCATAGATCAAGTAGTTTTCGGGACTTGTTTAGTCAGTCAGTGACTGTTTGCTATTATAAATAGAAAGTGAAAATGGAGGAAGAATGTTTATTTCTTTCGATGATGTTTGGTGCTGCTGCATGTTTTGCATTGGAAATTGGATGTGGAAAAGTATCAAAAACAAACAAAAGAGTATCCCGAGTACGTCGTAAAAAATGGGTGAGAGACTGGGTGATGCGTCGCCAAGAAGGCGGATGTTATTTAAACCTCTTGAAAGAGTTGAAAGTCAAAGATTTCGCGTCATTTAAAAATTTTATGCGCATGTCATTAGACGACTTTCACCATTTGCTGACTTTGATCGCTCCACAAATCACGAAACAGGACTCATGCATGAGAAAAGCCATTACGGCTGGTGAAAAACTGGCTCTCACATTGCTATACCTTGCCACTGGTGAAACATTTTCATTCTGCAATACATGTTTCGGATACCGAAAAACACGATTTCTAACTTTATTATTGATGTGTGCGAGGCTATTTATGAAGCACTAAAAGGGGAACATTTGAAGGTAATAATTACCTATTCGGGCCAGAATTTTGGCCCATACACTAGTGGGATTTATTCATCTTCAATATTAACATCTTATTATCTAAAGGTACCATCCGCTGAATCGGAATGGCTGGAAGTTGCGCGAGGCTTTAATGATTCATGGCAATTCCCACATTGCATTGGGGCGATTGATGGAAAACATATTGTTATGAAAGCCCCACCTCATGGCGGTAGTGTCTACTGTAACTATAAAGGTATTTAATTGAACGTTCGAGATTGAACATGCAAGTTTATTTTACATTAATTTTTACACTTCAAAGGTACACACAGTACTGTTCTTATGGGAATATCCGACGCCAATTATCGCTTTTTATACATTGACTTGGGTGCCAATGGTCGCATTTCAACCAGCGGTGTGTTTTGAAATTGTTCATTTTATCGAACCATGATTGAAAACAAACTACAGATTCCGCCACCGCGTGTGTTGCCTGATCGTGATATTTTAATGCCATAGTTTTTGTGCGGTGACGATGCTTTCGCATTTGGAACACATCTGATGAAACCATTCGCCCAAAAAAACCTAAGTGCTATTCAGCGCATATTCAATTATCGTTTGTCCAGAGCAAGACGTATCATTGAAAACGCATTTGGTATATTGTCAGCCAAATTCCAAGTTTTCCGTAAACCATTGCTACTTAATCCAAACAAATGTCGAGTAATCACAAAAACGCCTTGCGCCCTACATAACTTTTTAATTGATCGAAATCAAACAAGCCGTTACATCCAACCTGGTCTTGCAGATCAATACGATTGCAATGGAACCTTGGTAGCTGGGTCATGGCGAAAAGACGTTCCTGAAGAAGGCTTTTATAGCATGCAAAAACAATGTGGTGCCCCTGCAAGCAAGGAAGCTTTGCGAAACGAATTGGCAATGTACTTTGTTCATGAAGGGGAAGTGCCATTTCAATATGCACATATTTGAAGCTATAAATAAAAATCCTATCACAGTACATTAAATTGTTGTGTTTATTATTTTAATCTAATCAATCATAATGTTGTTACGCATATTTTGAACAATGCTTCGTTGTTCTTCTTCGATGGCATCTTAAAAAATCGGCTCACTTTGTGTTTGATTCGACGCGCCATTGCAATATCGTTCAGGGAACGCAGCTCGCTGGCCAAATATTTCCCAAAGGTCTCAAATTCGTCATATGCTTGCTGTTTTAACTGAGTGAATATCTCTACGGCAGATTTCATACTTTCCGCTACAACACTTGCGGCTGATGATGTAGATGCTACACTTGACGTTGACAACCGTCGTTTTCGAGAGCGTTGTGGTTCGCAACGAATACTCTGGCTCGGAATAGTGCTGCCAATACTACCCGTACTACTATTCGCGGTGTCTTCAGGCAGAATCTGCTTAATATTTTTAAGTTAATACATATATGTACAAAAGAAAATAAATATAAACAATACCCACCAAATTTGATTCAGTAACTGCAGTCTGATCACACTCCGCATTCCCAATGAATTGCATTGCCGAAAAAAACTTCCAATGTATGACAGCAGCAGGTGCATCGCCAGATTTTCCTTTTTTATTCGCATAGCTGCGAAACTGAATTCGCATATTGGACCATTTTGCCAATAGTTCAGCGCCTGCGAACTTCGAATTAAAATTTATTTCCGAAATTTGATTCCATAATTTAGTTCGTTCGTGTTTATTTCTATATTGGCTATCACGTGCATCCCATAATGCCGGATACTCCTCTACGCACCCGGGCAATTTGAACACATCGTTCTCAGACCACGAAGAAACCACTTTTGGTTTCCTTGCTTTCGTTTGAAATTCTGGTTCTCCTTTTCGCACATACCGTAATTTTCAAACAAATTTTAGTTTGAAAATAAATAGTAGATTGAAATGAAAAAAAAAAATATTTATTTGTCTCTTTGCTTGAAAACAAATTTTCTTTGCTTTCGTGATCAAACATTAACCCATTATAGTACATTGATGCCATATGGCATCACTTTGTCACGTTGCAGTTTTACGGGCAATACTCACTTATACATGAACAAATTCACATTGACACACATTTGACAGTTTTATTTTGTAGAGAAATGTTTGGCGCGTCTAACATTGACTTTATTTGAACATTTGCTTTTGAAATTTCGTCAGAAAAGCATCATAAACACGAAACTCGAAAAAAAAAAAGAAAAAATGCCGGTCTGTAATGGGTTAACAAACAAAGAAATTTCTTTGCCAATTTTTAAAGTGAGTGGTTCACATGTCGCAAATATTTGCTGAAAAAATATTTGCTCAAACGAGTTGACAAATATTTTGTGGCAAATAATTCGAGCAAATATTTGGTGTTCACACGTAACAAAAATTTTTCCCCAAAATATGATTTTTCAGCAATTATTTGCCACGTGAGAACTCACCTTTACGAATAAAACAATGGAAACATAGGTTAGTTGTTAATGGAAAACTCTTTTGATATATCACGCCGTAAACGCTTAATAAAACCATTAAGATTTTTCCCAACTAATTAATATATGGAGCAGAAAAACGTGATAAAACCCATATACCATGAAAAACATATTTTTCAGCTTATTTAATATATAAAGGAGGAGGCTGCTCAAATACATTTGTTTTTTCGATCTTTTTAGGTACTTATTGTTTAGTGTAATACAAGTAAAGAAGAAATCGTAATCGATAAGCTCAAAACACGATTTATCAATTAGAAGAAGAAATAATACAAAGAATTAAGTTTTGTTGTATGCATATGCATACCGAGAGTTGTTTTTGCAATTTAACTGTGAAAGTATATGATGAGCTTAACTTCTCTTTTTCGTCGATAGCGAATCAACAGTTTGCTATATTTGTTGCATTTTTGGTCGCTTATTCGGTGACTCTTTTCTGCAACGAAAGTTTTTATTCAAGAAGAACAATAATTAATTTATTAATGTGAAAATTTATTTTCAAGCGATGCTTGAGAAAATCATAAGCGACTATTTGCTGACGTACGTTTCGACCTGCCGTCTGGGGTCTCAATTTTTACGGATTGACTGACTATTGAGTCAAGTTTTAGAGTGCGTATTAAACTACCTTTGACTGCAATTCGTACCCTTGAATTGTAGCATCAGAAATTATTCTCAATGGAAGATCTAACTAAAGCTTTTTGAGCTTGAAAGCATTCACTAAATTAATCAGTTCGTATTCTATGCGGATGGCTCCCCGCTGTTTGAATTAAGTTTTGTTGTATGCATATGCATACAGAGAGTTGTTTTTGCAATTTAACTGTGAAAGTATATGATGAGCTTAACTTCTCTTTTTCGTCGATAGCACATTAACAGATTCCTATATTTGTTGCATTTTTTGGTCCCTTATTCGGTTGAGAAGAATTGTTTTTTCCGAGTCAAATAGTATTTGCAAACACGCTCTGTGGGTACAGTTATAATTTGGTGATATTGTTACTTATGATTCTATTACTTAAAGATCACTCTAAGTACTTATAGTATTAGAGTATTGAGTGCATCGCGCGTGGTATGTACCTGCGTTCGCTCACCAAAATTAGAATGAAAAAAAATTTTTTTTTATATAAGGCAGTCAGAATGTAAAATAGAAATAAAAATTGATAGAATAACAAATTTGAAATCCTAAATTTTGCACAAAAGGATATATAAAATAATTTTCTTAAAGCTCTCAATGATACCACAATACTATAAGTACTCATTGAAGAGTAAAGTTACTTACAATTACTTTTTATTCGAAGTATTTGCCACTCATTTATATAGTAGTTATTCATTTGCTCTCAATTGCTATTCTACTCGAACAAGTTTGTGAGTATTGCTGTTTTTATACCTTTTCTAAGGGTAGGGTATATTAAGTTTTACACGGAGTATGTAACAGATCAAAGGAGTCGCGATCTATATCGAAATATATACATATTCATGATCATAGTGAAAAGAGGAGTCGATCTAGCCATGTCTGTCTATCTGCCTGTCTATCGGTCACAATTTAAATTTTCGTAATTTACTTCTAAGCAATGAAAGATCTCATATTGAAATTTGGCATGGACATGCACTTAGTAAATGTCCGAAAACTGCATACAAATTATATTCGTAGTCCCTTCTTGGGTCCTGCGCTGTGGTTCAGAAATTTCAAAGATCACGATTTTTTATGTTTTTCGACGATAACTTTCTTACTATACATCGCAGCCTATTGAAATTTGGTGTGGGCATAGCTACTATGAAGACTTAAGCCTTGGCATAAAAAAAATTGAAACTTCGCTATTACTATGTTCATCATCACACACATTAGAAAATATATTCTTTCTCTTATTCTCATATCTGTATGCAAAACTGATTTTTTTTGCTTCTTCTGATTGTTGATTATATTTTGTGATAAAAATAGAAATACATGAAAGGATATCCATGTTGGATGAGCAATGGGAGGGCTGAAACATATACCAAGCATTCAATCAAAACATTTCTTCTAATTTGAAGAGATTCGTAGCATTTCTGTGGTGCGCACCTCACGGTCTCATTTTAAATGCAAATTGGTTTTGAAGTCGCCAAAAAGCCCCACTAATACAGAAAGTGGTTGGAGTGATGACGACTTGGAGCCTCTTTCAAATCTCAAAATACGAAAAGAAACTCTGCATCCTGATATATCTGTGCCTTCAGTTTCGGATCAGAGCAAACCTTATTACACCTTAAAAAGAGATGGAGCATTTTCGATTTTAACAGTGATTCAAATACTGAATTTATAAATGACGAAACTCCATCAACGTCTTTTCAGGCTTCAGACTAATGACGATGAACATGTCCTGAAACTCCTTCTGTCGAAATTTCTGACTTAAAAAGATATTTTTTCGATGGTTTGTATGTCCCCGTACAATTGTTCTGCAAAACCGGCAAAAAAAAAGACTGGTTGCACCCGCGATAATTTGATGTTGCACCCGGGATTTATATAAAAATGAATAACTCTTTGTTTATTTTTCGCTAGTTAACACTTTTCATTTCCTGTAGTTTGTTAAATATATATCTAACAAAATATTAAGGCATAACACATAAAATGTATCACAATTAACCGATTTATGCGTTTTTTGTCTCTGATCTAGAAACGTAGGGCCAAATTTGTTGCACCCGCGATGGCAATTTGAATCATTCTCAGGACTTTAATTATATTATTTTGAAATACTTGTGACCTAATATGCCATGAAAATATTAAGATGTAGCCCTTTCAAGACTATTTTTATTAAAAATGTTTTTATTTAGTTACATGAAACTAAAACATACGTGTAAATGTTGCACCCGCGATAATGGAATCGCCCATATCGCACCTTAGCCACCGCATCTATGATATGTCCTTTAAAAACCGTATTAGGCTACGCTCGTTAATCCTCTTAAAAAAGAACATTTATGATAAACGTCATGCATATTTGTACGCTAAATTAAGATTCACTATGTCCAATAGATAAAACAAGTTAGTACCTAATAGGCATTTCTCATTAACCTCTGATCGTCAATTATTAATTTTTGCGATTCGCCTTTGGAACTCTCTGCCCTCAAACCTGCAGTTTATAAGCAACGTCAGTTTACTCAAAAAATACGTTAAAATCTATCTTAACAATCAATTTAAATATTAATACTCCCTATAAATCTTATATTGTTAATTTTTAGCTTTTTAGCCATTATCTTGTTCATACTATCTTACATTTTGTTCTCTTCCTTTTACGCTAGCGTGTTTAGCAGACAAAAGCTACATTAGTTTTAAATCTACCTTTTGAAATCTTCGTGTATAATCAATTTTCTGAATAGCCCAACTTCAGTTTAACAATTTATGTCAAAAAATATATATCAACAAATAAATCAAATCAAATCAAATCAAAAAGCCCTATATGACCCAACTTTATAACAAAATAAAATAAATACAATTTTGTTTGAACACTCCATTTTTCTTTGGTTTTTAACTTAAACTGCATCAAAAGAAATCTAATTTCTTTATTTTTTTGGTTTCAATTAAGTTTTTTCTACTTATAATATAATAGGCTAAGGTTGCAGCAAAAACTTAATGCCGAAAAAGTCCGTAAACATGATAAATTTACCCGGGACTGTCTTTTTTTGTAATAAATATATTGTTTTTTGAATAGAAAAAATATTTTTTATTGGCCATTATTGGAGAACAATACTGGAATTTGATTCACTTTAAAACCAACTAAAGACTTTTTAAATTTAAGCATAACGAATTATAAAGCAAAAACCTTTCACTAAGTGTAACAAATTAAAAAAAAAGAAAAAATTCAACAGTCCGTAGATTTTTACATATTTTTACGAGTACCTCAAAACTACTTCCGTTTTTGGTCACGTTCGATAAAGCCTTGTTTCTCTCGATATTTTTGACATCAAGATTTTCAATCTGCTTAATTAATTTATTTATTTATTTTTTTTTTTTTCAATTGACAGACCCTCTGAGTGAAACATAACGACATCATTTTCTTGGAGCCACTCCAAATATTGTTCAATCTATTCCACTCTATTGGCGTACGAATGTCCCGTTCGACAACCTGGAAATGCCCATATGTGGATGAGGCAACTTTTTGCTTAGACATTAATACCAAAAATTAGGGTTTAGCTAAAATATGTACATAATTATTTAAAAAAAAATCTTTTTAAAAATCTATTCAAGTTTCAATAAATGTAGTTGTTGATTCTACAACAACGTATATGTGTAGAATAATTGGTTGATTTTAAATACTTTCGACGGTTAGTAAAGATAATATAGAGTAAGTAAAAAATCGTTGAAATATTGTCTTGAGTGGTAATACTGTTGGTTGTTGATATTACAAATCGTTGGTTGAAAAAGTTTGTTGTGTGCTTATACCTCGATTAATTGTCCCAAACAAATAAATTGCAATTGGCTGAGTTTTAAGAACAAATATGTTATTTTCATTAAAAATTTGGTTATATTAACGTACAAAAGTTTTTGTCAGTATTTATAAAACACTTAATCTTGAATATTGTTTAAGTCCATATACAATTATATAAAGCAAGAACTAATTTTATTCCGAAAATTCATATCCGAAGCGGTTTGTCGAGGTATTTCCAGTTCCCTCTCAATCTCAGCAAAGGTAATTTCATCACATCATTTGGAAGTAAAGTTACCTTTCTTTGGGAACAGGAAAACAATTACATAGGTGCTAGAGGGCTGCATTAATGCATTTACATAAAGCAACAAGACATTTGGAGATAGCACAATTAAATATGTTCTAATCCTCTTCACTTTTAGATTGAATAAATAACAAGTAAAGAAGTTTACATCGCCTAAGCCGATTGCACACATACATTTTCCTCAGCCTAAAATATGTAAAAACATTACCTTAACAAAAACTCCTGCCGTTTTCGTTGTCCTAGCTTGGATATCTAGCTACACCTTATCTGTGCTTCGATTTAGCTTCACAAACTCGAAATAATAATTAAGTACAATATTTTCGCAAATGGTGGTCATGTTCAAATTTTAACCGTTAGAGGACATTTTGTTAAGTTGCGAAATACTCAATTCATAATAGTGAAAATAAAATTTTTGCGATTTTCGCTAATGGTAGTCATGCTCATATTTTAACCGTTAGAGGGTCTTATATCGAGCTGCAAAACACTAAATTCAAAATAGTGAAAATCAAATTGTTGCGAATTTCGCGAATTGTGGTCATAGTCAAATTTTAACCGTTAGATTTCATTTTGTCTTGCTGCGAAATACTCAATTCGAAATAGTGAAAATCAAATTTTTGCAAATTTCGTGAATTGTGGTCATGGTCAAAATTTAACCATAAGTGACGCCATTTATGTCGAAATATTTCGATGTTCTTCGCAGTTTGTTTGGTCTTCTTAAGGTTCCTTTTCATTAAAGCCCAATATTTTTCGATTGGAAGAAGTTCGGGGCAATTCGGAGGATTTGCTTCTCTTGGTACCACAGTAACATTAGTGGCTTGGTACCAATCCATCATTCTCTGGGCGTAGTGAGATGCTGCTAGGTCTGGCCAAAATAGTATTGAACCTTGGTGTTGACGTATTAAAGGCAGCAAACGCCGGTCCAGACACTCTCTGATGTAAATTTCGGTGTTGATTGTGCGATCCGTCACAAATTCCTTACTTCGAAGGCCACATTTGCAAATGGCCAGCCACACCATGTATTTCTTTGGAAATTTGGTATGTTTTTCGGTGGTAAATTTAGAGGACGCTCCACGCCTTCTAACCGCAGTATAACATCCGTGTCCAGGTAACTGCTTGAAATCCGCTTTGCAATATGTTTCATCGTCCATGATCACGCAATCAAATTTGGGAAGGTAATCGTGATACAGTTTTCGAGCCCCCCTCCCTCTTGGCTTCGGCGTCCTTTTTTTCTGACCTATCAGGTACTTTTTGTACTTTATAGCTCCTTAGGTTGTAAAATTTTTTAATCCGTTGAACACTTGACTTCGATGTTCCCGCTTTTGCTGTCATATCACGAACCGAATTGCCTGGATTCTGAGTAAACAGCCGCTTAACGTTCTGGGCCACCGCTTGGTTCGCTGGACCACTTTTTCTCCCTGATTCTGGTGTTTTTGATAAAGGGGTAAGCTGTCTGTTTCGTTTTATGGTCCTACCGACAGTTTTTTCGCACACGCCAACTTCCTTAGCGATCTTTTTGTTCGTGGTGTTTGGATTTTCTAGGTGTTTGTAAATAATTGTTTTCCGCTTTTCTTCTTGTTGAGACGACATCTTTTCAGTAGCTCTTTTATTTGACAAATGAGTATTTTTTTTATTAATCTGCAATATTTATACTTTATTTAGGTACCAAATATGTTGCTATAGAGTTAACACTTTTTTATAAATAGCCTAAAAACAAAAGGACAGTTATTTATGGTACAGTCCTTATCTCATGCTTCTTAAAGATTTATTTTACTCGTTTTATATATTGTTCGTTCGAAATTCCTATGGTTAACCTGAAGGATTTACCATTTAGCTTTACCAACTCTCTTTTTCTATTTTCCTTTTGTTTCTTATCTCTTATTACCTTCATAATTTGTTTCAATATTTCCGTTTCTTCTGATGTCATTTCTTGGTCTCTTACATTTAGGTCATTTTTACTCCAATTTTTTATAAGGTTCCCAAAAAAATTTCTCGTTAATTCTCTGCTTTCTTTTTCTAAAGAGGTTGTGTTCTCCCAGTCTTCACTTCCATCTTTTAATTTTGAAAAAAAATATTCTGCAAAGTGCAGTGTAAATATCCCACAGTCAAACATGTTTGTTTGTTGCGGGCATTTCGGACAAATGAACTTATTGGTTACTAATTTATCATCTTTTAAACTTTTTGCGACATTCTCAAAGAATTTAGCTATGTTTGATTATATTTGGAAAGTACTACACTTGGACAAATTGGTCACTTAAATTATTCTACGGATTGTCACCGAGGGGGTAGGGGGGTAAAAAGTAGTAAAAAATGATTCACGTAGTTTGGACACGTTCCCTTACTGTGCAAAGAGTCTTTATTTCATTTCATTTCATTTATTTCACTTATGCTTAATCCTAGTACAAAAAGAAAGTTCTTATAAGCTGTACTAGTCATTACAGGAGTTATTGAGTTATTAAGAATCTTAAGGAGAGATATGTGTGTGTACTTATAATAATGCAGATATTAATAAATTGAAAGTTGACAGTTTAAGGGAAATTTTTATTTTGAAAATTCGGAAAATAAGAAGAAAGAAAAAAAAAAGAAAATTTATTTTTGTTATTTTGTTTTTGTATCTTTAAGTTTTAAAAAGTAGTGTGAGGTGCCTTCTGAAAGTTTGTGTGTTGCTAATAGCTTTCATATTGTTAGGTAGGGCGTTCCAAAGGCGAATCGCATGCACAAGAAATTGCCTTTCAGAAGTCAATGTTTTAAACTTGATCGGGACTATGCTGTTGTTTCTTGTGGAACGAGTAAATTTGAGACGCTTATAAATGCTTTCAGGCGCTTTCGAAAAGATAATCTTGTGCAGGAGCAGGAGAGTTTTAAACTGTAGCAGATTGTCAAATGACATGCCATAGATGGTATGGCCATGATGTGTAATGCTGTCAAATCGTCGGCGATTGAATATATATCGGGCGATGCTATTGAAAAGCACCTGTAACTTGTGCTTGTGCAAGGAATCGCAGTTAGCAAAGATCTCACAAGCATAAAGGAGCGTTGGGATGACGTATGATTTACAGAGAAGCAGACGTATTCTTAATGGTGTAAGAGATTGAGTTTGCCACAGTGTACGAAGCATGGCGTACACATTGCCGATTCTTAATGACAGATGATCGTTCCATGTTAGAGTTCTATTAAAGGTTATGCCAAGGTTTTTTGCGCGATCCACATATATGATAGATTGCCCATTTAGGGTAAGATTAGGAAGCGAAGAGAGTATGAAACTTTTCCTGCTAATGACAATGCAGTTAGATTTGGAGGGATTCAGACAAAGTGCATTACTGATAGCCCAATTGCCAATGCTTGCAAGGTCCTCATTTAAATTTGCCAAACACGTTGCGATTGAATTTTTATCGCACGACAGATATAGTTGTACATCGTCAGCGTAAATGTGCGCTTTTGAATATTTAAGATGTTCCGGTAGATCATTAATGTAAATATTAAAGAGAATTGGTCCTAAGACAGATCCCTGCGGGACCCCTGTAATTAATTTCAAAGAGTCAGAGCGGCGATTATTTACGCAAACCAGTTGTTCTCTGTCAGTGAGGTACGATTTAATGAGATTTGATGCGGATGGCGAGAAAAGGAAGCTATTGGATAGTTTGGATAGTAGAACATCGTGGTTTACTGTGTCGAAAGCCTTGCTATGATCTAATAAAACCAAAAAGGTGATTTTATTTGTGTCAACTGCTTCGCGTAAGTCTTCAACTACGTCGATTAATGCAGTAACGCAACTTCTACTGTTTCTGAATCCAGATTGCTGTTCACATAGGAGGGATTTGTCTAAGAGGTGCTTGTTTATTTGTTTGGACATTAACTTTTCAAAGACTTTCGAAAGGAAGGATAAAATAGAGATGGGTCGTAGTTCACCATTCGGCTTCGGCGTAGGTATGATTTTGGCTCTTCTCCAGCTTAATGGAAAATGTGATTTTGTGAAAATTGTATTGAAGAAATGTGTAATAGCGGAAAGTATATACGGAAGAAGGATTTTCAGAAATAAAGGACTTATCTCATCCAAACCGGTAGCGTTGGATTTTACTGCGAGCATGCACTCGACAATATCAGCTTGATTGACGCAGTTAAATTCGAACGAATTTATGGAATTATAGTTGGAGGAAGGCGAGTTGTCATAAGAAACATTAGGAATAGAAGAAGCATTAGAAATAAAATTTCCGGCCCTTTGTGAGTTGACGAAGCCATAGTTCACGGCATTTAAATCCATATCGGCGCTATCCAGACACTTTGGAGACTTACTTCTGAGGCCGATTTTTCGAATTTCATTCCAAGTTTGCTTATTGCTTATTGCAGAGGAAAACTTAAGTTCAAAATATTTCTTTTTAGCTATTCTTATTTCTGCAATAACCTTGTTTCTTAAATATTTAAAAGATCGTTCAAGTTCAGTGGTTCTAAATCTCTTCCAGCGCTTATAGGCATGGTCGCGAATACTAATCAGTAATTGAATGGACGAATCGAACCACGGATTTGTGCGGTTTTTAGATCTGGAGACTTTTAAGGGCACAAATTCCTCAAATAATCTATTTATATTATTCTGAAGGAAATTTAATTGTTCATCAACCGATTCAATTCCCCTAATGCAGTTCCAATCAATGGTATTAACTTGAGTTAACAAGCTAGGGTAGTCTATATGTTTAAAATCTCGGAATGTAAAGATATCCGGCCTTGGAATCAACTGGAAGTCATATACAGCGAAAATCAAATCATGCTTCGAGTAGTGTATGGCGGAAAGTTGATCATATAGAAGAATTTTGTCTCTATTATCAACCAAAAACAGATCTAAAAGTGTGTTCGATGTTCGCGTAAAATGTGTGGGAGTTATGGTGTTTGTGGGAAAGAGCCCCAGGGATTGTAGGCTATCGGTAAAGTAATTTTCCGTAAGAATATTACTATTGAAGTCACCGGCAATCAGTATGTTTGTGTATAAGACGGATAATGCTTGGAGTTGTTCAATTAGAGGTGATATATCTAACTGTCGATTTGGTCTATAGATACAGCCCACCAGCAGTTTTTGATCACAATTTCGAATTTCAAGAAATAATGACTCATGTGTTCGAGATGATGATCTGTGCAATAATTTACAGGATATGCCAGTCTTTACAAAAATGGCCACGCCACCGGCATGTCCTTCCCTGTCCGCACGGAAAAGCTTGTAGCCCTTTAAAGCAAGAAGATTATCTTTCATCGTTGGTGTGAACCACGTCTCTGAAATGCATATGACATCAATATCAGAATGTTCAAAATTCTCACGAAACTCATCAATTTTATTAAAAAGGCTCTGTGCATTTATATGGCAGATTTTTAGGCCAATTTTTTGTGCAGAGAGTATTTTTAATAATGTACTTAACTCACCTTCGGAATTTCCTACTTTGTTATTTAATCGGTGTGTCATTTAAATAGGTGAAATGGAAAATAGCAACAAACTGCAGTTCAGGAGGCACGTAACTAGCTGCAAAATGATAAAACTTAATACAAGCAAAATAATTAGAATTGTAAAATGCTGCAAATAACTTAATTTTTGTGAACAAAATAGAACAACGTAAGATATAGAGATTCATAGATGTTTTATAATAATAAATGTTAAACGAAGAGAGACAAAAAACAAAATATAAAAGAGAAGAAAAAACTAAGAGCATACGACTATTAATTGCTGTGAGTGGTGATGTTAGCTTCAGAATTGGTGTTGATAGCAAGAGTACGAAGAAAGGTATCCAGCTCAAGAAAAGAATTGATGCGTTTTGGTTCGTCACTTTGAAAATGTTTAATAAAAACGGAGCCACGCAGAGTAAATACAGCTGAGAGCACATTTTTCCGCTTCTCTTGCAGTGCAAATTTCAATAGGCGATGATTTTCTCTAGTCATTCCCTCGTTGACATAGAATGGAATGTCTGACTGCAAGCCGATATGTTTAAGAGTTAATTGTTTACCATTTGCACGTCTGAAAGCCGCAATAGCTCTTAAAAGAGAGTTGCGACTATATGTTGTATCGAGCGTTAGAACAACATCAGGGTCGATTTTTGACTGCAATTTACGTGGCATACGATGAATACTGTTGATATTCGGCGGAGGATGATTAATGGTCTTGCACAGCTCATGGAAATAGCCAGGAAGGTTTTCGTTTTCATGATATGGGATCCCATGAAATCTTAGTTCCCGAGAAACAGTAAGATTCTCTTGCCTCGAGATTCGCTCATTTAGGAGCACAATATCCCGCTTAAGAGATTGTGTTTCAGATGTTTGTGCTTCCAATGTACTCACACGTTGCTGTATAGAGACCAGATCTCCGCGCAGCTGATCCATTTGTTGTTTGAAAACGCCGAGAATAGCTTCTTGAGACTGCGCTATTTTAGCCGCAATAAGATCGCCTTGTAGAATCAGTCGTTGGTCCAGCAATTGTATAAGCTTAGGTGTATTCCCATGGTCGAAACGCTTTGGAGTCCCAATTTGTGCAGCAGCCGTATTGACTTGACGACTTAATGGCGTTGACATTGTAATTTTATTAATTTTTTTTTTTTTTTTTTTTTTTTTTTTTTTTTTTTTGTTATTTATCGGTGACACTTAGAGGTCGTACTCTCTTAATCTCTTATGTTCCACAGGTTCTACAGATTTAGCGAGTAACACTAAATTAGCGCTATTAAGAATTTGCAGAGCACGATCGGAGAATAAGAAACCACAGAAACTGAATTTATTGACAGAATTTGTCCAAGTTTCAAACTTTCGATATATGTTTTAATTTCCGGGTAACTTTACAGACGAATTAAGATTTAATTTGGAACACTTGGTTCACTTTTGCCGAGGTTAGATTACAAAAACACGGAGCGCCTTTAGAACACGACTTAGCTCATTGAGTGTGTGTCATGTATATGTACTTTCGCGTCTTTTCCCTACCTTTCGTTTAATAAGAACGCGCTGCTGCGGTTTCAATATCGAACTGCCTTAACTGTTATGCGTTTATTCATTTCGCGAAATGTGTAATTGAAAATAAGCAAAATTTATTTTATGCTTCTAATGCATTTCCTAGACGTGCAACTTATAATTTTCTGCTTATTGCTTACGGCGGGTACGAGATTGGTGATTTACGAGGGTCTAAATTAATGTTCCTGATTTTTACGTGTAGCGCATTAAACTCCTATTGTTTTTTCTGTTTCCTTGTATCGTTTTAAAATTGTTAATTTTTTGCTTTCCCTTGCCATTTCCTGCTTCATTTCCACTCTAACCTATCTTCTTGTAAAAACACAATATACTCCTATTAACCCTCCTTTAATTATCAATAGAACTGTGCCACTAATGCCATATCATATGTTGCGATGAAAAATCTGCTCTTTTATGTATGGTCTATTTTTAAAACTATTTACTATTAAGTCTTCGAAAATTTTTGGTGTGTTATTAAGATTTAACATTTTATCAGAGTAAAAATATTTCTCTTCTATCATGGCTCGAGAGTTAAAAAAATTTTCCTTTTGAATTGTGATACTGCAATTCGAAAAAGTTATAAGGGCGTTATTGGTTAACGTTATATTTCTTTAGTCACAGGTTTGATTTATAGTTAATTTTTTTTGCGTTTTTCACCATAACGGTTCCTTCATCAATATACTTGATAAACGTTTTTTTTTATTGAAAATGGAATTGCAATTATCCTGGATAGCACAATGCTGACTTCTTTTTAACTCATTTAAGATGGCGTTTTCTTCATCATTCATCAATCATTTGCCATTATTTCGAAAAATTCATTATTAGGGACTGGAGTGATTAGGTTGACTTCTGTCTGTATTAGGTTTCGGGGGACCTTAATCACAATTATTATTGAATTTTGTGCGTGGGACAATATCCCGACTCTAAGGAATTTCAATTTGAAGAAATATATTTTGAATTTCTCTATCTCTTCCGGAGTTAAAATGCTTGGATATATTATACCGCTTTTTGCTGCTGCTATGCTATCCTGAATCAGATTTGTTTTGTTTTCGATACTATTTCATTTAAACATTTGCTCAATGAACCTTTGGTGGTTTGAGATATTTACGTATTTCGAGTCTATTGTGTTCAAAAATTGTCTGCCCTGTTCTATGGCTACTTTTAATGCTCCTAGGGTGGCGTTGAAGTGATTGTTAATGGCTATCTGTTCATTAAGGCCCTTTATTGCGTTGTGATCATTTTCCACTACTGTTGTAAGGTGGTTTTCTATTTCTTGTCTATCCGGATCGTCCATGACCCCAAATAGCCATTTGGTTTCTGTGCCTATTGCATTTATTAACCCTCTCCTTTGGCGTTTATGTTCGTAGGGATTTATAGACTGCAACTTTAATCTAATTCTTTTGATATCGTTTATTAACAATAATTTGTTGTAAATGGTTACATTATTTATGTAGTCTTCCATCGAGTTGAGCATACTTGCAATCTCTTGCGGGTGGATTGTGTGCAGAATGGTGTATGCATCCTTTACTATTTCTGTGTTGAACATGTGAACCTCAATAAAGCCTTTCTGTTCGTTAATTGGGGACACCATCAGACTCCCATGAGCGGTTGTGATGAATAAAAGGACGACCGGAATCATCTGAAAATTTTTTATTACTTTGGACTTATGGCTTTTATAGTTTTTTGAAGCGTCTTGTACTGGTTTTTACAGGTCATACTGCATGCCCTTTGCGCTCGTATATCTTCAACTATATTTTAAAATTTATTTCTCGATTTTCCTGCATGGCTGAAATTGCTATATCTAATGCTATGGTAATACCGGTTCGGTTAATTCCCGCACTACAATGTATTACCAACTTAGGGTACACGTTATTTTTACATTCCGCCGTCTTTTGATTCTTCCTGACTTTATCCCAAAATTCTAAAAGGTGTTTGGAATTGGGTGCTTCCCCATCTGGCCATGAACGAAATTGCCAATGTTCAATACTGCGTTCTTCCCCATATCTTATATTCGATATTCGTAGTTTGATTCTGACAAAATGATTCTACACTATGAAGCTTACGGTTTCAATATTAAAATTTTTGCAATTAAACATATCCCCTTTATTTCCTCCCCAGTATTGGTGACACCCTTTTTCTTCTACTCTTGCTAGCATGACAATATTAAAACAATTTTGTTCCCATATCGTTTGCCAAAAATCACTTGCTGTGTTTACTAGTGGATTTTGCGTGGCGATATATTTATTCGGACAACGGACTCCATTCACGTAATTTGCGTGAATGTAATCGGAGCTATTTGTGTTTTTTATTCGCACTCGATTATGCTCAAAACATGGCACATCAGCATATCTGTTTTTTGACTTATTTCTGAAGAATGGATTTTTTGTATATTTAAGTGGTTTTTGGGGAAGATTTTTGTGCTCTGTTTTTAACCCTTTAATGCCTACGCGACTAAGTGACTTTTCTACATCACTAGTTGTAGTGATTTCATTTTTTCTATAAACTGCACAGAAATTTTTCTGATTGTCGTTGTCCGTTTTTGCCGCTGTCGCTACGCAGCTAAGTCCCACCAGCGGCGAAAAAACGGGAAAAAGGAGGGCAGCACTTCGAGCCCAGCTGCTCGACACTTTTCCCGCCGGGCTTGACGGGCAACACCGGTGGGTTTTAAATAATAATATAAAAGAACAGTTGCAAGTGAAACACGTCCGCGATTTTCTACCACGTTCCGATTTAAAATAGAAGTCAGTGTAGTGTATTGTGAAGTGCGGGCCGCGTTCGCGATACCTTTTTTTTCTCCAATAATCGTCGGTAAATTTGCCACGGGACTCTTTTAAAACCCACGAATCCAACAGCAATCAACGCAGAAACAACGCCAACCACAACAGCAGCAGAAACAACAACAGCCTCAGCAGCAGCAATCGTCACGACAGAACCACGACACCAATCCCTCCGACGCCACCAGTCAAAGGTACGAGCTTTTATTTCTTCTACATACGATTTCCCTTGCCCCATTTCGGTCGCAAGACCAATAATTCTTTACGGGTCCAAACATTGGCGATCCTGCCAGGAGGCCTGGCTTCTGGGAGAAAAATTCCATCCAGAGCCCATTTCAGTGCACGCGGTGTGAGCCTTCCAGTGCCCTTCAAAGTTCTAACGGACATTGGAAGTGCAGGGCTTGGATTTTTCTCATTCGAATTTAAGTGCCTGTCTCGCTCTCATGACAAGGGGAAACCAACAGGTGAGCGGCAGCGGGGTGACCAGTGCGTGTATTTGCGTTGCTTTGTGTCTACAGTTGATTGGCCTAACGGCTTTTTGCACGCAAGAAAAGAGAAGACAAAGCAAATTCGACGACAAGCTCGTTGGTCAGCTATATCGCAGCGCTGCTACCGTTTGTCTGTTCGGTCGCTGTTTCGATCTTTCGATTTGAATTCGCTGTTGGCGTACGAAGCAAGGCGGATTTTTCTCGCATGCGATTTCTTCACTCAGAAGAATTTGACTTATTGCATACACCAGACGAAAATTGTTAGTAGGCTGCACTGCCTAGCCTGTTGAGAAATAAAGTATTGACAATTTAAATTCGACTACTTATTTTATTTGCGTATTTGCTAAATTGATTGGTGTGCTAGCTGACCAATTTAAATAAAGCCTGAACAATTTATAAACGATTTGAATTCCCAGATCAAGCAAATTAGACGAAAGAACGTTGGTCAGCTATATCGCAGCGCTGCTACTTTGGTTTATTTCGGTCGCTGTTTCAATCGTTCGATGGACATAATTTTGATTGGAAATTTCAACGATGCTCTCAATGGATTCATAGATTCGTGCAGATTAAGTAAGAGGTATGATGAAAATTCCTCGAGATTTCTGCTGGACGACGCGAGGACGGACCTCGACTCAGTGTGGAGAAGGTTTCGAACGGCTTACGACGACGCCTGTCTTTCCGATGCTGTCAATACGGACGAAGTTACAAATCTGTCGAATACTCCAGAGGCGTGTAGGGGGGTTTATTACGAAGCCAAAGCCCATCTTCTTAAGCTACTGGATCTCCTTAAAAACTCAGTGGATTCGACGTCTAGCATGCAATACCATACCTCTAATGTAAAAATTTCTTCACCACCTACAAACATCTTTCTCGGTCGCGAGCACATTCTCCATCAGGGTCGAGCGATTCAGCCAAAGTATTACACTTTGGCAACACGATACGCTCCGCGTATCACCAAAGGAGCGTCGACGCGTGTTATCTACTTACGGTCGTCGCTCACCATCGCCTCGCCCCCTTGAATCTGTACGTTACCAGCCACGCCCCTTCAAGTTTCTTTGCGTAACGCAAGGCGGGCAGTATGTCCGTTTTTGCCGCTGTCGCTACGCAGCTAAATCCCACCAGCGGCGAAAAAACGGGAAAGAGGAGGGCAACACTTTGAGCCCAGGAGCTCGCCACTTTTCCCGCCGGGCTTGACTGGCAACACCGGTGGGTTTTAAATAATAATAGAAAAGAACAGTTGCAAGTGAAACACGTCCGCGATTTTCTACCACGTTCCAATTTAAAATACGAGTCAGAGAAATGTATTGTGAAGTGCGGGCCGCGTTCGCGACACCTTTTTTTTCTCCAACAATCGTCGGTAAATTTGCCACGGGACTCTTTTAAAACCCACGAATCCAACAGCAATCAACGCAGAAACAACGCCAACCACAACAGCAGCAGAAACATCAACAGCCTCAGCAGTAGCAACCGTCACGACAGAACCACGACACCAATCCCTCCGACGCCACCAGTCAAAGGTACGAGCTTTTATTTCTTCTACATACGATTTCCCTTGCCCCATTTCGGTCGCAAGACCAATAATTCTTTACGGGTCCAAACATTGGCGATCCTGCCAGGAGGCCTGGCTTCTGGGAGAAAAATTCCATCCAGAGCCCATTTCAGTGCACGCGGTGTGAGCCTTCCAGTGCCCTTCAAAGTTCTAACGGACATTGGAAGTGCAGGGCTTGGATTTTTCTCATTCGAATTTAAGTGCCTGTCTCGCTCTCATGACAAGGGGAAACCAACAGGTGAGCGGCAGCGGGGTGACCAGTGCGTGTATTTGCGTTGCTTTGTGTCTACAGTTGATTGGCCTAACGGCTTTTTGCACGCAAGAAAAGAGAAGACAAAGCAAATTCGACGACAAGCTCGTTGGTCAGCTATATCGCAGCGCTGCTACCGTTTGTCTGTTCGGTCGCTGTTTCGATCTTTCGATTTGAATTCGCTGTTGGCGTACGAAGCAAGGCGGATTTTTCTCGCATGCGATTTCTTCACTCAGAAGAATTTGACTTATTGCATACACCAGACGAAAATTGTTAGTAGGCTGCACTGCCTAGCCTGTTGAGAAATAAAGTATTGACAATTTAAATTCGACTACTTATTTTATTTGCGTATTTGCTAAATTGATTGGTGTGCTAGCTGACCAATTTAAATAAAGCCTGAACAATTTATAAACGATTTGAATTCCCAGATCAAGCAAATTAGACGATAGAACGTTGGTCAGCTATATCGCAGCGCTGCTACTTTGGTTTATTTCGGTCGCTGTTTCAATCGTTCGATGGACATAATTTTGATTGGAAATTTCAACGATGCTCTCAATGGATTCATAGATTCGTGCAGATTAAGTAAGAGGTATGATGAAAATTCCTCGAGATTTCTGCTGGACGACGCGAGAACGGACCTCGACTCAGTGTGGAGAAGGTTTCGAACGGCTTACGACGACGCCTGTCTTTCCGATGCTGTCAATACGGACGAAGTTACAAATCTGTCGAATACTCCAGAGGCGTGTAGGGGGGTTTATTACGAAGCCAAAGCCCATCTTCTTAAGCTACTGGATCTCCTTAAAAACTCAGTGGATTCGACGTCTAGCATGCAATACCATACTTTTAATGTAAAAATTTCTTCACCACCTACAAACATCTTTCTCGGTCGCGAGCACATTCTCCATCAGGGCGAGCGATTCAGCCAAAGTATTACACTTTGGCAACACGATACGCTCCGCGTATCACCAAAGGAGCGTCGACGCGTGTTATCTACTTACGGTCGTCGCTCACCATCGCCTCGCCCCCTTGAATCTGTACGTTACCAGCCACGCCCCTTCAAGTTTCTTTGCGTAACGCAAGGCGGGCAGTATGTCCGTTTTTGCCGCTGTCGCTACGCAGCTAAATCCCACCAGCGGCGAAAAAACGGGAAAGAGGAGGGCAACACTTTGAGCCCAGCAGCTCGCCACTTTTCCCGCCGGGCTTGACTGGCAACACCGGTGGGTTTTAAATAATAATAGAAAAGAACAGTTGCAAGTGAAACACGTCCGCGATTTTCTACCACGTTCCGATTTAAAATACGAGTCAGAGAAATGTATTGTGAAGTGCGGGCCGCGTTCGCGACACCTTTTTTTTCTCCAACAATCGTCGGTAAATTTGCCACGGGACTCTTTTAAAACCCACGAATCCAACAGCAATCAACGCAGAAACAACGCCAACCACAACAGCAGCAGAAACATCAACAGCCTCAGCAGTAGCAACCGTCACGACAGAACCACGACACCAATCCGTCCGACGCCACCAGTCAAAGGTACGAGCTTTTATTTCTTCTACATACGATTTCCCTTGCCCCATTTCGGTCGCAAGACCAATAATTCTTTACGGGCCCAAACAGTCGTGAAAAATTTTTATTAAATTCTTGTGAAAAGTTTTCTCTCTTTCTTTCATTTTTGGTCTTACATTTGTCGTAGTCGGCTCTGAAATCACTTCGTTTGGTCCCTCCCAGACTGGGGAAAATTTATTTTTTCGATTTTGGTTTTTTAACCAGACTTTGTCTCCGAGTACAATACTCTTTAGAATTTTTGTCATAATACTTTTTCTTTTGCCGCTTTATGATTGTCCCTCACTATTTCGTAACTGCATTGAATTTGGTATTGCACAATTTTGCTGTAATCGTCTGGATTGTACTATATACTGGACCTGGTTTTTTCTTTTACTTGATTGGAATTTCAAATTCGAAACCGAAAAGTGTTCTACTTCATCCCAATTTGTGCCATCCTCGTTTACAAAATTTCGTAAAAATTCTGCAAGAGGTCGGTGACTCCTTTCGAGAGCACCGTTGGCTTGTGGGTGGTACGGAGAAGTTTAAGATTTCTTTATTCCAAGAATTTTTCAAACTTCTTTAAACAAATTTGACATGAAATTTGTTCCGTTGTCCGTTACTAAAGATTTTGGAATATTAAATTTTGAAATTCCTTCATTAAAAAATGCTCGTTCAACCGTTGAGGCTTCCGCATCAAGTATGGCTATGCAAATGAAATATTTTGAGAAATCGTCCAAAAATGTGAGAATATATTTTTTATTCCTAGCTGAGATGGGAAGTGGACCAACTATGTCCATGAAGACTTTGTCGTATGGTCTATGGGGTGTGTCTGTTATCGTCATAGGCATTTTCTCCAGCCGTGAGCTTTTATTTTTTTTTGACGAAGCTTGCATGATTCGATATATGATTTTATTTGGCGCTGCATGCCTTCCCATTTGTATTGCTTTCTGATTCTTAAGTAAGTTTTTAAAAATCCCTTATGTCCTGCAATTGATGTATCATGGAACGTTTTCAAAATTTTTTTGATATCTTCTGGGTCTGTTAGGAAGACCGCGATGTCTTCTCCCCCTAAGGGTCCTTTGATTTCATCGTTTGCGACTTCTCTATTTATCTCTATAGCTCGGTTTTTTGCTCTTGTTACTACGCTAACTTTATTATCTGCAGGTGTAATTCTGCTCAGAGCGTCTGCATTTAGGTTACTTTTCCCTGGTTTGTAACAAATTTCGAAGTCGTACTCTAATAACTTTAAACGGAAAAGTCCTAATCTAGTGTCCTGATTCTTTTAAATTAGCTATTCCTTTTAATGGTTTGTGGTCAGTGTAGATTTTAAAATGTTTTCCTAAAAGATTCGTTCTAAAGTTTTTAACTGCCCAAACTATAGCGAGAAATTCCTTTTCGATAGTAGAGTACCGTTTTTCAGTGGCACTAAGCGCTCTGCTGGCGTAGTAAATTGGAAGGTCTTTTCCTGGCTCCCCTTGAGACAAAACTGCTTCTAGTGCCTCATTACTAGCGTCGGTGGTTAAAATGAAAGTTTTATTAAAATCTGGGTAAGTAAGCATTGGTGGACTGGTTATAGCGATTTTTAACTGTTCCATTGCCTTTTGACATTCGAGAGACCACATGAATTTTGATTCTTTTCGCAATAATTTTGTCAAAGGTAGACATATTTATTTTCGCAGCATCGGGTATGAATTTCCTATAATAGTTAATTAACCCCAATAATGCCTGTAGCTGTTTTATATTTTTCGGCGCCTGTATGTTTTTCACGCATTCTACCTTTCCTGGATCTGGCAAAACTCCTGCTTCTTAACATTTGTGTCCTAAATAAATTACCTCTTTCTGCAGAAAATTGCCTTTTTTTGTTTGCAATTTTAAATTATGCGTTCTAAGCACCTCTAAGACTTTCATTAGGCGAACTTCATGTTCTTTTAGGTTTCTTGCGTAGATGACAATGTCATCTAAATAAACGGAACAGTCCATACCTTCGAGGCCTGTTGAAATACTGTTCATAATTCTTTGAAAAGTTGCCGGAGCTCCCGTTAGACCGAAAGGCATTCTCGCAAATTCAAAATGTCCAGTGCTGAAGGCAGTTTTTGCTCTAACCTTCTCATTTACCAAAACTTGGTGGTAGCCACTGGCTAAATCCAATGTAGAGAAATAACGACTATATGCCAATTGATCCAGGATTTCGTCGATTCGCGGAATTGGAAAAACCTGTTTAATAGTGATTTCGTTTAATTTTCTGAAATCCATCACAAGTCTCCGTTTTTCACGCCATCTGCTTCCCTGCTTTTTTTGGGACTAAAATTATTGGCGAGTTCCACGGGGATTTACTCTGTGTGATAATGCCATCGTCAAGCATTTTTTTCACTTGCGTATTAATTTCTGCTTTATGCTGTTCGGGCAATCTATATTGCCTTGAATTTATAGGCGGATGTTCTGCTATTGTTGGAATTTCGTGAGCTAAAACTGTCGTGTAAGACAAGTGGTCTCCCTGCAGGTGAAAAATATCGGAGTAGTCATAAAATATTTTTCTCATTAAATCAAGCTCTTCTTCATTCAGGCTTTTATCTAATTTAACTACTGCCCATAAAGAGTCCAATCTCCCTTCTGCGTTTCATTCTCTATTTATCTGATTTATCATTGATACTTCTAATTCATCGAACTCTGACCCTGACTCCAAATCTAACACAGTTCCCTCATTTACTTGTACGGCTTCGATAGTCGTATTCATTATTGGTACATGGCCTTTGCCATTATTGACCACTGTGAGTGTATTTCCTACGAAGACGTTCGGCTTTATTTCCTTTTTATGAATCACTAGACTCCCTTCTAGCCCTTTAATGCACACTTCAAGTTGGAAGGCACAAACTGAAGAGGAAAAGTCAATAGTTCAAAAAAACAAAGAAGAAATTAGCAAAAAATTTCGAAGTGAATTGGTGAATTGGATACGGCACTTCAAATGATGGGAAAACGGCACGGAAATTTTTCAATTATGTTAACATATCCGCAAAGATTACAGGAAGAGATATTAACTTGATACAGAATTTTGCTCTCATTTTGAAAGTCGTATCATCTGGTTTACAAATTAATTTTGAAACTTTTGGTTCTTTGTTGAAAGACACATTTGATTTGTATACAAGACTTTATGGGTGGTATTTCATGCCTATTACAATACATAAGGTGTTATGTCACGGCATTGATATCATGAAAAACTTTTCTTTGCCTATTGGTATGCTGTCAGAGGACGCACTAGAGTCACGGCATAAAGATTTAAGAAGTATTCGTTTGGAAAATTCAAGAAAATGTTCCAGGGAAGCATGCAATAGGGATATGTTGAGAACTCTATTACTGTCTTCAGAACCTTAAATTTTTCAGTTTAGAAAAATGCAAGAAAAAAATCAATTAAATATGAAGAGATAAGCTTATATGTTTTCGCTCCAGAACAAGCTGACTCTGATAGCTCACTAGATATAGACTTTGAAGCTTTGTTATCTGAAGAATCGGAGAGTGATTTTAGTGAATAAGGCATGTCATCAAAACTTTAAAAATTATTTTATTTGTTGCATATTTGTAATTTTTTTTTTAAATATACACTGAATTCGATATACACTTTTGCCTATTTATGTTTTCGTTATTGTAAAAATCGACTGCAGACTAAAACAAAAAATTAATATTGACAAATTTAGGTATTCTTAAATAAAATCAAGAAGAATTAACACTCCAACATTCGTTAATTTTGGAACAGCAGTGGTTATTGAATGAGCGTACGGGCGAAAGCGGTCCAATTGTTTCGTTGAATTTTGATGCATTTACACTGCAATGCAATTATCGTAAGTCGTCGTGTAGACCTAAAATTTTTTTGAATTGTGATAAATATATATTTTAAGTGTTGAAATCCATAAAAAGTTTCTTTAATTTTTAATTCTGTAAAAAAATTTCTATATGAAAAAGTGCACCATTAAACTGCGCAATTTGAAGGGGCGTTGTTTCTGAAGGGGGCGTGGAACCAAGAGAAATTTTTGGGATCCACATTGTTTTCTTGTAAATAATCTGTGTACTAAGTTTAAGCTTTCTAACTTTAAAACTGTGGAAATTAGAAAATCACTTTATATGGGAGGTGGGCGTGGCAGTTGGCGAAATTCTATGATTTTCTCAAAATTTCTTAATTTGGGGTATAGTAATACTCCAACCAAATTTCATTGCTCTACGACCACGCCTTCTATTTTTGGCCAAGAAATGTAAGGAGTCGCGACACTGTGCAGCGTACAGCAGTAGCAGATTTTAAAATAACAGCCGTTTATATATTCATCGGTAATATAGCAGCCTTAGCGCAAAATGAAGCATAAAACGAAAATATAACGGCCTACAAGGCAGTCAACGCATAAAACAGCAACAGATTCGAACACACCAGCACCGTCACACACATTCAAAAGAGTAACCTACCAGAGCATGACCAGGGACATTGGCTTGCCTACAGTCTCAGATTTCAACCTGGTAGCCGCAACGATTTTATAAAAGTCACGATGCTCGTGACTTGCCGAAGAGGGGAGGGATGTTGTGAGTCGTAGCCAACACCAATTACGTCACGCCACACTCCAACGTCACACTACCAGCTCCAAACGGGAAAAGAGCCACAACACATGAGAACAATCAAACCTCAGCAGAGGAGTTCGACGACACAACGCCAAGAATGAAATTCGACACTCTTTTATCAACAACAACAACCGCTTATGACCAGAGCTTCAACGGCTGAGCAACAACCACACGCTTGTTTAGTCAAGAGCTTATGCGACGATCGGAAGCCAATACAGCCAGATATAGTGACGCAATCAACGCAACGTATGCAAAGAAGCAAATAAGCGAGTCAGCAATCATAAACAACTACATAAGCGATGCATAAGAGGTTCAACGTCTTCAAACGCTGACCTACGTCAACAATGAAAGCCGAAATGGAAACATAGCAATAAAGCTGTTGGCGTAACTCGCAACATCAACAACAGGCGATCGAGAAGGGCATGAATCTCAGTGGCAGTAGCAGTAGCAAGAGACTAGCCGCTGCTGAGACAAGAACAACAACAAAAACAAGTGCAGCGTAGGCACAGCGGCAGGGGAAGACCGAAAACTAGCTGATGCAGAATCAATATCTAATATTGCTAGATCGGTAATATTAATCTATTTAAGCGACGCTTCGATCTATGGAGGAGGACTTCTGCACACGAACTCATCCAAGGGCCACGACGTAGAAGTAAATAGTTTAAAATAGTAAGGATATTTGTGTTGACATTATAGGATTCAGTTTATTAAATAAAGGAATAAATCCTATTTGTTGATGTTTTTAATATAACAAAGGAAAAACAGGGACTATTATACGCTCGACATTGTCTGAGCGCTTGGTACCTAAACGTTGGAATTTAGTGACATTTGTGCCCTCGACACAGTCTGAGCACTGTGCCCACTATTACTCAACAAGGCAGAACCGTTCCTTATTGCGACAATTAAGGGGCAATCCAGATCTCGAAAATTAACTCATACTCATCTGTAACAAAACATGTCGACATTAAGGCAAAGTTTATCCGCCAAAACATCTAGAACAAGAAGGTCAATGTCAAATATTTACCGATGGGCGAGATGGTGGCAGACATATTTACTAAGGGAGTCACTGCGGAGAAACTGATTTCTTTATCAAACAAATATGGGCTGCGCTAAATAAATTTTTCCAGTCTTTTGAAATTTTAAATTTTAAATTAATTAATGTATTTCTATAATGTAAAAGGTACGCGACAAATATGATTTTCAGGAAAGGTGTTCCAAACTAAACAACAATAATTTTGTCCTGCTTAGAAATTCTCAAGTTAAAAATACAACCGTGTAATAAAATCTCATCACACATTTTTCTTAGTTCTAATAAAGTTCTCAAAACATCATGGGGCCTTTTTTCATTTTATTTTGGGGCCAAATTTCATTTTTGATTTGGGGTCATTTTTCGTAATGCAATATGGCTTCAAATTTTGAAGCCTTTTTTTTTATTTTAAGTTTGGGGCCATTTTGCATTGGGGAAATTTTTCAAGGAGCCAAAAAGGCAGTAAGGGCTTCTTTTTAAATGAATGGATATGCATTATTTTTGATCTCAGAACATTAACTTTTTTTATCATAGTGTGTTTGCGGGCGGTATATCGAAAAATAGAAAAAAGTGAATTCTGAAACAAATGTTAGTAGAAAGAGCCTTTCAACATTAAGGTCACGATATCAAAGAGTGAGTATAAATAGTAAAGAGGTAACAAAAGTCTCTTTCACTCAATTCGCTTTAAAAATTTCGTGCAATGGATATGAGCTACTTCAAGGCAAGACAAAATTCTGCCTTGGCGAATTAGAGAATATGAGATGATACGAAATTCATTCATAAATTACGCACGCGTAATTATGCTTAGTGACGAAGCAAAAATAGAATTGAAAACGAAGAAACAAATGATTTTCTCCCTTTTTCGTTTCTCCTCAATTGACTATAGCTAGGATTTTGAATTTTTGCATATATCGGGAAAAGTGATGTGCGATTATGGCAATACAGCAGAGGATGAAAAATTTGAAGTTGTAATTTAAGAATGAATTTTTTTATTTATGTATTTATTTAAGTATTTCAAATTGATTAATTTTTTGCTTTAAATATTAGTTGAAATTATTAATGTATCATAAATAAGAAAATTTAATTGAAAATCGCATAAATGCAATATATGTATACTTACAACTTCATAAAGAAGTGCCAATGCTTTGTTGGCTTCTACTGCATTCCCTTCAGAACTTTGAAGGAACGACAAAATTGCATTTTTTTCCTTTTTGGGCATTTTTTTCGGTATTTTTTGGGTCTAGAAGAAAACTTCCACGCCACTAAGTACATTTTTATATTAGGCCTATTCACGAGACCTCGGTATTGTTGCAAAATTGTAAAAGTGTAAAAATTTAGTTAAGCTTCCAACAACAACTTGTATTGAAAAATCTTGCACTTTTGCACTTTTGCCACGATATCGAGGTCTCGTGAATAGGCCTATTGATTTATATTTTTGCCACACGGTAATTTTTATAGCCTCTAAAACATTTCATTGGAGAAAAACAATGTAGCAGATGTAGTTTTCCACCTCCTCTCCGATTTTATTTGTTTTTCGCATAGGTACTCCTAAAATAGAGGGCCCCGAGCTCAAATCTTCAATCAATATTTTCGGAAAGACTGCTTTAGCCGCAGGCAAAAAGTTGTCTATAAGAGACAGACTTAATACTTTACGGTATTGTGATGAGGGGGCTCGATCAGAAAAATAATGCCGAACGAAAATATGTAGACACACAACCATCGACTTAAAAATTTTATCATATCTTTTTAGGAATCTTGAATGTCAAGATTGGCATTAGATTTAACCCATAAAATACCTTCCTACTGAAAAGTAAAAAAAAAATTTTTTAAGTCTTACGAAAACAAAATCAAAAAAATTAAGAAAAAAATTAAAAATATAAACAATCATTTAAAAAATTTTCCTCAGTTAATCAATTGAAAATAACATGCACGCTTCGAATTTAGAACTTTAAATTTCTTTTTGATTTCAAAAGTCAACAAAACGCGATATCAAAACTCACACAAAAAGCACACGCAAAATTTCACACACATGATGAAAACTTTCGACTGCTGTAAGAAGCCAAAAATGAAATGGACAAAGCAAATTAAAAAGTAGAAACCGGTTTAAGTTACATATATCAAATGAGAGTGAAGAAACGGCGAAAAAGTACTATAGCAGGAAAGGAGATGTAAAATATATGTCCTGCTGTGCGAATTTTTCATTCAGTTATTTAGTAGCCCATCTCCTCGCATGATTTTCAAATTGGAAATCACTCAAAGAGCGCACTGAGACTTTTGTTACCTCTTTACTATTTATACTCTTTGACGAAAGAGGTGGTTACCGACGAAAACATCAAAAAAATTCACAAAATGATTTTGAATGACCGTAAAATGAAGTTGATCGAGATAGCAGAGGCCTTAAAGATATCAAAGGAACGTGTTGGTCATATCATTCAACAATATTTGGATATGAAAAAGCTCTGTGCAAAATGGGTGCCGCGCGAGCTCACATTTGACCAAAAACAACAACGTGTTGATGATTCTGAGCGGTGTTTGCAGCTGTTAACTCGCAATACACCCGAGTTTTTGCGTCGATATGTGACAATGGATGAAACATGGCTCTATCACTACACTCCTGAGTCCAATCGACAGTCGGCTGAGTGGACAGTGATCGGTGAACCATCTCCGAAGCGTGGAAAGACTCAAAAGTCCGCTGGCAAAGTAATGGCCTCTGTTTTTTGGGATGGGCATGGAATAATTTTTATCGATTATCTTGAGAAGGGAAAAAACCATCAACAGTGACTATTATATGTCGTTACTGGAGCGTTTGAAGGTCGAAATCGCGGCAAAACGGCCCCATATGAAGAAGAAAAAAGTGTTGTTCCACCAAGACAACGCACAGTGCCACAAGTCATTGAGAACGATGGCAAAAATTCATGAATTAGGCTTCGAATTGCTTCACCACCCACCGTATTCTCCAGATCTGGCCCCCAGCGACTTTTTATTGTTCTCAGACCTCAAAAGGATGCTCGCAGGGAAAAAATTTGGCTGCAATGAAGAGGTGATAGTCGAAACTGAGGCCTATTTTGAGGCAAAACCGAAGGAGTACTACCAAAATGGTATCAAAAAATTGGAAGGTCGTTATAATCGTTGTATCGCTCTTGAAGGGAACTATGTTGAATAATAAAAACGAATTTTGACAAAAAAATGTGTTATTCCTTGTTATACCGGGGACTTATCAGCCAACCTGTTATGTATAGCCTACTTTCAATTTATGAATACTTTTATTTTCGTGAGTGTTCCGTGCGTGCGTGATATTTCTCTCACGCACGGTAAAAATCACGATTTTCGTACTCACGCACATGCACGGATATTTTCGTGAGTGTGCGTGAATTGTTTTATTAGCGTGCGTGAGCGTGCGTGATAAATTCCTTACGCGCCCAGCTCTACTCCGAATCACTTGCTGGTTGGCTGTCCTAATTCAACACAGACTCCGTAGCCAGAGAACGAACGGATTTGCTTAAAAAAACAGTGGCGAATTGCGCAGATGTTGAAGGACCGGTTGTGGAAGCGTTGGACCGTCGAATACTTGCCACAACTGCTGAATCGTGGAAAATGGCACGCCAAGACTACGCCAGTAAAAGTGGATAATGTTGTCCTTACATGTGACTCTAACTAACCTCGTGGCAACTGGAAAAAGGGTCGAATTGTTCGATTATTTCCAGCCAAGGACGGCCATGTGCGGGTGGTTGAAGTTAAGACCGCCACAGGGACATTCCGTCGTCCGGTTAACCGTTTGGCGCCATTGCATATTAGTAAATCCCTTGGTGATTTACGGGGGAAGGAGTGTTGTGGCAACCCTGATCAAAATACTAAAACAGCTGATGAGACGCAACAGTAAAGAAAACAGGACAGTTCGTTTTGAGATGTCGTCGTGCGCGGTCAACATGCTATTCAAAAACTTGTGAAATTTGTTCTTGACTTGCATTTTAACAATAAGTTCTAAATTCGTAAAATCTGTTCCCATTTTCGTTATTAACATTCAAATTCAATTTCAAACTTATACATACATATTAAAATTAAAATAAAACTATAAACATCATTGTTTGTAAATTCGTTGTGACTTCACACTTGCCGAACTTTTACAACACGATTTAACATGCACGTAGTTGCCATGCAAATACATATAAGTATATGCATGGCCACTTTAATATTCTATTCCGTTTCTTTTTGATTGTTGTCTGGTTTCAGACCTCTAAAATTACCACGTACCTGGTACTCTGGTCGCCCCGTCGCTGGATTTCTCGTCGGCTGGTGCCCACCTCGCTTCACGAGTTTTAAGTCCTCCGTTTATCTTATAAAAAAAAATTCGATTCGCTCTTTGGTTTTGTTCACAGTAATTCTTTTCGTTTGTTACACTTTACGTAGACAATAATTTATTTTATTTTATTTTATTTTATTCAATAATAAAAAATTCAACCTCTTTTTTATTCACTTTAATTCTTAGTAGTAGTAGTAAGTAAGTTTTTTATTGAAATTTAACTTATAAAAATAAAATAAAAAATTACAAGTTCTTAACTTCTAATAGGTCTTAACTTTTCCGTCGTCGACCATATATATCTTAATTCACATATATGTATCTTATTACAATAGTCGCTTCCTATACAGTTAAAACATTTCATCGATTATTTTTTGCCTATATATTAAAGTTTCCCTGATAAATTTTGCCAGTATGAACCAATTTTCCCCATTTAATTCACATAGAACTTCATCATTTTCAAGCGTTGGTCTGTCAAAGTAAACAATTCTGAATTCTGCAAAAATCGGGCATTCACCTATCAAATGCAGAACATCACCCTTAACTTGGAGATTGCACATAGTGCACAAAGTGGTTGAATTGCTAATATATGGCATATAGTACAATTTTAATAATTCTCCCCGTGTCTTAAAAATAGTTCGAATAGCTTCAATGTTATATTTGTCGTTGAAATAGTTATTCTCACCGAGGTCGTACTTGAGCTTGCTATATGCATCTCTGGTACTGCTATTTCTTGCCTTTTCAATAAAGCTTTCTCGATCTCTTGCTATAACTTTCTCGATAATGTTTTGTTGCCAAAGACACCAGTTGGTGCTATCACCTCTTTCCCACTCAACCTCTAACTCATTTCCTATTGCAGTCCATTTCTCAAAAACCAAAATATTTTCTTCCAGCAAAAAACGGGTCAGTATTTTTGGAATACGTCCATCGGAAAGATTCATTGCACGGTTCATGTATTCGAAATGGATTTTTAGGGTTTGAGTGAACAGCGTTGGTAGACCCGTTTCAATATATATCATGTAGTTCGGAGTATTTTTAGGCAGCCGGAAAGTTCTTTTTATGTAGCAGATTAACAGTTTTTCTACTTCGCCGAACCTATCTATACCCCTCACCTGAGCAGCATAAAACAGTATTGATTTGACTGCCGCTTCAAACACTCTATATCTGACTGACAGTTTAACTTTGTTATTTCCCAACACTTTTATCCACGACATATTTATGGCACGTTTCGCTTCTTTCAGCCTCTCTTTAAGGTGGTAGTTAAAGCTTGCATTAGAGCTCAACCATACTCCCAAATACTTATAAGTCTTCACAACTTCCAACTGCTGATTTCCCATCTGCCAATTTTCATCTCCCCTAAGTCGCCTTATATGCTTTCTAAAAACCATAATTTTAGATTTCGCTAAATTTACCTCCAAGCCCCATAATTCGCAGTATTGATACAGCTTATTTATCATCATCTGCATCATCCTTGGTGAGTCTGCGATTATTGCAACATCATCAGCATATAGCATAGTCTTAATGTTAACATTTCCGATAAAAACTCCACCTGGAAGAAAGCTGTTTAGGTCATCCAAAAATAACGCGAATAAAAGCGGACTTAAAATGCAACCCTGCCTTACACCTCCGGTTGTATCAAACCAATTTGACAAAAGTTCTCCATCCCAAACTGCCGATTTTGTGTCAAAGTAGAGATCTTGAATGACTTTCATTATTTTTGAAGACAGACCTAGGTTATATAATTTGTATAACATTGCGTTTCTATTTATATTGTCGAACGCTGCTTTGAAATCAACGTAAAAAACGTACAACTTCTTATTACGGCTTATATATGATCTTGCCAAGTTGGTAAGAACAAATATATTATCAATTGGAGAGTTCAAATGATGCGCGCAGCGCCTTTTATCGTTAACTTTTTGCCGAATAAATAAAATAAAAACTTAGAGCACTTTTGTTTGAACGCGCTTTGGAGCTTCTACAAAAGGGCGTCAGGGATCGCCTGTCTCCATTGTGGAAGTCACATCGAACCGGACGGGTGAGATTCAACAAAAAACATATATTTGAGAAAGGTTTTGTCTTTAAATCAGCTGATTGCGGCGAAATAACATAAGAGCTCTGGAGCTCTCAAGTTCTTCTTTGAGAGTATTCCAAAAGCTTTAAACAAACGTAGATCCTAAAAGTATGCTACGTAATTCAAAAATAATTAGCAAAAGCCCAAACCACAGTGGTGGCGAAAATAAAAACCACAGTGAAGGCGAAAATAAAAACCACAGTGGTGGCGAAAACAATGAGACTCGTTTTAAAATGAAAATGTATGAGCTAGAGGTTCTATGCGAAAAACTCAAAACAGAATTACTTGAATTAAAGCAAGAAAATAAAATATTAAAATCACATCTAGAAATCAAATCAACTCCAAAATCAGTTAATCTAACTCCTAATCCTGAGTATCAAACGGACGAAGAGGAACTTGCGTGCGAGACGAACTGGATCGTGAAAAAAAACAGGAAGAAGAGCAAAAAGCGAAAAGCTGAATCCTCAGCAGAAGTCGTTGAGGACGATGAAGCTCCATCTGGAAGCACGCAGAACAAACAAAATCCCATCAAACATTTGAATGAAAATGCTTTAAAAAATCGCAAACCTCCTCCTGTAATGATATCAGGGGTTCAAGAATATAACCTATTGTATCAAACAGTGAGTACACATGTTAAAAATGAATTTACAATAAAGCTACTGAACAACGACGTTTACAAAATAAATACAACAGATAGTACAGATTATCGAAGTCTTACCGCTTTTTTATCAACAAGCCAAGCAACATGGTACACTTACCAAGATAAGCATTCTCGACCTATTAAAGTGATGGTTAGAAATCTGCACTTTTCATGTCCACCGGCAGATATCGTTGCCGACTTGAAGCAAAAGGGTTTTAATATTATAAATGCAGTTAATAAGCTCCAGTGGAAAACTAAAAAGCCACTAAATATATTTATGCTTACTTTTGATTCATCCGAGGACGTAAATAAGATTCACGGCATTCGAAACATCCTGAACTCCATAGTAAAAATTGAACCAATACGAAATAGCACATTTATTCCACAATGCAAGAAATGCCAATCGTATGGCCATACAAAAAATTACTGTTCAAAGCAAGTCCGATGTGTTAAATGTGCTGGTAAGCATGAAACAGAAACTTGTCAGTTTAAAAAAACTGAGAAACCTAAATGTTGCAATTGCGGTGAAAATCACCCTGCAAATTACCGTGGCTGTGCTGTCGCCAAAGAACTGCAAAAAATCCGTAACCAGCGCAGAAAAGACCTTAGCTCTAATGTAAAACAGCGTTTCACATCCGTAACAGCTAACGACCCTCAAATAATGAATCCATCAAAAACACCACGACAACTGAGTACTTACGCACAAGTAACAAGAGTCGAAACTGTTAAACCTACTAAAAAGAGCACCGACACAGATGTATTATCGCTGTTACAGTCCATGATGCGCAAGCAGGATATATTTAACAAGCAACTAGAACAGCGTCTTGCTGATATCGAACTTCGCTTAAACATCTAAAAACATAATGAGTACAATTAGGATAATGGCATGGAATGCAAACGGCCTGTTAAAGCAGCAAAACGAGCTCGAATTAGTGCTCGAAACTGAAAAAATCGACATTTGTCTTATATCAGAAACTCACTTTACTAAGGAGTCATACATCAAATTTAAAAATTACTCGACATACCATACTATTCATCCAAGCAACAACGCAAGGGGTGGGAGTGCAGTTTTAATTAGAAATGGCATACAGCATTATGAGCTAGAACACAATTGTTCAGATAAATTCCAAATTACTAATGTTAATATAAAAACAAAGCAACAATATATTACGGTTGGTGCAGTATATAGCCCCCCCAGGCATACAATTTCCACTGATGAATATAAACAGCTTTTGGAATGTTATAAAACAAAATGTATTCTTGGAGGTGATTTCAACGCCAAACATACTTCCTGGGGTTCCAGGCTAATCACGACAAAAGGTCGAGCTTTATTATCCGCTCTAAACCAAAAAAGTTGGGACACGATATCTACCGGAAAGCCTACATACTGGCCAACCGATGATACAAAATTGCCTGATTTAATCGACTTTTTCATTGTAAATAAGATATCTCCTAACTACCTGCAAGCTGAAGAAGGTTTGGATCTGAATTCTGATCACTCTCCAATCTATTTAACACTCAGTGGTAAAATAATAATGAAAGAAGACAAGCCCTATCTGACAAATAAGAGCACGGATTGGGAGTATTTTAGATATAAACTTAACGAAAACGTAAACTATGAAGTGACAATAGACACAGCCGAAGACTTAGAACTCGAATGCATTAAATTCACAAAAGCGATTCAAAATGCAGCTTGGGAAAGTACGACTCAAGTTAAAAGAAAAAAAAATTGGAATTAATTATCCACTCGAAGTAAGAAACTTAATAAGTCAAAAGCGTAAGCTAAGAAAAAAATGGCACATGACCCGATCACCAATTGATAAGCAAAATTTTAACAACGCAGCTCAAAATCTTAAAAGAGTGCTTAAAGACATTAAAAATCGCACATGCAACCTGTTTCTAAGTGGCCTTAGTGCCGAACGAAGTTCAGGATACTCCTTGTGGAAATGCACCAAAAAATTTAAAAGACCTACGCAATACGTACCACCAATTAAAAAGGAAAATGGTCAATGGGCCAGAAGTGCCCAAGAAAAAGCGGATATTTTTGCCGAATCGCTCATGAAAACATTCTCAGCAGATGAGAATACTGCACACAATGACATAGTCATACACACATCAGTTACTACTAATGACGAACGACTTACTCAAGTCACTGTGGATGAAGTAACTAATATCATTAAAACACAGCTTAAAGATAAAAAATCACCAGGATTCGACCTAATAACAGCAGAAATCTTAAAGCAATTAACCCAAACGGCTGTAGCTAGATTAACACACCTTATAAATTCATCCTTTTTACTTAAGTATGTTCCCACTTTCTGGAAGGTAGCAGAAGTCGTGATGATTTCTAAGCCAGGTAAACCACCGCATGAAATTTCTTCGTACAGGCCGATTTCATTGTTGCCCACGATATCGAAAGTATTAGAACGTCTTTTACTTCATCGTCTTAAACCAATCATCGATAGACATAATCTTATCCCATCTCATCAATTTGGGTTTAGAGAAAAGCATTCAACCATTGAACAAATACACAGAATAACCAATATCATAGAAAAATGTCTTGAAGACAAAAAAGTTTGCTCTGCTATATTCCTGGACGTAGCGCAGGCCTTTGATAAGGTTTGGCATGAAGGTCTAAGCAAGAAATTAAGTTGTTTTCTTCCAACTGAATTTTGTGATATCCTGAAATCGTACCTAAGTGAGCGTTTCTTCCTTGTCAGAGATGAAAATTATTACTCCGAACTAAAGCCGATCAACGCTGGAGTGCCTCAAGGTAGTATATTAGGTCCGATATTGTATGTGTTATACACATCTGATATCCCTATGCCGGCTAATTCTGTCATAGCCACGTTTGCGGATGACACGGCTATTCTCACTGTTGCTGACACTGAAATCGAGTCCACGCAATTGCTCCAGAACGCTGTCAATGAAATGGTAAACTGGACAACGAAGTGGAAAATATCATTAAATAACACTAAGTCATTACACATAAACTTTACAAATAAGAAACTAACATACTATCCAATTGAAATATTCGGAAATCGAGTACCATACTCAAACAATGCCAAGTACCTAGGTATGACACTTGATGCTAGGCTGAAATGGAAAGAGCATGTAAAAATCAAAAAAGTAGAGCTTGATATTAAGTTGCGCAACCTCCAATGGCTCATGGGTAGAAGTTCATTTCTTTCGACCCACTGCAAATTACTTTTATACAAACAAGTGCTGAAACCTATCTGGGTGTACGGAGCGCAGCTTTGGGGCTGTACTAAAAAAAGTAATATCGACATAATCCAACGCTTTCAAAATAAAGTGCTTCGCAATATTGTTAATGCTCCTTGGTACATAAGAAATAACGATCTTCATCGCGACCTTAATGTGCCAACTGTAAAAATGCAAATCACAAATTTGGCCGAAGCTCATCAGTGCAGAATACGCCAACATTCTAACCCAGAAGCCTCCCGTCTGCAAAACGTAAGCGGTCTACGAAGAAGACTGCAGCGCATCAAACCACATGAATTGGCAGCTCAAAATCAATTCAATATTGAAATGTAAAATTTAAAAATATTTGTTCGTTGTAAACAGATCGTTAGTCAGATATGACTAGTTTCTGTGACAGGGATATGTTGTAAATTAAATTCTCTTTCTCCACTAAAAAAAAAAAAAAAAAAAAAAAATTGGAGAGTATCCCTTCCGAAAACCGGACTGATATTCACCTAATTTGTTATTTTTAATAACCCAGTCATTAAGCCTCGCATATAGAATGCTTGTAAAAACTTTAGCGGTTGTATTGAGGAAAGATATTCCCCTATAGTTTTCTGGGTTCTTAACGTCCCCCTTTTTGTATAAAGGAAATATAATCGCCCGCCGAAAGTTTTCTGGCGTTCTACCAACATCGAAGATATGATTGAACGCTTCAGTAAGTTTTTCTATGAACTTTGGCGTGGCATATTTAATGAATTCCATAGGTATACGATTTTCCCCTGGCGCTTTATTCCTTTTTGCTTTCATGAGTACCTGGTATACTTCTTCCATTGTAATTCTAAAATCTAAGTCCTCATCTTCTATGAGCGGGGCCGCATAATGGAATGAAATATTGCCTATGCTTTCATTTAAAAGGCTACTAAAATATGCCGCTAAGCATTCCGCTGTGAGATTTCTCCCCTTTAAATAAGTGGCTCCATTGAGTTTTCGCACATTTTCCCAAAAAGTTTTACTGTCTTTTATAGCAACTAAAGATCCTGCCAAATTCGTATAAAAAGCCTTTTTTTTAACCTCACAAATCTCCTTATAATGCCCAACTGCTTCCCTGTACGCGTTCAGCGCTCCTTCTAAAGCAGTTTTTTTGGCCCTCCGCAATAATTTAAAAGATTTCTTTCGCGCTGCTTCACAATCCTTATCAAACCATTCTTGGGAATATTTTCTTTTTGCTGCCATTCTCTGGAACGGTTCCGCTGCCTGCCTTACACAATTTTCCAAGCCAATTATCTCATCACCTGGATCAAGATCATAGCCTTGCAACACATTCAAATAACTATCAAGGTTATACTTATACGCTTCTGCGAAGTTGTCCCTCCATTTAAGTTTCGGTAACAGATACTCTCCCCTTACTTCATGTTGATGTAATCCTTCGGCTTTATATGTAACCACAAGCGGCTGATGGTCCGAGTAAATCATATCTTCCACAGCAAAGTCTTCAACTACATTAAACCATGCCCCCCTAATTAGGGCATAATCTATTGTGAACTTACCCACCCCTCTTATAAATGTAAGCTTACCCTCCTTATCCCCTTTTGTACGACCATTCATAACTGTGAAGCCACATTCATTGCAGAAGTCTATTAGCTTATTGCCATTTCGATCTACCACCCTATCCATTGCTCTTCTACTATCGAATATTTTTTGGTTATGTACGCCCGGAATATCTTCTAAACATTCCTCTCCACCAATCCGTGCATTGCAATCTCCAATAATCATGATGTTTTCACAATTTGTTTCATAAATAAAATCTGATAAATCTGTGAATTCCTTTTCCCAATTGTTGCAGTTTACATATACTGGCACTAATAACAACTGTTTATTTAACAAGCCAACAATCTCGATTACCGTCGTGCCTGCGATGCTTTCAAACTTTAACGATTTATTTTTGATCAAAATCTTTCGAACTCCGTAAAGCTTACCGCCACTGGCACGCCCTCTTACCGCTGTTCTTGTCGCATTTATCCAAAATAGTTCATACTCGCAAAAAATATTTTCAATATAATTCGACTTAGATTCTAAAAAAGTTTCATACAGTGAAAATACATCAAAGCGTTTAATAAATGTTAGAAAGTCTGAATATTTTAATTTGTTGTTTAATCCCGCAACATTATAAGACAGAATTTTTATCTTACATTCTAAATTTCCATTGGTAATTTCCTTTGCGCTACTCAGTTTTTTTGGATGTTTTTTCCGCCTTGCAACATATTTTTAATTTCCTCATATTCAAAACTCACAGTTTCTAACTTATTTTTATATATATTAGACAAAATAACTTCCGCTTTTTGGTCTCCACATTTCAAAATCTTATCTTTATCAAATTTCATCCATTTATCACCAAACCTAATACGATCATCTCTGACATATACTCTAACCGAAGAGTCTTGAGCTAGAATTTTACGTTTAATATACAGCAAAATATTCTTATCTAGTTTTCTTTCAGGAATTAGATCTCTCTCAATAGTTATTGATGTCCCTGACAACTTATGGGCATTTTTAAAAATATCTACGATAGTTTGCTCTGACTTCAGTTCAGCGACCACTCCTATTTTGCCATTTTGCTCGTACATTATCTTAGCCTGCTCCATCTCAACTTTTTCTAGACCCAATTTATTGGAACAAACTTTTTCAACTGCTTCTTTAGGTGTCTTCTCTTTGGAGAGCCCTTTAAAAATAATCTTCTTCTTTTTATCCTTGTCCAATAGTTGCATTAGGCTTTCGCGGTCTTGATTTCTTTCGGCTTTTAGCTTTTCGATTTCTACTTTAATTCTTCTCGGACATTACACTTAAGTTTTCCCGTTATTAAACATAAATTCAAATTGGTTTTTTTTTTTGTTAATTAAAATTAAACGTAAATTCAAATGGGTTTTTTTTTGTTAATTAAAATTAAACGTGAATTCAAATGGTTGTTTCCTTTTTTTTTTTGTCCTTTTTGATTTTTTTAAAATTTGGATTTTATTCGCTGGCGTTTAGATTTGGGTCGCGTGTGACATCGGCGAGGTCTGTAGCACGAATGTTAGTAGTATCGCGCGAAAAGCGAATCCTCGCTCGAACTCGAACTTCGAGAAGAAAAGAAAAACGAAAAGAGGATAGTTAATTCGCCGCGTCATGAAGGCGCGGCTACCATGCGTCGGGCATAGGGCTGGCCGGGCGGTGACGCCCGCAAGTCCGACTCTCGGGCCCCTCGGGGCCGCCATGGGCCGGGCTCAACGGGTGACACCGACCGCGACTGTTGGTGTATCAGTGTGTGGTGGTGTTGTCCACATTTCTTGCATCCGAGAGACGACGGACAATTTCCTCTCAGATGAGTCGCCGAGAGGCAGTTAAAACAACATTTCTTCTGCAGCACAGTGAGCAGCCGTTTGGCCCAAGGCCATCACCGAAAGCGGCGGCAGCGGGTCAAGCCGTGACCCCGGCCACAAACCACACACGATCGACGTTCCATGGCGTGTATCTGAAACGAGATATCTTCATTAACGAATGAACGGTGGTGTATAGAAAGAGGGGGAGGAGGGGGTGTTACGAAAGGATAGCGGATGTTAGTTATAAGGCGTCAGAAAGTTCGACAGGTAGCAGACAGAGCTTTGTATTTGGCCTGGTGACAATGCCGAACTGCGTTTTGACATCTACGATACGCACAAGGACGTCATCTCCGGGATGCATCTGAACAATTCCTCCTTTTCTCCATTCAAATGGAGGCAATTGAGCGTCCATTACAACGACGAAATCATCGACTTGCAGATTCGGCTATGGTACTTTCCATTTATCTCTTTTGTTGAGACTTAAGAGATATTCCATTTTCCAGCGCTGGGCGAAACGATGATGTAGAATTTTTACCTTATCCCATCTGGTCACGAGCGGCTGGTCAGGTAGAGGTTCCTCAGGCCAGGCTGTGAGAGGTGCGCCACGAAGGAAATGGCCCGGCGTCAGTGCCAACAGATCCGTTTTATCGTCCGACATCGGAGTGAGCGGGCGCGAATTCAACACCCCTTCGATTCGAGCCAGTAATGTGGCGAACTCTTCAAATGAAAATTTGTGTGGTCCGGCCACCTTAACAAAATGGAGCTAGAAGCTTTTAACCGCAGCTTTCCATAATCCCCCCATATGAGGCGCATGGGGTGGGATTATATGCCGTTCGAAGCCTTGCAGTGAATGTTTCTGGTGAATATCATCAGCGGCATTTGACAGGAAATGAAATTTCGACCGTTGTCGGAAAAAATGCGTTTTGGCAGTCCCCGCCGTCCGACGAATCGATCGAACGCGGCTCGGAAGGACAGCGTGGACAATTTTGAACATAATTCGAGGACCACCGCCTTGGTGGCGAAACACACGAAAACGCTGACATAACCTTTGAGATATGGTGCGGTCCGAAGAGTAGAAGTCTTGATGTCGAATGGTCCGGCGAAATCGATAGCGGTATGCGTAAATGGTAGCGACAACGTCGATCTCTCAGCTGGCAGTGCGGCCATCATCTAGGTTTTTAATCGTTGCTTATGGATCGTGCACGTATGACACCGGGTGATACAGCTCTTGATTTTTCGTTTCAGACGTGCGATGTAGAAGGTTTGTCGAACCATGCGAAACATGAGTTGAGCACCGCCGTGCAGGAGTTTTTTGTGGACGAAATCCAGATAAAGGCGACAGAACGTTGACGCGGCCGGTATGATGATCGGATATCTCTCATCGCGCGTCAGATCTGCATGTATTAATCGGCCGTTGACGCGCAAAAGTCCATCGTCATCGAGCATGTGGTTCAGGGGTAATAGTTCGCTCTTTTTCCCGAGAGGCTTTCCTTCGCTCAGGTCCTGATATTCGAGGGGATAGTGAAAGTTTGCGAAAACAAAATAAGACGATTTCTTGCAACCGTCAGCTCGTCTTGTGAAAGTATGAGTGTAGTCGGCCCCGGTACGAGCTCTCTTCGCGCTTGCTTGTAAAATCACAGTACAAATGCGAGTACTCTCAACGCGCGGTCGTTAGATGAGAATCTGGCTTGGAGATCCTCAGTCTCGGTGATGGTAGTAAAGGCGATCGGTTTTCGTTCTTCGATAATGGGGGCTGGTGGCGACTCAATTTGGGGCCACTTTGCGGGTGGTTCCACAAGCCACGGCGGTCCATGCCACCAGAGCAGATTTTCATGTAGATCTTGCGCTAGCGTCCCGCGCGTCCCTAGCTAGGTCAGCCGGATTTTCCCGCGATCAAACATGGTGCCACGGAGTATTCCCAATATTGGTCAGAATTTCAGAAATTTTGTTCGCGACGTAAGTTTTCCATGCATTTGGAGGGCGCTTCAGCCACGCCAACACGATCGAGGCGTCAGTCCACAAAACTATTTGATGTTCATGAATATGTAGTTGAGCTTTGACCGTTTTGATCAGCTTGGAAAGCAGAACTGCGGCGCAGAGCTCGAACCGCGGCAAGCTGACAGTTTGAAGAGGTTCCAATTTGGATTTCGCCGTAAGCAAGTGGGCGTAGACTTGATTGTGGCTCTCGATGCGAAGATAAAGTGCTGCACAATATGCTCGCTCTGAAGCATCGCAGAATCCGTGAAGTTGAATGGAAACGGTGGGTTCGTAATGGACCCATCTCGGAATTTGAGTTTGTTCGATAAATGGCAAATCAATTACAAAGGCGTGCCAGCACTCCAAAGCCTCCTTGGAGACTCGTTGATTCCAGTCCGTGCCTTCAAGCCACAGTTGTTGCATCAGAACCTTGGCTCGAATGATGATCGGAGTCAGCCATCCCGCTGGATCAAACGATTTCGCGATGTCTGAAAGGATCTGGCGTTTGGTGGTGGACTTTGCGGCGAAATGAGTACTTAACTTGTAGGAGAAACAATCCGTGACAGCATTCCATCGAACTCCTAACACTTTTGCATCACTGGCAGATTTGAACTTCAAAAACTCGGCAACGAGGAGATGCGAGGGGGCGACATCTTCCAATAACTTTGGATGATTCGTATTTATTTTCCTCAAGATAAATCCTGCGGAGCCGAGCGTACGTATGAGCTGCGCCTTCGCTACACAGGTTTCTTCCAGCGTATGTCCTCCGGCCAGGACATCATCCACATAGGTTTCGTTTCTCAAAATGATGGCTGTCTGTGGAGCATCTTCAATGGCGTCGTTCGCCAGCTGATGGAGCGTTCGAATGGCTAAAAATGGCGCACAGTTAACGCCCAATGTGACCGTTTTCAGCTCGAAGTCCCGGATCGGCGCAGTACCATTTTCGCGGAATAAGATGCGCTGAAATGCCCGATCGTCTTCATGCACTCGAATCTGTCGGTACATCTTCTCAATGTCCCCATTGAAGACGAAACGGTAGAGCCGTCAGTTGAGCAAAAGGATGACTAGATCTGATTGCAACACCGGTCCCACGTGAAGTATATCATTCAGCGACAGGGAGGAAGAGGTTTTCTGCGACGCGTTGAAAACGACTCGTACCTTGGTGGAGGTGCTCTCAGGCTTCATCACGGCATGGTGCGGTAGATAGAACGCAAATAAATTATTTTCTCGTATAATCTCAAAATCAGGGCATGGTGCCATATGATTGTATGTGAGATATTCAGTCAGAACAGAATTATTGGTGTCGCGCATAAGTGGCTGCTTTGAGAGCCTTCTCTCCAGGCTCCTATACTGCGTCAGCGCTCCAAATCGTGACGAGCCCAAGCGAAGAACGACTTTGGAAAATTCATCCTTAAATGGTAGACGCACGACGTATCTACCATCCGAATTCCTAATGGTGGTTTGAGAATAAAATTCTTCACAATATATGTCTTCTGGACGAGGAGGAGGGGCGGTCGTAATTTCTTCTTGCTCCCAAAATGATTTGAGCATCTCGTGGAGTGACTCTTGGGGGTCTCCGGAGGAGACCTGAGTCGTAACCTGTCGTGACCTGCGTTGGTGGTTTTGCTGGCGATCAGCCCACTCAAATACCAACCGAAGACATAATTTTGGACAATAAGGCTTCCTCCGACATTCATCTTGACGCCCGGCCACAGTAATTTCGCCATGATATCAGACCCGATGACCATACCGGTGCGGGCTGGATTCATAAACCGGGGATCGGCGAGCTCCAACGATGAGATCTCGTGGGGATCTAAATTGGAGACCCTTTTGGCCGGGAACCAATTTGCCAATTTCGGCAAAACCACGGCGTCGTTTTCTTCCTCGAACGAAGAACGAGGCGATGCCAGCGTGATGGTGCATTCCATTTTCGCGATTTGGGTGCATTGGCCACCCATGCCAGAGACCTTGCAGATTTTAGAAGTCGTTGGCAAATTCAACTGCAGCTGCATTCGTTCGGTTAAGAATGTCCTCTGCGAGCCTTGGTCTAACAGCGCCCGTACTAGGAATCGCTCTCCATTATGCAGAATTTGCGCGATGGCCGTTGGCAAAAGCACCTGTGTCTGGCTGATGGAGACGTGTGCGTGTGTTTGTGACATGGGGTGATGCTCAGGGAGCTCAAGGCCTCTGGTTGCGCATGGAAATGCGGTGGTTGGCTCGTCGGAGACGGGCCCATCTCCGGAGGAGATGTCAAAGAGAGGGCAGAGACTTTCGTGTCCGGTGTTGCAGCCGCGCTCGCAAAATGCAACAAAGTGTGATGTCATTGTTGGCACTTCGCACAGTTGTGTTGACTGGGGCATTTGGATCGTTGGTGACTGGTGGCGAGACAATTGAGGCAGTGCTTCGATTTCGTAATAATTTTAAATCGCTCCGCGACTGGCATCTTCAAAAATTGGCCGCATTGGCGTAAGGGATGGTTTCCGTTGCACAAGGGGCACGACCCTGGACTCTTATCCTGAGTGTGGAAAACGTTGTTCGACGAAGTTGACTGATTTGCAGACAGAACCGGCGCTTTTACCTTCGTGAAGCTCAAAAGGCGTTCGACAACCTCACAGCGGTTGCTGAAAATTTCGTTTATCTGTTTCCAAGTCGGCAGCTCTCGATGCGATGAAAGCGACTTCTCCCAATGTGCGATCGTAGAGGCTGGCAGGCGGCTGGAGCAAAAATGAACGAGCATGGCATCCCAAAAATCGACAACTCCTTGGCTTCTCATCACGGTGATACAATCGTTGACTGTCGTCTGAATTTTCAAAATGCCTTTGCTGGTTTCGTCTTCAATCGCGGGCAGATCGAACAAGGTCTTCAATTGGTGATCGATTAAAATGCGCTTGTTCTCGTACCGCGCTTTGAGAGCCTCCCAGGCGTGCGAAAAATTCGATCCACACAGGGGATATCCTTTGACAATCGCTCCGGCGGCGCCTGTCGTTTTATTGTGCAAATAATACAGCTTTTGTACAGGTGGCAGTCTCGGATTGTTGATATACACGGCCGTAAACATTTCAAGAAATGCTGGTCACTTGTTGTATTCTCCGGAAAAACTCGCAACGTCACAAGGGGGCACTCGAATAAAATTATCCTCTGGCGGCATCTCAGCATATTGTGGAGACGACCTTGTGCTGGATAGTGGTGGTTAAGATTGGGAATGCAACCGTAGCATATCTTTCAGCTGCGCTCAAGCGATGACTTGGAGGTCGCGACACTCATTATACGTCACTTCAGCCATATCGGCAACCTCGTGTGAGCGGGCCTCACCATTAGTCTCTTGAACCCGCTGCCAACAGCCATGAATTTCCTCAATTTTAATCTCGATGAGTGACTCGGTTTGATTCAAGGGGTCAGACTGCATGATCATGTCGCAATAGCTCTTAAGCTGCTGTACCGTATCGCTGAAGTTCAAATCAAAATAAGAGCTTTGGTGAAACTGTTTCACAAAAATCAGGTGCCGTGCTTCCGGAATAAAGATGAAAAATATTTAATAATATCTCAGCAAATTCAACGAATATACTCGCCCACGCTTAAATTTAATTTTGCCCATTGCAAATGATCGATGTCACCATGGATGTGCTAAGCTTTGTCAGGTGCGGAAAATACCGGTCGTAGAGCACTATGATGATCGAAGGCATACGAGCACCCTTAAAGTCAGTCCCAAACGAACGTAGGTAAACTACTGTACAAAACGAAGAAAATAAATATGCAGCCGTGGCAGCGAATCGTTATTAATTCCTGTGCTGCAATATAAATTTATGTTGACAAGGAAAATCGTAGCAATGTAGTGCGACCGATGCCGATGGGAGCGCACTTCCTGTTCCAGACCTTTATTTTCGCAAAACCCCCACAAATTCCTGCAACCCCAGATTCAATATTAAAAAATCCAAATGATTTAATAAATTTTATTAAAATCAAATCAAAATCCTACAAAAAAATTCAGTTAAGTCAGCAATCCCAATATTTACGAACTTTCAACACGCCAAGAAACGAATTCAAATGACTATTTTTTAATGTTTGTCCCCTGTCGCAGAAATTCATGCAAGCTGCCTAAGCCAATTTCTCATACGCACCGACAGAGCGCAGGCCGCGCGTAAGCAGCGCACAAGCAGCAGAAAAATGGTGAGACTTTCAATAGCGATCGACAGAACGACCGAACTTCAAAGCGACGCTTTCAGTTGCCTTGTCACTGCGGCGAAAACGTAAGCGTAAGAACGAGAACTTGTGCGTGTGTGTGGGTGCAGGCGAACCTCGATTTCAATAGCTTTGGCAAGGTCGTCCGCAAAAAACTCCACTCGATCACGTTTGATGTTCGATGCGACGCACAGCGTAGCAACTGCCCAGCACAACAATTTCCAGGTACGAAGTTTGTATAGATGTACAGGCGCGATTTCTGCTTGCTTTATGTGAAACTGTTGATGGAAAAAACCCAAAGCAAAGGAACGGTTTTTGATCGCTCGAAGACCAAAGCAAAGCAAGGAACAAAAAAAGAAAAAACTGCAAGGCGTTGATGCTGTGTTCGTTCGCAAAAAAGGAACGATAAAATCTAACGCTGCTGGCAGACACGCTATATGGCTGTTGGTCTGCAATATTCGTTGTGCAAAAAAAAAACACCACCCAACGGGCACGGGGCACACTGGTCTGAAATATTATTCTAGCACGACAAAAATCTAAAAATTTTTTGTCGCGGATTCCAATAATCATTGCAGAGTCTTATTGTTAAATAGTTAAACTATTTTTTTTTTAAAAATTTTTATCAAAAAAGAAAAAAACCTGTTGTTACGGCAACGGTAAAGTTGTTCTTGTATTAGGTGTGAATGAAGAAGTGATACGAGGCTGTTTCACCAAATATTTGGTTTTTGATATTTCTTTAATATTCCGTTAAAAAAAAATAGTGGTTGCTATTAGAAGTTACTTGTACATTCTTAGAGCATTTTTATGTGCATTCGGCTTATTGTAACATTTAGTGTATAAGTAGCAGCTTGTTAAAGATTCCTTATTTTTTCACTTAACAAAATAAAATAAAAATCTATCTTTACATAAGCTTTTAAAAAAAGTTTTAAGAGGTTTTAAGCTCTAGTTTTGATTAGCCTATCTCTTAAGGCATAGTTAATGAGGTATATTACGTTTCATAACCGTCGGTAACCGTCCGTAAATTTCACAGCTCAATTACGGTTGCCGCGAAAGGTGGTATTTTTAAGGGAATTCTATGGTTTTAAAGTCGAAAAAATTTATGTTTTCATGATATTTTATTGGAGACGTGAATAATGTTGGTGTATTTATTTTTTGTGCATGCTATAGCTTCCTTTCTTAAGTATATTTGAAAAAAAATGTGAAATTATTGATAAACAAATCCGTGGCAGCGATTCTCCGGAGGCACCTAGAAAAAAAGTTGTTTTGCGGTGAACATGATGGAAGGTTCCCAGATCATATGAAAAAAACGGAAACATGTTTTTAAAAGGAAATTTGTTTGGCGAGATAACGCCGAAGCATTTTTAAACGATTGGTCAAGTAGATTTTGCATCATCGTGTTCACCGACTTCAAAAAAGTCCATTTGCACAAAATCGATTTAAAGTTTTTTTTTCTCGAACACATGAAAGTGGGCAACTCGCTTTGAAATCCTGTATCTTTTTAGTGAGTTAGTTAGTTTTAGTACGATTGACTTGAAATATTTACACAATACAGTGGAAATCGTTTATAGCAGGTCCGGATATAACAGACTATCGTATATATCAGACAAAACCTCTGGTCCCTCCAAGTGTAATGAGAATAATACATAGGAATTCGTATATAACGGACATCGCTTGTAGTAGACATATCGCTTATAAAATACACGTTCAGAAGTCCCCACGGCTCGATATATCGTTGGTAACAGACAATTGACAGATTCCTTTGCTTACTGTTTTTTTTTTCCACCAAAAGTGCTTCTCGGACATTACTGTAAATAATAGAATGTCTGCTATAGATCATAAATGTATCTTATATAGCAGACTGTCTTTTATATGCGATATATTTCTATAACAGATATCGTATACAACAGACAGATTTTCCGGCCCCTTTAAGTCTGGTTTTGACTGTACTCATAAAATGTTGTAAATTCAGAAGAAAAAACGTTCCAAAATTCTTTTAAAACTATACCATCCCCTTAAAAATTGGATACAATTTTAATTTAGTTTATTTTTTGCTCCCATATATAATGTGTAAATTCGGAAATTTTAAATAATGGTTATTAGTCTATGATTTTTTGCAATTATTTGCTCAATAACTTGAGTACGTTATTCAGAATATTTTTTATATATTTTTCCCAATTATTAAGACCAAAAGAAAGCTTTAAAGTCAAAAAAATATTTTTGTCGCGCTACAAAAAAATTGCAGACCACTGTGCGGGGGTGCGAGCGAGAGAGACTGATGTGTGTATGAAGAGACAAAGTGAATCTACTCGGCAATATTTTTCACGCGCTTGGATCGTGTTGCCCTTGATTTTGTTCGAGGGCAAATATCGGTCAAGGGTGACACACACGTGGCGGACTGTTTCGACCTTTTTCTAGTAGTATGGTCCACCGGAACCTCCAGGCTCCTGGCCAAAATGTCTGGTTTCAGACCTCTAAAATTACCACGTACCTGGTACTCTGGTCGCCCCGTCGCTGGATTTCTCATCGGATGGTGATCACCTCGCTTCACGAGTTTCAAGCTCTGGTCCTCCGCTTATTCATTGACACTGATCGGAATTTCCCGCGTAATTGACTTCGAAGCTGAACTTCCCGCCAAATTTTCAATGTAACGAAATTTTCCGCATAATTGAACTAGAGTAGGAAACTCCCGCAAAATCAACTTCAATTCTAATTGCCCGCGTAATTGACTTCTATTCGGAATTTCTCGCGCGATTGACTTCGACTCGATTTTTCTCCGCCTAATTGGCTGCTCGTCGAGCTTCCCCGCACTCTTCGTACTTGGTGCAAAGACGACTAGTTGGCACCGAGCGAACCACAATCAACACAGCGTCGAAAACACCAGCCAGCGGACAGCCAAGAACACCGCCAGCATATACTATGATACAATTTTGTTAGAAGGAAAAAAGAGAGGAATTGGAATAAATAAAGAATAAGCGAAAAGCATTAAAACAAACCTGCTGTGTTCTCACTTTTTATCTAGTACGAAGGAGAAATTTTCTTGTAACGAACCCTGGCTTGACTGAGTCATACCCCGGCCGAATTGAGATCGTTACAAAGTTAGCATAATTCTAAACGATTATACCACAATTGACATACACTAAAATTTTTGTTTTTGTAGAACAATGTCATGTAATTTATACAAAAAAGACCAAATATACATACAAACTTTAATATCATAATTAAATTTAAAAAACAGGTATAACAGGTTGGCTGATAAGTCCCCGGTCTGACACATAGATGGCGTCGCTAGTATTAAATGCATATTATTTTTACATAGTGGCAACCTTCAAATGATTCGTGTCAAAATTTGACGTCTGTAAGTCAATTAGTTTGTGAGATAGAGCGTCTTTTGTGAAGCAATTTTTGTTATTGTGAAAAAAATGAAAAAAAGGAATTTCGTGTTTTGATAAAATACTGTTTTCTGAAGGGAAAAAATACAGTGGAAGCAAAAACTTGGCTTGATAATGAGTTTCCGGACTCTGCCCCAGGAAAATCAACAATAATTGATTGGTATGCAAAATTCAAGCGTGGTGAAATGAGCACGGAGGACGGTGAACGCAGTGGACGCCCGAAAGAGGTGGTCACCGACGAAAACATCAAAAAAATTCACAAAATGATTTTGAATGACCGTAAAATGAAGTTGATCGAGATAGCAGAGGCCTTAAAGATATCAAAGGAGCGTGTTGGTCATATCATTTATCAATATTTGGATATGAAAAAGCTCTGTGCAAAATGGGTGCCGCGCGAGCTCACATTTGACCAAAAACAACAACGTGTTGATGATTCTGAGCGGTGTTTGCAGCTGTTAACTCGCAATACACCCGAGTTTTTGCGTCGATATGTGACAATGGATGAAACATGGCTCTATCACTACACTCCTGAGTCCAATCGACAGTCGGCTGAGTGGACAGCGATCGCTGAACCGTCTCTGAAGCGTGGAAAGACTCAAAAGTCCGCTGGCAAAGTAATGGCCTCTGTTTTTTGGGATGGGCATGGAATAATTTTTATCGATTATCTTGAGAAGGGAAAAACCATCAACAGTGACTATTATATGTCGTTATTGGAGCGTTTGAAGCTCGAAATCGCGGCAAAACGGCCCCATATGAAGAAGAAAAAAGTGTTGTTCCACCAAAACAACGCACCGTGCCACAAGTCATTGAGAACGATGGCAAAAATTCATGAATTAGGCTTCGAATTGCTTCTCCACCCACAGTATTCTACAGATCTGGCCCCCAGCGACTTTTTCTTGTTCTCAGACCTCAAAAGGATGCTCGCAGGGAAAAAATTTGGCTACAATGGCCGAAACTGAGGCCTATTTTGAGGCAAAACCGAAGGAGTACTACCAAAATGGTATCAAAAAATTGGAAGGTCGTTATAATCGTTGTATCGCTCTTGAAGGGAACTATGTTGAATAATAAAAACGAATTTTGACAAAAAAATGTGTTTTTCTTTGTTAGCCCGGGGATTTATCAGCCAACCTGTTTTATCTATTATACTTTACTAAATATATAAATATATAAAATATATATGTACATAAAAATCTTTAATTCATAATTTTTTTAAGACAACATATTTAAGATTTTTCACAAAAAAAAGGGAGGTGACACGATAAATGAAAGGCCCACATATTCTTCAGATCGACCCTGTATATTTAAACTCGGATCCAATAGCTCATTGCATTCAATACTTCAAATTGACTCATATTTTTGCCGTTAACCATTTCTGTCTAATTGCATTCGCCATTTAAATGACCCAAATCCTTGTCATTGACTTCAAGCGATTTCCACACCGACAAGTGAAGGTATTAAGTGTCGAGCACTTCGTCATATTAATCGCCCTACATATTTGGCGTTCACTCCAAGCCATGGAAATAGAGCCGCTCATAGCCAAAGTGCAGCTTAAGCCGAAATGTTCTAAGCAACAACGAAGCGATCTAACATTTGTTTGCAACCAATCACGAAATCCTTTGGTCTGTCGTGGTTGGACAATGAGTTTGCATTTGTTCACTGAGCATAAAGAAATGAATGCATCGGAAGACAATGAGCATGGAGAGAATGTCGATCGATCGAAAATTAATAGACACACCTCTTCTTGATCGTCAGCCAAATGACCTTTTATTTGTGCTTAGCTAAGCATATTTTAAAATAGTTAAAGTAAAGAACAAATTGTAATATACAAGAAGAACAATTAATTTCATCAAAGGAAAGGGTCAGATTCTGACTTTTGTAGTATACGCCGTTCTCTAAATACATTTTTAAAAGCCAAATTAATGTGCTTTTATTTAAAACTAAACGGGGAAACATATTTAAAATTTTCTGCAAAAACTAGTACTTTTGCTTGTTACGTACTTTTTGTGCGCAACACTCCCATTCACCATGTATTTGTCATTAATATTCCTATGTGATACCGATCTACCACCTTATATTTTTCTTTATAGGCGTTATTATTTTAATGCAACCGCTCGAAGCCATTGCCAGCAACTTAGAACCAGGTCACCCATTATTGCTCACTGTTATGGCTGAGGAAGTAAGGAATTCTCCTGACGAAACGCAGCCTATGGCGGCCACCGCACAACTAGCGTTTTTGCTGCCAGAGCACAATAGGTTGCCCGCCATATTTTGAAAACGATCAGTGAGTATTTGTTGCACTACGAATGTGAATAATGATATCTTCTAATAGCCCGAGTAATTAATCCTTTATAGATTAACATTTCGGATTGCACTCATTTTTTAAAATTATTGCACTATATAGTTGAAGCTTGAAAGATATTCGTTTTTTACGGAATTTAAAACAAACAACAAAATCATTGTACTACTTCCAGTTATATTCTTAAGATGGACGAAAACTCGCCACAAGGTACAGCGCTCAAATTTTTGGAACCTTATGCCCCAATCGTATACGACGATAATGGCATGTTTTCTCTAACGTTGGTAAATAACAACGGGACATTCGAGATATTTCCAAATATTGCTAGAAACAAAGCATCATTCATTATACGCGTTCGTAATTGTATTTTGTTGGACTATGAAAAATGGCATTCAGTACGGTTTAAAATATTAGCAAATCATTTAGGAGCCACTAAAAAGCTCTCAAGAATGGTCAATGTGACGGTTTTTTTAAATGATGTTAACGACAATACACCTGTATTCTTCCATTCCAAGTACACCGTAGAGCTTCCTGAAAACATAACCTTAGGTTCAAAGGTTGCTGAAGTAAAAGCTTTTGATGTGGACACTGAAATTGGTGGGATTGTTTACTATACTGCTATACTGGGATATCTTAATACTTCACTTTATCTCTTTCCCGAAACGGGTCTCATAACTGTTTCCAAAAATAACCACGGTTTTGATCGCGAGATGATGCCAGAGTATAATTTATATGTAGAGGCGCGTGACAATCGAGGTTTTGGAAACCGAGCCCAAGTCTCTTTGGTTATAAAGCTCAAAGACGTGAACGACGAAACTCCAACATTCGACAAAGACATATATGAGTTTATCCTTACTTCCGATTTAAGAGGGTTAACCCCAGATGCTGTTATTCGTGCAGTGGATAACGACGCTACACCCCCTAACAATATAGTTCGTTACGAAATTGTCGAAGGAAATTATGAGAACAAATTTTTCCTTAACAAACTTACCGGTGAATTAAGCATCATAGAAAAACTTAACTTCCCTGCTATTGAAAACAATTCAAATAAACGTACAAATCAAGTATCGACTCAGTTGCAGAATAATGAAAATTTTCTTACTCTGACTGTACGGGCTTATGATCTTGGTGAACCAGTTCGTTCAAAAATTGTAAAACTACGCATATATGCGCCAGAAAATCGAACGGACACAAGTAAGTATTTTCTCCCACCCCTTATTCTTCAAACATATTTACGAAAGGCACAATTTCAGCAATAACAAAGAGCAAAGAACCAACAAACGAGGAAAGATCCCATGCATTGAACGCAGTAAGGTCCAACATCAACTCAAATTGGCGAAACAATGTAATAACTTCAACGTTGGTGTTCAATGAATCCTCAAGTATAGGTATTTCCACCATTCAGCACCAAATATTGCAAAGCAACAGTTCGATAGGTCCTTATAATGAAGCAAAAAATCAAAATCACGTAAGTTTTCCTGGTCTTTGAAAAAAGAAAATAATTCAAGTTGTGTTAATTTATTTAAAGGGGCAAGAAAAGTTTATTTTTTGGCTGCTGATACTATTGGCTGTGCTTGCCGCCATGGCAGTTCTTACTTCACTTTTATGCTGTTTGGGCTCTTGTTGTCCTCAGTGTACTGAATCAAGGTAATTTTGATAATAAGAACCACACACACGCACACACAAACGTAGACATACCGACACCTTTACCCATGACAAAAAATTACACTTAAAGAATCGATGGCGTCTGACTGCAGTTTGATTCTTCATAAGGGGGATTTATTATAGCACTTAATGGTTCATTTGTTCACAAAATCAATAAGGACAGTAGGTTACTCTGGCGATACCGGAGAGGCTCTGACGGAAAAGTGAGGCTGGTTGGAGGAGGTTTTTAAAAAATTGTTTCTAACATCTGAAATTTAAATTGGACTCGTAAAGTCTTATATGGTTTCCAGACTATTGAGTTTAACTGATTTTAGTACCTAAAGTAGACTTTAGTAGTGAGTTTAAACTGAGTTAAGGCTTTTTAAACTCAGAAATAAACTCATGATTTTAGTCATTTGTTGCTGCAACCCTTACGTTTTAGTACTTTTTTTCACAACAATGTAATCAGCTGTTTGCTGTTTGTTTTAAAAAATATTCGAAAGTGAAATGGAAGAAAATGTAAGTAGATAAATATATTTGAGATTTTTGAGTAATTTTAGTTTTTTCAAACTTTCTCAATTTGGTAGCACCAAACCCAAAAGCAGAGGGCGTTAAGACGCAAAAGGTGGACTATGGCCGACGACGAAGCCCTAGTGGAAATTTGGAGAGATCATGAGGCCGAGTTTAGAAAAAATAAGCTAAACTCTCACGTTTATTCCGAAATGTCTTCTAAAATGGATAATGCATTTACTGCACATGAAATTTTTACGAAAATTAGAAATTTGCGGCAAAAATATAGGTGAGAATAGACTTATCGTTAACAAGTAGTGTAATTATTCCTTTTGATATTTTTCTATAGAGTAGAGAAGAAAGCTATGGGACCCTCGGGAGGTAGCCCATCGCAGTGGGCTCTGTACGCTAAAGTACACGAAATACTTGGCAGTCACGCCTCCAACAACAGCCAAATTTTGGAAACTTTTGTAAGACAAAAACAAAACAAGTCAAAACTTTTTGTGTGAATTTATATCATATATTTTTTTTTTGGAATTTCAGACATATTATTCGGATAACTCGTTATCTTCGCCCCAGTCGCCGATCATGTCAGAACCACCATCACCTATGTCCATGTTGGACGAAACCCCGTCCACATCCTCAGGATCGTCGGAACCTAAAAAGAGGGGGAAAAAACAAGAAAAGGAAATTTTTTCTTTCTTTAAAACGCAAAGCGAAAAACAGCTAGAATTGTTGCAAAATATAAGTAGCGATTTCAAAAATTTTTTGCAAAAGCAAGAAGAAAACGATAAAAAATTAACTGATATATTTGAAAAAATTGCAGAAAAATAAATTAAGTTCCCAGTTGACAAAATGAGCATGCATACCCGAAGTATTCATGATTAATGCATCCATGAGCATTTTTGAGCATTTTTTCATCATTTATCGTTGAAAATTTGATGATTTCCTATGAGAAGCCTTTATAAAAAGAAATGAGCAGGCATTGAGAATCGGCATGCATGCCAAGCACTTTAGGAGGCATAAATCATGCATCTCATGCTCGTTTTTTCAACTGGGTTTTGCTGTAACCCCAATGATATCTTTGTTAAAACATTACTTACAAAAACTGCGTGCAATGGCGTCGCGAATATTGTTTGCTTCCTCATTGTTGTCGCCGATTCTGGCGCAATGATTAGGCTGGGGTTGTTGGGAATTTTCGGCGTACTCATCTTGCCAAGCTTTCGTAACGTTGTCGTCCTCAGATTTTAGAAAATTATGTAAAAGGCAACATGCTTTGATTACAACGTTCACATTCTTTGGAGCTAATTCTAGCCCTTTTCCTAATTTTCTAAACCTTGCTTTTAGTTGCCCAAAAGCATTCTCAATGACACGGCGACATCTGCTGAGGCGATAGTTAAAATTTTTTTCAATTTCCGGTTGACTGGCTTTATATGGAAACGGTTTCATCATGTATCGCGATAGTCTAAAAGCCGAGTCACCTATTAAAAGCACCGGAACGTTTCTGTTGCTCAATATTTTGCTGTGTGGATCGAAAATGTCTGTAGAGTCATGGAAACGTTTAAGCGAACTGTTTTCAAATATGAATGAATCGTTGTTTCGTCCTGTCGATCCAATGTTTAAATATGTAAACATGCACCTTTATGAACAAACATTTGCATTGATTTTTAAACCCATACTTCATAATTTATTTACCTGTGGTCACATGAGGCCAATAAAACTGTTGAATACCACCCCTTATAATTATAATAATCAACGGCATCAGCCTTTGGGGGCTGCACCTCTATGTGACATCCATCTTCGAAAATTAATTTTTATCAAATACTGTTTGTTTATAATTACTTTCATAAACCACCTATAGCTCCAAAACATTGCGGGAATCCCAGATCTTCGAATCCTTTCACAACTCTCTCAATTTCTTCGTCAGTGGGTGGGTAGGAAGAAATGTAATCGGATAAATTATCGCAAACAGCGACTGAGAATTCGAGCACAATTTCGGCGACTGTACTGAGTCCCACTCCAAATAAATTGGATACTGTGCGATATTCAGCTGAAGAGCCCAGTGCGTACATTGAAATCGCTACTCTTTTTTCAAGCTCTATGGATGGTCTAAAAAACGTGTCCTGCTTTTCAATGGACTTCACAAGCTCGCATAATTTTTTAAATGAGTTCCTGCCGATGCGGAAATTGTCGCTTCCCTGCTATTGAAAACAATTCAAATAAACGTACAAATCAAGTATCGACTCAGTTGCAGAATAATGAAAATTTTCTTACTCTGACTGTACGGGCTTATGATCTTGGTGAACCAGTTCGTTCAAAAATTGTAAAACTACGCATATATGCGCCAGAAAATCGAACGGACACAAGTAAGTATTTTCTCCCACCCCTTATTCTTCAAACATATTTACGAAAGGCACAATTTCAGCAATAACAAAGAGCAAAGAACCAACAAACGAGGAAAGATCCCATGCATTGAACGCAGTAAGGTCCAACATCAACTCAAATTGGCGAAACAATGTAATAACTTCAACGTTGGTGTTCAATGAATCCTCAAGTATAGGTATTTCCACCATTCAGCACCAAATATTGCAAAGCAACAGTTCGATAGGTCCTTATAATGAAGCAAAAAATCAAAATCACGTAAGTTTTCCTGGTCTTTGAAAAAAGAAAATAATTCAAGTTGTGTTAATTTATTTAAAGGGGCAAGAAAAGTTTATTTTTTGGCTGCTGATACTATTGGCTGTGCTTGCCGCCATGGCAGTTCTTACTTCACTTTTATGCTGTTTGGGCTCTTGTTGTCCTCAGTGTACTGAATCAAGGTAATTTTGATAATAAGAACCACACACACGCACACACAAACGTAGACATACCGACACCTTTACCCATGACAAAAAATTACACTTAAAGAATCGATGGCGTCTGACTGCAGTTTGATTCTTCATAAGGGGGATTTATTATAGCACTTAATGGTTCATTTGTTCACAAAATCAATAAGGACTGTAGGTTACTCTGGCGATACCGGAGAGGCTCTGACGGAAAAGTGAGGCTGGTTGGAGGAGGTTTTTAAAAAATTGTTTCTAACATCTGAAATTTAAATTGGACTCGTAAAGTCTTATATGGTTTCCAGACTATTGAGTTTAACTGATTTTAGTACCTAAAGTAGACTTTAGTAGTGAGTTTAAACTGAGTTAAGGCTTTTTAAACTCAGAAATAAACTCATGATTTTAGTCATTTGTTGCTGCAACCCTTACGTTTTAGTACTTTTTTTCACAACAATGTAATCAGCTGTTTGCTGTTTGTTTTAAAAAATATTCGAAAGTGAAATGGAAGAAAATGTAAGTAGATAAATATATTTGAGATTTTTGAGTAATTTTAGTTTTTTCAAACTTTCTCAATTTGGTAGCACCAAACCCAAAAGCAGAGGGCGTTAAGACGCAAAAGGTGGACTATGGCCGACGACGAAGCCCTAGTGGAAATTTGGAGAGATCATGAGGCCGAGTTTAGAAAAAATAAGCTAAACTCTCACGTTTATTCCGAAATGTCTTCTAAAATGGATAATGCATTTACTGCACATGAAATTTTTACGAAAATTAGAAATTTGCGGCAAAAATATAGGTGAGAATAGACTTATCGTTAATAAGTAGTGTAATTATTCCTTTTGATATTTTTCTATAGAGTAGAGAAGAAAGCTATGGGACCCTCGGGAGGTAGCCCATCGCAGTGGGCTCTGTACGCTAAAGTACACGAAATACTTGGCAGTCACGCCTCCAACAACAGCCAAATTTTGGAAACTTTTGTAAGACAAAAACAAAACAAGTCAAAACTTTTTGTGTGAATTTATATCATATATTTTTTTTTAGGAATTTCAGACATATTATTCGGATAACTCGTTATCTTCGCCCCAGTCGCCGATCATGTCAGAACCACCATCACCTATGTCCATGTTGGACGAAACCCCGTCCACATCCTCAGGATCGTCGGAACCTAAAAAGAGGGGGCAAAAACAAGAAAAGGAAATTTTTTCTTTCTTTAAAACGCAAAGCGAAAAACAGCTAGAATTGTTGCAAAATATAAGTAGCGATTTCAAAAATTTTTTGCAAAAGCAAGAAGAAAACGATAAAAAATTAACTGATATATTTGAAAAAATTGCAGAAAAATAAATTAAGTTCCCAGTTGACAAAATGAGCATGCATACCCGAAGTATTCATGATTAATGCATCCATGAGCATTTTTGAGCATTTTTTCATCATTTATCGTTGAAAATTTGATGATTTCCTATGAGAAGCCTTTATAAAAAGAAATGAGCAGGCATTGAGAATCGGCATGCATGCCAAGCACTTTAGGAGGCATAAATCATGCATCTCATGCTCGTTTTTTCAACTGGGTTTTGCTGTAACCCCAATGATATCTTTGTTAAAACATTACTTACAAAAACTGCGTGCAATGGCGTCGCGAATATTGTTTGCTTCCTCATTGTTGTCGCCGATTCTGGCGCAATGATTAGGCTGGGGTTGTTGGGAATTTTCGGCGTACTCATCTTGCCAAGCTTTCGTAACGTTGTCGTCCTCAGATTTTAGAAAATTATGTAAAAGGCAACATGCTTTGATTACAACGTTCACATTCTTTGGAGCTAATTCTAGCCCTTTTCCTAATTTTCTAAACCTTGCTTTTAGTTGCCCAAAAGCATTCTCAATGACACGGCGACATCTGCTGAGGCGATAGTTAAAATTTTTTTCAATTTCCGGTTGACTGGCTTTATATGGAAACGGTTTCATCATGTATCGCGATAGTCTAAAAGCCGAGTCACCTATTAAAAGCACCGGAACGTTTCTGTTGCTCAATATTTTGCTGTGTGGATCGAAAATGTCTGTAGAGTCATGGAAACGTTTAAGCGAACTGTTTTCAAATATGAATGAATCGTTGTTTCGTCCTGTCGATCCAATGTTTAAATATGTAAACATGCACCTTTATGAACAAACATTTGCATTGATTTTTAAACCCATACTTCATAATTTATTTACCTGTGGTCACATGAGGCCAATAAAACTGTTGAATACCACCCCTTATAATTATAATAATCAACGGCATCAGCCTTTGGGGGCTGCACCTCTATGTGACATCCATCTTCGAAAATTAATTTTTATCAAATACTGTTTGTTTATAATTACTTTCATAAACCACCTATAGCTCCAAAACATTGCGGGAATCCCAGATCTTCGAATCCTTTCACAACTCTCTCAATTTCTTCGTCAGTGGGTGGGTAGGAAGAAATGTAATCGGATAAATTATCGCAAACAGCGACTGAGAATTCGAGCACAATTTCGGCGACTGTACTGAGTCCCACTCCAAATAAATTGGATACTGTGCGATATTCAGCTGAAGAGCCCAGTGCGTACATTGAAATCGCTACTCTTTTTTCAAGCTCTATGGATGGTCTAAAAAACGTGTCCTGCTTTTCAATGGACTTCACAAGCTCGCATAATTTTTTAAATGAGTTCCTGCCGATGCGGAAATTGTCGCGAAACTTGTTGTCGTCCATAGCAGGAACATCGAGCTCCCAGAAAGTGCTGTGACGGTTCTGCAAAGCTCAATGATAATGAATATATTCATTTATGCCATTTTACGTACTTACACGTTCTTACTGGAAACTATTGTTGCTATTTTCAGTTAGTCCAGCATTGATATTAAAAAATTAATTTTTAACATAATTGCAACGGCTTTTAATTTTTGCAATTGTCGCCGTCTTAAAAATAGCATACTCGCTGCATTTATCATTTCTTCTTCCATTTTACCAAATATTTTTGCAGAAAACTTCACGAAAACTTTTGTGCAAAGTAATCAAAACAAAAAAACAGCTGATTGAATATTTAAAGTCAGAAAAAGACAGTCTGAAAGGGTATTTTCTAAACTCAACTTAAGGAGCTAAAATCAGATTTTAAGTTGACAGTCTGGAAACCATATTAGACATCCTTTCAAAAATTTTCTTCAACTACTTAGAACAGTTAAAGTTAGAGTGGCAAAAAATCCGTATTTTTCGTTAAATGCACTAAAAAAAGGCAGTCAAATGAGCAGTTGAAAAACAGTTACTTTCACTTTATTTTACTTATTTTATTTATTTATTAATTTAAAACGTTCGATTCTAACAAAGTAAGACAAAGTCTTAAAATAGTGCAGGTGTTACGAAGGAAATTAGAAAGAGAAATTTCAGTTGATAAAGAAAGAAAGAACTAGAGAGAAGAGAAAAAGAATATGAGCTTGGAAGTTAAAATTTAATTTCATATAAGTACATGAAGAAAAAAAATAACAATATGCAACTAAGTACTCTCAAGAAAGCTTTTTGCCAATTTTTTAAATTTATCGACGTTCGCCAAAAACTGAATATTCGACGGTAATGAGTTTTAAAGCTGCATAGAGAATAGAAAAAATATTCTTTCAGATAAACGCAGACGGTGCCAAAAAGGAGTGTTGTTGAAGTTGCGAAGGGAGTGGGTCAATCTTAGCTTACTGTACAAATAAGCAGGTTCTCTTGTATAAATAATACCATGAAGAAATAGTAAGGCTTGAAATTTTAGCAAATTTCTGAAACTAAGACCAAAAGCCAGGTGACTACATTCAGACACATGGTCGCCTCTCCTAAGTTTAAAGATAACCCTTGCCATATTGTTAAAACCAACATTCAGCTTACGCATGTTATCGAATTCGTAGTTGGGGAATATTTCGGCGCCATGTAAGCTTGCATAGCTCATAATTATTGGAAAAGACCGTCGACTTTAGCCATAGCAGCAGAAACGGTATTACTCCATGAAAAATTACGGTTGAAGATGATCCAAAAATTTTTAGCGGTTTAAGAAAATTCAATCACAGAACTGCCAATTTTAACGTTCGGAGCATTTACAATATGAACAGAGCGCTTGCCAACTATGAGACACTTAGATTTATTGGCAGTTATCTCAAGAAAGTTCTGAGATGCCCATTCTTCCAGTATTGCTAGATCATCGTCAAGCAAGGAAATTCCCAGATTTAGCGCATTCAGTTTACACCTTTGGATAAGCTGTACGTCATCAGTATACAAATGGATATCGCAATTATACAAAACAGAAGGAAGATCGTTAATGTAATTGTTAAATAACAAAGGACCAAGAATTGATCCTTGAGGGACGCCGCTTGTGAGAGGCAGAAATTTTGACTTAAAAGCCCCAACACATACAGACTGAGCTCTTCCGGTCAAATATGACTTTAATAGTCCAGTTGCGGATGCGGAAAAGGTGAAATGTCGATTAGGTTTTAGACAAGCAATACTAGCATCAACTTTGTCGAAGGCCTTCGAATGGTCGAGAAGACATAAAATAGAAACTTCATTCTTTTCAAGTGCAGCGCAAATATCTTCAACTTCATTAATAACAACAGACACACATCTACGTTTACATCTAAGGCTTGACTGTTTGTCTGTCAAAAGGGGTTTCGCTGATAAGTTTGATTGCTCTTGGGAATAGGGATTGTCCGTTTTTCGCCGTAGCCACTACAAAGCCGAGCCTTAATGCACGGCAAAAGAATCGTGCTAACAAGTACTTTTATTTTTCTCCAGCGCTAGCTCGTCAAAAATCTAATCCCTGCTGAGAAGAAGAGCGAGCTAGTGAGTCTCTCTTTGATCGTCTTCGCTAACACGCGCTTCGCCGCTCCGCAACTTCAAATAAATTCAAAGTCTAACTGTGCACTCCAGCAAAAAAACCCCAAAAAGGAAAACAAACAAAAAATCATAAAAAGTAAACTCAAAATCGCGGTTTTTCCCCAAAAACAAAGAAAATTTAATTTAAATGCATAAACAAAAAAAGAAGCAACAGAAAATTTAATTAATTATAAGGAAATAGCCAAGAAGGCGAATCTTAAGTTTGTCTTCCTTTTTTTTTTCATTAATCGCCTAGAAGGCAAGTTTTTTTTTTTACATACAAACTCATTACAAATCGAACTTTAGCGTCGTGCAATCAGTCCACAAAGACGCCGCAGAAACCATCCCATCGGCCGGAAATCATTTCCGAAACCACGCAACGCTCCGGAGAGATCAACAGATCGGAAAAACAGAATTGGTTAGAATGCTATAAAAGATGTAAGTGATAGTAGTTAGAGTTTTGGGTAAAATTGCAAGGATGAATTTAGGAGGAATGTCTTCCATGCCGATCGCAAAAGATTTTATAATCATACTGATTCTACAACATCACAACCAGCAACGTCGAAGGCAAATTGGAAGTAGTGAAGTGAAGTGAAGTACGCAGCATGCAAAACACAAAACTGAGAATACGAATTAAAGGATTTGATTATAAAGATGACATTTGAATAACTTACACGAAATATAGAATTTATTCGTTTTAAAAAAGAATTGAACTTAATTATTTTTGAGAAACACTTATGAAAATTCTGTAAAAAAAAGTTGTTAAAATTACTAGTGTACGCGCAATGCACACTATAGAGTGCTAAACTATGAAAAAAGTGAACAATATGGAAAGCACTTAATATATGTCGGCGTGTAAAGAAATACACTCGCTTAGCATAAGAAATTCCAAATAATCTAGTTTGTTTGTCTGAGTCATATTCATTTGAAATTGCCTTGTATAAAGTATAATTTAGTAGGCGGGTTAAGAGATTACTTGGTTCGAGCGAGACAACCAAAAGGGACGTTATCGAGTGACTCTGGGGTTCAGCAATGAAAAGGCAACTCAGAAACACGCTACATTCGGTAGAACCAACACCTGATCCTTCAGCAGGACCAGCACCTGATCCTTCAGCAGGACCAGCACCTGATCCTTCAGCAGGACCAGCACCCGATCCTTCTATGTCATATATAAATTAACACGAATGATATTTTTTTATGTTTTTAAAAAAGATTTTTTCTTTATTATTTTAGGAACTATGTTCCTTTCGGCTTGACAGACAGAACACGAATCAAAGTACTAAACGTTCTTTACTTAAGACTTAACCTACGAAACAAGTGCAACGTGACAGCGTCGCTTATTTTGCACTCTTTTGAAATCGCAAATTGTAACGGGCGCTTGTGTAAGAAATCTGATATTTTCCCTTTCTTGTGCGAGACAAATATTTCAAGTAACGCTGACGTTGGCTTGGGCGTGCAACGTGCGACAAATGCAATCGTGGGAAAAGTCGGGACTTGAGAATGTGTTTTTTTTTCTATGCTTTTAATATCGTTATCGTTAACTCCTCCCTGCCCAAAAGCGATTGTCCTCAATCGATTAAAAGTATGGAATATTATGGAGACTGGGAGCTGGCAACGATTCCGGCTGGGGCTGTTGTCCAGCCTCTGACTGAATAAGTCGGACTTCAATTCTTCGCTTATAGAATTTAATCGCCATTACAATGGAAACGATAATGCAAATGACTGCTACAAAAGAAGTAGCTTCAGTGAAGAAAGCCTTGTACTTTAAAGTCTCAATTTCTTTTGTGTTACGAATGTGTAACTCGCTGAGAGCTTCAAGCGAAAGTAGCTTGATGCGGCTTTCTTCAAATGGGGCCGGTTGGACTATAGCCGGCATAGTTTCAAAAGGTGGTGCCTCGAAGTTTCGGAAATGTTTGTTACCAATTTTTATGGTCTCATTGAAAAATTTGATTAGAAAGGTTCCACGCAAGGTATGATTTTTTTTCCGACAGATATTGTTCCACTAAAATCATTTAAAAATAGGACACCTGGCGAGATTTCTTCGCACGACGGAATATGTTGAGCGTTACTTATGACGCAAGAGGAATTTCTTCCTTTGATAAGTGGGGCGACACAGGTATCGTTGCTTGTTTCGATCAGCTGTTCTTGATTACAAATAGCTATTAGTTCATATCTCTTACATTTATCTATGATTTCGTATATTTTTTCCTTGTTTCTTAATAAACTATTGTGTTAAATTCTAACTACATTATTATTCTTTTTCACCGGTTTTACAATAATTTTTTCGTAGATTTCGTTTGAAGTTAGCGGGATTTTAACTAAGTACAAAATTTCTGTTTGGTTCGTCAAAACTTTAACATTTGCAAATTCTAAGGCCTCTTCGGCTGTAGCAAAAGGAACATTTTCTTTACTTAATTTTTCTAGAGCAATTTTTATCTCGTTGTTACTTAAGATCATTGAATTAACTACCCCAGTTTTTGCCCACTGGATGGCATATTTTACATTAACTATTTCCTCTTTTACCAGTCTTAATCTATTTTGCAAATTTATCACTACTTCGTCGATCAAAACGTTATCTTTTTGGATATAGTTCGATAGTTCATTTGTAATCTTGGTAATATTGTTAATTTGTTCATTAAAGGCTCTATTAATGAAAACCTGCTGATTGTTATTGCTCATTAACATTTCAAAATTTTTATTTATTAATTCCAAATCATCGTGGTCAGGTGATCCGGCAACATACTTCCAGGCTGTGCCTAAAAAATTAAGTGCACGCTTAGTTCTCAGCCGGTCGGTTGGTTTTAGCGTGTTAATGAGGTCAAGGGTCTGTAACAGTTCATGTCTCAGTAGCGAGTAGAATGTATTGTCTGTAGGTATGTGTTCGTCCATAATTTCTTTCGTTTCAAGTACACAGCGTTCATATTGTCCTATATTTATTAGATGAATAAATTTAAAAGTCCCGTCCTGTATTTTAGCAAATCCATCACGAATTGTCACCAAATGCGTCCCGGTATAGTCATGTATTTGCACCTCCGCCATCACAACTGTGGCTAGGAATCTAGAGGAATGAGGAAAAAGCAATGGTTAACTCTTTATTAGTGTCGGACCGAAGGTGGATTTTTAGCCGAAGCCGAAGCCGAAAATCGGCAGAGTTGAAGACTTCGGCCGAAGACCGAACGCCGAAGCCGAATGCAAAACATTTTACAGTAAATAAACAAAATCAGTCTTTATTCATTTGACAAGCACAAAAAAAACCGCTCAAAATTTTCTCTAAATTCTTTCGCTTTAGTCGCCCACAAAGTGAGAATTTACTAATTCACTAGTGTAAAAGGTCTCAATGAAGCAATTGAAAATCTATCGTGACTTTTTTACTTCCATTAAAATGCAAAAATATTCGGCTAAAATATTCGGCTTTTTCCAGTCGAAGCCGAAGCCGAAGACTAAGAATTGGTAGATTATGCCGATTACCGAAGCCGAAGCCGAACCTTCGGTCGGACACTACTCTTTATTAAACTTTTATGAATTACTCGTCCTGATTCTGTAATTATTGTAGTATTTCGATTTTCGTTTACTATCTCTTTTTTGTACCTGTCTGTTAGCTTAGATCCCAATCGTTTGTTTACTCTTACGTAAACATCTTGGCCTATGGCATAGTTCCTTATTGGATGCTTTCTCTGGTTATGATATTCCAAATCGGCGGCTTATTGCCCCTTTAACTTCTCTAGGGTTTCTTTACGGGATTCTTCTAACTGATTTGGGTTTGTACTAACAACTCTTCTGAAGAGCACCTCGACTGGTTTTTTTTTTTGTAGTCGAGTGAATAGTGTAATTATATTCATACACCGCTCTTTCTAATAGTTCCTTGAATGATCTATGAGTTCCGTCCGCCTTAAGGCAACGTAAAATCTCTGACAGGGTCGAGTGAAACCTTTCAACGTGCCCATTTACAGTACTAGTATAGGGAGGAATTGTATACACTTCGATTCTAAGTTGATCCTTCAACATAAAGATAATGGAAGCGGAATTTAGGGATCTTTCGTTGTTCATAACTATCGACTTTGGAACTCCAAATGCAAAAATTATTTCCCTAAGAGGTTCCCGTATATCCTCTATCGCTTTTGATCTCAGCATCCTAACTTGGGTATATTTCGAGAATTTATCCAACACGGTCAAGACAAGGTTTCCTTCAGTGGTGTAGATGTCGATGTGTACTATGTGTCCTGGATACTGTGGCATGGGGGTTTCTTGAATTAAGGGCTTATTAGGATGGCGATCATATTTTTGTTTCCTACAGGTTATACACTGCTTGACTATTGCTTCGGTCTTTGCGTTCATTCGCGGGAAATAACACTTTTCCAGAAGTTGGATCTTATTTTCTCGAGCATTCCTGTGTGCTCTATTATGCTCGGTAAGAATTGCTTTCTCCTGATCCTGAGGGTTCCTTAAATCTTCTACTTGAGTCTGTGAATATCTAATTATGTAGTTACTGAAATGTAGAGGAAATATCTCCTGAATCTTACCAAAAACGTTTTCCCGCGTTTTGATGCCATTGATTACACAAGGGTTAAGGTAGCTTCTCAAAATCTCAATGAGCCTTTCCTCAGTATAGTTCGGCTCCACAACTAAGTGTCTGTGGATCGTAGGATCATATAAGATACCTCATATCGATATGAAGACGTCTCACCGATAACCAAAAAATATCTGATTCTTAAACACATTAATGGGTGCTCCTGCCATAGGTATGACATTTTGAGAAGAGCTCTCCTGACTATGCTGGGTGGATGTAAGAGCATTTACTATCAGATCTTGTGGCGGTCTTAGAAGCCTATCAGCTACGCAATTCGTTTTCCCAGGCTTGTATTTAAGTTCATGGTCGTATTTCTCTAAGATCGCTTTCCAGCGCTTCATTTTACTATTATTGTTCTTGTTACTTAAGACATAAATTAAGGGCTGGTGATCGGTATAGATCACCACCTTTGCTCGGCCATATAAATAGCTGCGCAATGAGTTAAGCGCCCATATTATGGCAAGTAATTCTTTCTCATTAGCTGCATATGCTTCTTCGGGTTTTGATAGCGTTCGAGAAATGAAGGTGATTGGCCTATTTTTTTGCGAAAGGACAGCTCCAATTGCATAATTAGAGGCGTCTGTCGTTAATTCGAATGTTTGACTGAAATCCGGGTATGCTAACATCACTTCGCTTGATATTAAGGTTATTTTAATTTTCTCAAATGCCTCTAGCGCTTCTGGTCCCAGAGTAACAGACTTTCTTGCCGATTGACCTTTGGGTAGGTTACCCTCCTCTCCTTGCAAAAGGGATGTCAAGGGTTTAGCAAGTTTAGCGTAGTCTCGCACGAAACGTCGATAATACCCTGACAGACCAAGGAATGATCGGAGGTCCTTAACCGTTTTGGGTGGCGGAAAAGATTTGATTGTTTCTATTTTAGCAGGATTTGTTTTTATTCCTTCTGATGAAACTTTAAATCCTAAGAATTCTACTTCCTGTCGGAAAAATTTACATTTATCTATCTGAATTCTCATATTAGCCCTTTCAAGAGTGTCAAAAACTTTTTCTAAGTGCTCTTCATGCTCTGTTTTATTTTTGCTGTAGACGATTATATCGTCAATATAGACGTAGCATATGCGTCCAATATGATCACGAAGTATATCGTCCAGTGCTCTTTGAAATATAGCTGGTGAATTTTTTAGACCAAAAGGTAGTCTCGTGAACTCATACTTAGCATTGTTTATTGAAAATGCTGTCTTTTCTATGTCGGAAGCCTTGAGAGGGACTTGGTGAAACCCACTCTTTAAATCTAGCACTGAGAAAATCGCGTTGTTTCCAAGCTGAGCCAGCACCTCGTTTATTTCCGGTATTGGATACCGATCCGCTATTGTGACCAGATTGAGCTTCCGGTAATCAATAACCATCCTGTATTGTTTTCTACCTTTTGAGTCTGGCTTCTTCGGTACTATCAACATCGGTGAATTATAAGGTGGCCTTGATGGTCTTATAATTCCATTCTTCAAAAGGTCTTCTACCTGTGCTTCAATTTCGGCCTTTAATGACATTGGGAAAGGATAATGTTTACTATAAACGGGTGAATCAGTGTTGGTGCGTATTTCCCCTACAACCAGTGGCGTGTCTAGAGAAATACTGCTTTGATAGTGCTTATATTTTTTACAGTGGTATATTGAACAATTATAAGACATTAACCCAAAAATTTTTGGGGGGGGCTAGAGGAAGTTTAGAGAGTTATGGACCAAAAACCAAAAAAATCCGAAAAATTTATGGCGTTCGATTTGGATGAAAATTTATATATAGAATAAGCGAAAAATGCTAAGAATTTTGGCGTCAAAATTTTTTCAAGAAACCGATTACAACTAGTCTAGTTAGGGTCTAGTTCCAAACTGGTCCAGAAAGGACCAGTTTTTTGAAAAAATTGTAGTCCTAAAATTCTTAGAATTTTTCACTTATTCTATATATAAATTTTCATCAAAATCGGACGTTATAAAATTTTTGGATTTTTTTGGTTTTTGGTCCATAACTCTCTAAACTTCCTCTAGCCCCCCCCCCCAAATTTTTTTGGGTTAATGTCTTATAATTGTTCAATATACCACTGTGGAAAATATAAGCACTATCAAAGCAGTATTTCTCTGGACACGCCACTGCCTACAACCCTAGTGGTATATGTTAACTTCTCTTCCGGGTCGGCAAAAAGTTTGACAAATTTCCTTTCAAATTCTTTGATGATAGATTCCTGCTCGCCTGTTACTTGACTACCGTTGTTGACTATAGAATTATCGCATTTACAACTTTTTTGATGTATTTGAACTTTAGTTTGCCCTTTAACGATCATGTAATCTTCATTTGTATGCATAACGGCCGAGAGTGTTTTTAAACTGTCGTTTCCTAAAATACCATGAAATGACTTTAATGACGGTAAGATAAAAATTGTGAGGTTCGTGTCGTAAAGACCGAACAAGTTAATTATGACATGTTCTTTTATTTCTACATCACCTGCTATTATTTTTGCGAAAAATGTTTCTTGGTTCTGTTTAGCATGATAAACGATACCAGGTTGAATGTAGTTTTTATTAGAACCCGTATCGATCAAAAACTGTAGAATTTCTCCTCTCTTCGTTCTGCACTGAAAAAATGGAAGCGAGGAGTCGCTTATTCTAAAAAATTAATATCAACAAATTCAGTTGCTCCTGTTGAGTTAGGTGGTTCTCGTCCCTGTGGTTAATCTGGGTTACTTTGTTTTTTGTTATTTTCCGTATCATTCAGATCGGGACATTCGTTTTGAGAAGAGGCATCATCAACATAAGGATATGCGTATTCCTGCAGGGTTTGATCATAAAAAAAATCGTCTTGCATTGTCGCTTGTAAGTAGTCTTCAGGTAGTGCCTGATATGTTTCAATGTTAAAATTCCTTTGCAATTTAATTGGTAACTGCTGACTATTCGGCGGTAATGGTCTCTTCTCTGCATTTGCTACTTGCCAAGGTCTGTTCATATAGTTAATATTTCTTGAATGGATACTCCTATCTACGTCCATAGGCACAGGCTTTGGTTTTGGCTTTGGCCATGGTCTCGGTGGGGGCTGGTGATTTCCAGGAAACCTATTTGGGAAATTTGGAAGACTGAAATTTTGTTGCTGAGGCCGTTGAGGCGAACTGAAATTCCACCGCTGGTTGACTGGTGGTTGCATAAGTTGTCTTGGGTAAACATATGTTGAGCTTTGTGGAAAATAGGTTAATTGAGGGTAAAAGGGTTGACGACTGAGTTGTGTGGGCCTCGGTGATATTGTTGGCGCGACATTATTCGGCTTTCGATTACAATTTTGAGGACACTGCGTTCTAAAGATTTGATTTTCGAGTTTTAAGCAGATGTGGAGGGCTTGTGGGAGACTGTTCGGCTCTTTAATTCCCAATAACCTGGCTTAGTCTCCTCGTAGTCCCCTTATAAACGTATCTTAAGCCTTATCCCTATACGTGGCCGTAAGCAGTCCCAATGTTTCTTGACTTACGTCCATGCATGAGATTTTGTTCAAGATAAGTGAAAGATGAGTGTAGACGTCTTGGTAGTATTCTTGTACGGGCTTAGACCCTTGAACAAAGGACGTCATCTGGTATTCCAGTGTTGATATGTCTCTCTTGTCCGCATAGTGAAGAGCCAAACATCTGGATTATTGACTTCCAATCAAGTGGTGTGTTATACGATTCTAATGCTATGTCAGCATTACCTGATATTTTATTGCGGACGGTACTAAGAATTCCGTAGTAACGTGGAGTTCTTTTTAATGGTTCATAAATTTGTAAAACTCGGTCCACACTTTTTTTCCAAGAGCTAAACTCGTTGGGATTCCCTGAAAATTCCCGCAGGCTGCGAACAATATCAGGAATTTTATCTAACTCAGACAATTGACCCCTATATTCTGGCTCTATTACTTCGTCGGTTGCATTGCCAAACTCTATACCAGGATTAGCAAGATTTTGGAGGATTCTCGGCGCTTCCGATCTGATAATTCTTCCGGCAATGTCTTTAATTAATATCTTTATCAATGGGGATCTGAGGCTATGGTTATTTGCACGGCCGCTATTAGAAGCAGCATCATAATTACCCTGATCACCTGTGACAGAACTTTGTACGCCTGTTAAAGCGCTTGGCCGTATTAAATTTGGATTCGTCATTATTCTGGCAATCAGCAAAATGTGTTATAAAAAACAATAAAAAATAACTTCTTAATCCGATTCCAGTATAACGCTTTGACCGATTTCAATTAAAACCTTTTTTTTTTTTTTTTTTGTTATCAAACCAAATTTAACTAGGTTTTTCAAGCTTCTTAAATTATTTCGTTTTACTTGACTACAGACCAACGATTTCCACTTAATTTAATTGTTTTTTTTTCAATATATTTTCTAAACTTTTTTTTTTTTTTTTTTTTATTGTTGATTCAAAACATATTTACTTCACTTTTCACAAGTTTACCTCTAAAATTTTTATTATTATTTTTTTTTCCTTCTTATTTATTTGTGTTTCTTCAATTTCTGTAGTTAAACATTTCTTATAAAAATAGCAGAAAGATCTTACATAAATGTTGCAGTCGAGCAATTCATCCAGGCGGCTGTCATACAATGACTCCTGTTTGTCCCAGTTCGACGGGTTACTAGGGGCCTCTTTTCCTGATGGGGATCCGGTTCGTTTTTACGGCCAATTGGTCTTAATGAAAAGATTTGTTTGAGTAATTCGTTGGTTCTTAAAGTTTTTAGCGTTAAACCGCACAATTTGTTGCTTGTATTAATTAGTTTTTGCTTTCCAAAATGCTGGCATGATTTATTTGCTATTAATTTTCGTATTCAGACCGCACTCTTTACAGTTTATTTTCAATGAAAAACGTTTTCAATCGCACGTATCCTTACTTTGTTACTTTAGCGGAACCGCGAGCCCCACGTTGGGCGCCAATTAACACGAATGATATTTTTTTATGTTTTTAAAAAAGTTTTTTTTTTTATTATTTTAGGAACTATGTTCCTTTCGGCTTGACAGACAGAACACGAATCAAAGTACTAAACGTTCGTAACTTAAGACTTAACCTACGAAACAAGTGCAACGTGACAGCGTCGCTTATTTTGCACTCTTTTGAAATCGCAAATTGGAACGGACGCTTGTGTAGGAAATCTGATATTTTCCCTTTCTTGTGCGAGACAAATATTTCAAGTAACGCTGACGTTGGCTTGCGCGTGCAACGTGCGAGAAATGCAATCGTGGGAAAAGTCGAGACTTGAGAATGTGTTTTTTTTCTATGCTTTTAATATCGTTATCGTTATTTATTAGAAAAATATTATTTTTCAGGATAGCTATGTTGCATTTTCTGCTTGCAGATTTAAATCACGAATCAAAGTGACTGAAACGCATTCGATAACAAGACTTAACCTACTAGAAAAATGCACACGTGAGAGCTGTAGCTATTTTGCATTTTTGTGCAAGATTGGAATCGGACGCTTTTAGGAAATCTGATATTTTCCCTTTCTTGTGCGAGAAAATCGATTTACAATGATTAACGCTAGAAGCGATTTGGCTTGTACGCGTGCAAGGTGCGAGAAATGCATGTTATCCATCGTGGGAAAAGTCGAGACAATTGAAAATGTGTTTAATTTATTTGCTAATGCGATAACTTTAAAGTCGTTATCGTTAAACTTGATATATACGCAAAAATAAGTTCAGACAATTTCTTATGATGACGAAAAAATGAGATACTAGTTGTTGCATTAGATTTGTTGCAGAATTAAAACGCAACTCATTCAAAGAGATCAGCAGCAGTGAATGTATTTTGCATTCGGATACGAATGAGAGCTCTTATACATAAGAAAAACCCGCCGGCAGAAGTCTTGATACATGATCAATTTCAATAATTTTTTCTAGGTGAATCCACGTTTTAGATATTGATGTGTCTTTTGTTAGGCCCTCTTGACAGTAGAAAATGTGCATCCGACTGTTACCAATGTTTTAAGCGAAGAAGCATTTGCTATACAGTCGATTAGGTGGCTTAGAATTGAACTAGCAATGTTTATTCAAACGATCGATGAGGAGAAGTAAATAGAGCCAATAATATCAAGTTAACTCGCTGTGGATTGTTGGGATGCGGAAAACTTTAGAAGTCTTAGAACGGTGTAAAGTCAATAAATTGTGCGCATAATATGCAAAATATGCTCTTGCAGATTTCTCTTCAAATTTGGTTGCCATGGAGGCGAACTATCGCAATAATGGTGTTATTCTGAGATTTTTCATCGACTCTTTACACGCAAAAAGCACTTATGTCACTTTTCAAATAGCTTTTTCGCTCGAATCGCTTTTAATCGCTTTCAGAGGTTAATGAATGCCTCTTTAAATGCCGAAAACATGGTTGGCAAATTCATTTGCTTGCAGATGAATCCTAATTTTGATTCTGCTGACTCCAGTTTTTGGTTTGAGTGCGTTTTGTTCTGAAGACGTTTCTAGCAGCAAACAATAAAGGTGTGTTCCAATTTGATTTGTTGACATGTCTTCCCGTTCATTGAGAAGGACTAAAAGAGCGATTTTTTGGCTTTGGAATTGAATCATTAGACATAATGCTCTCCTAATCAAAGAGAATCGAATGTTGGCTATTGAAAAATAAGCTCTCCGAGATGAAATAAGAATGCTGTTTAGTTGGTGCGTGCTTATAAAACTTTCAGAAAATCAAAGAAAATAGCCTAAAGACTCAAATAAATTTCATATAATTATTCCCAAACGATTAACAGCTACTTTAAATTATACTAATTAAAATTTTTTTTTTAAATTTAAGGACAACTAATCAATTAATTTTTTGAAATTCCTGGAGCTACTTTTTTCGCGTCTTTACACAATAAGAGCACTTTATGTGTTTCATGTTCAAATACGCTTTCGTTCGCTTAGACGTATAACCTCGCATTCATAACCTTCCAGAGTTTCAAAAGTGGTTTAAAGTGCGGCCCGACATACATGAATTCGCGGTTAATCTGTTCGGGGAAAATTGAATTTTTTTTTTAAAATATAACAATTTTTTGTGAAGGAAACAAAATTTTTTGAAAAACTCAGTTAGGAAATTTTTACAAATCGAACTTTAGCGTCGTGCAATCAGTCCACAAAGACGCCGCAGAAACCATCCCATCGGCCGGAAATCATTTCCGAAACCACGCAACGCTCCGGAGAGATCAACAGATCGGAAAAACAGAATTGGTTAGAATGCTATAAAAGATGTAAGTGATAGTAGTTAGAGTTTTGGGTAAAATTGCAAGGATGAATTTAGGAGGAATGTCTTCCATGCCGATCGCAAAAGATTTTATAATCATACTGATTCTACAACATCACAACCAGCAACGTCGAAGGCAAATTGGAAGTAGTGAAGTGAAGTGAAGTACGCAGCATGCAAAACACAAAACTGAGAATACGAATTAAAGGATTTGATTATAAAGATGACATTTGAATAACTTACACGAAATATAGAATTTATTCGTTTTAAAAAAGAATTGAACTTAATTATTTTTGAGAAACACTTATGAAAATTCTGTAAAAAAAAGTTGTTAAAATTACTAGTGTACGCGCAATGCACACTATAGAGTGCTAAACTATGAAAAAAGTGAACAATATGGAAAGCACTTAATATATGTCGGCGTGTAAAGAAATACACTCGCTTAGCATAAGAAATTCCAAATAATCTAGTTTGTTTGTCTGAGTCATATTCATTTGAAATTGCCTTGTATAAAGTATAATTTAGTAGGCGGGTTAAGAGATTACTTGGTTCGAGCGAGACAACCAAAAGGGACGTTATCGAGTGACTCTGGGGTTCAGCAATGAAAAGGCAACTCAGAAACACGCTACATTCGGTAGAACCAACACCTGATCCTTCAGCAGGACCAGCACCCGATCCTTCTATGTCATATATAAATTAACACGAATGATATTTTTTTATGTTTTTAAAAAAGATTTTTTCTTTATTATTTTAGGAACTATGTTCCTTTCGGCTTGACAGACAGAACACGAATCAAAGTACTAAACGTTCTTTACTTAAGACTTAACCTACGAAACAAGTGCAACGTGACAGCGTCGCTTATTTTGCACTCTTTTGAAATCGCAAATTGTAACGGGCGCTTGTGTAGGAAATCTGATATTTTCCCTTTCTTGTGCGAGACAAATATTTCAAGTAACGCTGACGTTGGCTTGGGCGTGCAACGTGCGACAAATGCAATCGTGGGAAAAGTCGGGACTTGAGAATGTGTTTTTTTTTCTATGCTTTTAATATCGTTATCGTTAACTCCTCCCTGCCCAAAAGCGATTGTCCTCAATCGATTAAAAGTATGGAATATTATGGAGACTGGGAGCTGGCAACGATTCCGGCTGGGGCTGTTGTCCAGCCTCTGACTGAATAAGTCGGACTTCAATTCTTCGCTTATAGAATTTAATCGCCATTACAATGGAAACGATAATGCAAATGACTGCTACAAAAGAAGTAGCTTCAGTGAAGAAAGCCTTGTACTTTAAAGTCTCAATTTCTTTTGTGTTACGAATGTGTAACTCGCTGAGAGCTTCAAGCGAAAGTAGCTTGATGCGGCTTTCTTCAAATGGGGCCGGTTGGACTATAGCCGGCATAGTTTCAAAAGGTGGTGCCTCGAAGTTTCGGAAATGTTTGTTACCAATTTTTATGGTCTCATTGAAAAATTTGATTAGAAAGGTTCCACGCAAGGTATGATTTTTTTTCCGACAGATATTGTTCCACTAAAATCATTTAAAAATAGGACACCTGGCGAGATTTCTTCGCACGACGGAATATGTTGAGCGTTACTTATGACGCAAGAGGAATTTCTTCCTTTGATAAGTGGGGCGACACAGGTATCGTTGCTTGTTTCGATCAGCTGTTCTTGATTACAAATAGCTATTAGTTCATATCTCTTACATTTATCTATGATTTCGTATATTTTTTCCTTGTTTCTTAATAAACTATTGTGTTAAATTCTAACTACATTATTATTCTTTTTCACCGGTTTTACAATAATTTTTTCGTAGATTTCGTTTGAAGTTAGCGGGATTTTAACTAAGTACAAAATTTCTGTTTGGTTCGTCAAAACTTTAACATTTGCAAATTCTAAGGCCTCTTCGGCTGTAGCAAAAGGAACATTTTCTTTACTTAATTTTTCTAGAGCAATTTTTATCTCGTTGTTACTTAAGATCATTGAATTAACTACCCCAGTTTTTGCCCACTGGATGGCATATTTTACATTAACTATTTCCTCTTTTACCAGTCTTAATCTATTTTGCAAATTTATCACTACTTCGTCGATCAAAACGTTATCTTTTTGGATATAGTTCGATAGTTCATTTGTAATCTTGGTAATATTGTTAATTTGTTCATTAAAGCCTCTATTAATGAAAACCTGCTGATTGTTATTGCTCATTAACATTTCAAAATTTTTATTTATTAATTCCAAATCATCGTGGTCAGGTGATCCGGCAACATACTTCCAGGCTGTGCCTAAAAAATTAAGTGCACGCTTAGTTCTCAGCCGGTCGGTTGGTTTTAGCGTGTTAATGAGGTCAAGGGTCTGTAACAGTTCATGTCTCAGTAGCGAGTAGAATGTTTTGTCTGTAGGTATGTGTTCGTCCATAATTTCTTTCGTTTCAAGTACACAGCGTTCATATTGTCCTATATTTATTAGATGAATAAATTTAAAAGTCCCGTCCTGTATTTTAGCAAATCCATCACGAATTGTCACCAAATGCGTCCCGGTATAGTCATGTATTTGCACCTCCGCCATCACAACTGTGGCTAGGAATCTAGAGGAATGAGGAAAAAGCAATGGTTAACTCTTTATTAGTGTCGGACCGAAGGTGGATTTTTAGCCGAAGCCGAAAATCGGCAGAGTTGAAGACTTCGGCCGAAGACCGAACGCCGAAGCCGAATGCAAAACATTTTACAGTAAATAAACAAAATCAGTCTTTATTCATTTGACAAGCACAAAAAAAACCGCTCAAAATTTTCTCTAAATTCTTTCGCTTTAGTCGCCCACAAAGTGAGAATTTACTAATTCACTAGTGTAAAAGGTCTCAATGAAGCAATTGAAAATCTATCGTGACTTTTTTACTTCCATTAAAATGCAAAAATATTCGGCTAAAATATTCGGCTTTTTCCAGTCGAAGCCGAAGCCGAAGACTAAGAATTGGTAGATTATGCCGATTACCGAAGCCGAAGCCGAACCTTCGGTCGGACACTACTCTTTATTAAACTTTTATGAATTACTCGTCCTGATTCTGTAATTATTGTAGTATTTCGATTTTCGTTTACTATCTCTTTTTTGTACCTGTCTGTTAGCTTAGATCCCAATCGTTTGTTTACTCTTACGTAAACATCTTGGCCTATGGCATAGTTCCTTATTGGATGCTTTCTCTGGTTATGATATTCCAAATCGGCGGCTTGTTGCCCCTTTAACTTCTCTAGGGTTTCTTTACGGGATTCTTCTAACTGATTTGGGTTTGTACTAACAACTCTTCTGAAGAGCACCTCGACTGGTTTTTTTTTTTTAGTCGAGTGAATAGTGTAATTATATTCATACACCGCTCTTTCTAATAGTTCCTTGAATGATCTATGAGTTCCGTCCGCCTTAAGGCAACGTAAAATCTCTGACAGGGTCGAGTGAAACCTTTCAACGTGCCCATTTACAGTACTAGTATAGGGAGGAATTGTATACACTTCGATTCTAAGTTGATCCTTCAACATAAAGATAATGGAAGCGGAATTTAGGGATCTTTCGTTGTTCATAACTATCGACTTTGGAACTCCAAATGCAAAAATTATTTCCCTAAGAGGTTCCCGTATATCCTCTATCGCTTTTGATCTCAGCATCCTAACTTGGGTATATTTCGAGAATTTATCCAACACGGTCAAGACAAGGTTTCCTTCAGTGGTGTAGATGTCGATGTGTACTATGTGTCCTGGATACTGTGGCATGGGGGTTTCTTGAATTAAGGGCTTATTAGGATGGCGATCATATTTTTGTTTCCTACAGGTTATACACTGCTTGACTATTGCTTCGGTCTTTGCGTTCATTCGCGGGAAATAACACTTTTCCAGAAGTTGGATCTTATTTTCTCGAGCATTCCTGTGTGCTCTATTATGCTCGGTAAGAATTGCTTTCTCCTGATCCTGAGGGTTCCTTAAATCTTCTACTTGAGTCTGTGAATATCTAATTATGTAGTTACTGAAATGTAGAGGAAATATCTCCTGAATCTTACCAAAAACGTTTTCCCGCGTTTTGATGCCATTGATTACACAAGGGTTAAGGTAGCTTCTCAAAATCTCAATGAGCCTTTCCTCAGTATAGTTCGGCTCCACAACTAAGTGTCTGTGGATCGTAGGATCATATAAGATACCTCATATCGATATGAAGACGTCTCACCGATAACCAAAAAATATCTGATTCTTAAACACATTAATGGGTGCTCCTGCCATAGGTATGACATTTTGAGAAGAGCTCTCCTGACTATGCTGGGTGGATGTAAGAGCATTTACTATCAGATCTTGTGGCGGTCTTAGAAGCCTATCAGCTACGCAATTCGTTTTCCCAGGCTTGTATTTAAGTTCATGGTCGTATTTCTCTAAGATCGCTTTCCAGCGCTTCATTTTACTATTATTGTTCTTGTTACTTAAGACATAAATTAAGGGCTGGTGATCGGTATAGATCACCACCTTTGCTCGGCCATATAAATAGCTGCGCAATGAGTTAAGCGCCCATATTATGGCAAGTAATTCTTTCTCATTAGCTGCATATGCTTCTTCGGGTTTTGATAGCGTTCGAGAAATGAAGGTGATTGGCCTATTTTTTTGCGAAAGGACAGCTCCAATTGCATAATTAGAGGCGTCTGTCGTTAATTCGAATGTTTGACTGAAATCCGGGTATGCTAACATCACTTCGCTTGATATTAAGGTTATTTTAATTTTCTCAAATGCCTCTAGCGCTTCTGGTCCCAGAGTAACAGACTTTCTTGCCGATTGACCTTTGGGTAGGTTACCCTCCTCTCCTTGCAAAAGGGATGTCAAGGGTTTAGCAAGTTTAGCGTAGTCTCGCACGAAACGTCGATAATACCCTGACAGACCAAGGAATGATCGGAGGTCCTTAACCGTTTTGGGTGGCGGAAAAGATTTGATTGTTTCTATTTTAGCAGGATTTGTTTTTATTCCTTCTGATGAAACTTTAAATCCTAAGAATTCTACTTCCTGTCGGAAAAATTTACATTTATCTATCTGAATTCTCATATTAGCCCTTTCAAGAGTGTCAAAAACTTTTTCTAAGTGCTCTTCATGCTCTGTTTTATTTTTGCTGTAGACGATTATATCGTCAATATAGACGTAGCATATGCGTCCAATATGATCACGAAGTATATCGTCCAGTGCTCTTTGAAATATAGCTGGTGAATTTTTTAGACCAAAAGGTAGTCTCGTGAACTCATACTTAGCATTGTTTATTGAAAATGCTGTCTTTTCTATGTCGGAAGCCTTGAGAGGGACATGGTGAAACCCACTCTTTACATCTAGCACTGAGAAAATCGCGTTGTTTCCAAGCTGAGCCAGCACCTCGTTTATTTCCGGTATTGGATACCGATCCGCTATTGTGACCAGATTGAGCTTCCGGTAATCAATAACCATCCTGTATTGTTTTCTACCTTTTGAGTCTGGCTTCTTCGGTACTATCAACATCGGTGAATTATAAGGTGGCCTTGATGGTCTTATAATTCCATTCTTCAAAAGGTCTTCTACCTGTGCTTCAATTTCGGCCTTTAATGACATTGGGAAAGGATAATGTTTACTATAAACGGGTGAATCAGTGTTGGTGCGTATTTCCCCTACAACCAGTGGCGTGTCTAGAGAAATACTGCTTTGATAGTGCTTATATTTTTTACAGTGGTATATTGAACAATTATAAGACATTAACCCAAAAATTTTTGGGGGGGGCTAGAGGAAGTTTAGAGAGTTATGGACCAAAAACCAAAAAAATCCGAAAAATTTATGGCGTTCGATTTGGATGAAAATTTATATATAGAATAAGCGAAAAATGCTAAGAATTTTGGCGTCAAAATTTTTTCAAGAAACCGATTACAACTAGTCTAGTTAGGGTCTAGTTCCAAACTGGTCCAGAAAGGACCAGTTTTTTGAAAAAATTGTAGTCCTAAAATTCTTAGAATTTTTCACTTATTCTATATATAAATTTTCATCAAAATCGGACGTTATAAAATTTTTGGATTTTTTTGGTTTTTGGTCCATAACTCTCTAAACTTCCTCTAGCCCCCCCCCAAATTTTTTTGGGTTAATGTCTTATAATTGTTCAATATACCACTGTGGAAAATATAAGCACTATCAAAGCAGTATTTCTCTGGACACGCCACTGCCTACAACCCTAGTGGTATATGTTAACTTCTCTTCCGGGTCGGCAAAAAGTTTGACAAATTTCCTTTCAAATTCTTTGATGATAGATTCCTGCTCGCCTGTTACTTGACTACCGTTGTTGACTATAGAATTATCGCATTTACAACTTTTTTGATGTATTTGAACTTTAGTTTGCCCTTTAACGATCATGTAATCTTCATTTGTATGCATAACCGCCGAGAGTGTTTTTAAACTGTCGTTTCCTAAAATACCATGAAATGACTTTAATGACGGTAAGATAAAAATTGTGAGGTTCGTGTCGTAAAGACCGAACAAGTTAATTATGACATGTTCTTTTATTTCTACATCACCTGCTATTATTTTTGCGAAAAATGTTTCTTGGTTCTGTTTAGCATGATAAACGATACCAGGTTGAATGTAGTTTTTATTAGAACCCGTATCGATCAAAAACTGTAGAATTTCTCCTCTCTTCGTTCTGCACTGAAAAAATGGAAGCGAGGAGTCGCTTATTCTAAAAAATTAATATCAACAAATTCAGTTGCTCCTGTTGAGTTAGGTGGTTCTCGTCCCTGTGGTTAATCTGGGTTACTTTGTTTTTTGTTATTTTCCGTATCATTCAGATCGGGACATTCGTTTTGAGAAGAGGCATCATCAACATAAGGATATGCGTATTCCTGCAGGGTTTGATCATAAAAAAAATCGTCTTGCATTGTCGCTTGTAAGTAGTCTTCAGGTAGTGCCTGATATGTTTCAATGTTAAAATTCCTTTGCAATTTAATTGGTAACTGCTGACTATTCGGCGGTAATGGTCTCTTCTCTGCATTTGCTACTTGCCAAGGTCTGTTCATATAGTTAATATTTCTTGAATGGATACTCCTATCTACGTCCATAGGCACAGGCTTTGGTTTTGGCTTTGGCCATGGTCTCGGTGGGGGCTGGTGATTTCCAGGAAACCTATTTGGGAAATTTGGAAGACTGAAATTTTGTTGCTGAGGCCGTTGAGGCGAACTGAAATTCCACCGCTGGTTGACTGGTGGTTGCATAAGTTGTCTTGGGTAAACATATGTTGAGCTTTGTGGAAAATAGGTTAATTGAGGGTAAAAGGGTTGACGACTGAGTTGTGTGGGCCTCGGTGATATTGTTGGCGCGACATTATTCGGCTTTCGATTACAATTTTGAGGACACTGCGTTCTAAAGATTTGATTTTCGAGTTTTAAGCAGATGTGGAGGGCTTGTGGGAGACTGTTCGGCTCTTTAATTCCCAATAACCTGGCTTAGTCTCCTCGTAGTCCCCTTATAAACGTATCTTAAGCCTTATCCCTATACGTGGCCGTAAGCAGTCCCAATGTTTCTTGACTTACGTCCATGCATGAGATTTTGTTCAAGATAAGTGAAAGATGAGTGTAGACGTCTTGGTAGTATTCTTGTACGGGCTTAGACCCTTGAACAAGGGACGTCATCTGGTATTCCAGTGTGGATATGTCTCTCTTGTCCGCATAGTGAAGAGCCAAACATCTGGAGATTGACTTCCAATCAAGTGGTGTGTTATACGATTCTAATGCTATGTCAGCATTACCTGATATTTTATTGCGGACGGTACTAAGAATTCCGTAGTAACGTGGAGTTCTTTTTAATGGTTCATAAATTTGTAAAACTCGGTCCACACTTTTTTTCCAAGAGCTAAACTCGTTGGGATTCCCTGAAAATTCCCGCAGGCTGCAAACAATATCAGGAATTTTATCTAACTCAGACAATTGACCCCTATATTCTGGCTCTATTACTTCGTCGGTTGCATTGCCAAACTCTATACCAGGACTAGCAAGATTTTGGAGGATTCTCGGCGCTTCCGATCTGATAATTCTTCCGGCAATGTCTTTAATTAATGTCTTTATCAATGGGGATCTGAGGCTATGGTTATTTGCACGGCCGCTATTAGAAGCAGCATCATAATTACCCTGATCACCTGTGACAGAACTTTGTACGCCTGTTAAAGCGCTTGGCCGTATTAAATTTGGATTCGTCATTATTCTGGCAATCAGCAAAATGTGTTATAAAAAACAATAAAAAATAACTTCTTAATCCGATTCCAGTATAACGCTTTGAACCGATTTCAATTAAAACCTTTTTTTTTTTTTTTTTTTTTTGTTATCAAACCAAATTTAACTAGGTTTTTCAAGCTTCTTAAATTATTTCGTTTTACTTGACTACAGACCAACGATTTCCACTTAATTTAATTGTTTTTTTTTTCAATATATTTTCTAAATTTTTTTTATTTTTTTTTTTATTGTTGATTCAAAACATATTTACTTCACTTTTCACAAGTTTACCTCTAAAATTTTTATTATTATTTTTTTTTCCTTCTTTTTATTTGTGTTTCTTCAATTTCTGTAGTTAAACATTTCTTATAAAAATAGCAGAAAGATCTTACATAAATGTTGCAGTCGAGCAATTCATCCAGGCGGCTGTCATACAATGACTCCTGTTTGTCCCAGTTCGACGGGTTACTAGGGGGCCTCTTTTCCTGATGGGGATCCGGTTCGTTTTTACGGCCAATTGGTCTTAATGAAAAGATTTGTTTGAGTAATTCGTTGGTTCTTAAAGTTTTTAGCGTTAAACCGCACAATTTGTTGCTTGTATTAATTAGTTTTTGCTTTCCAAAATGCTGGCATGATTTATTTGCTATTAATTTTCGTATTCAGACCGCACTCTTTACAGTTTATTTTCAATGAAAAACGTTTTCAATCGCACGTATCCTTACTTTGTTACTTTAGCGGAACCGCGAGCCCCACGTTGGGCGCCAATTAACACGAATGATATTTTTTTATGTTTTTAAAAAAGTTTTTTTTTTTATTATTTTAGGAACTATGTTCCTTTCGGCTTGACAGACAGAACACGAATCAAAGTACTAAACGTTCGTAACTTAAGACTTAACCTACGAAACAAGTGCAACGTGACAGCGTCGCTTATTTTGCACTCTTTTGAAATCGCAAATTGGAACGGACGCTTGTGTAGGAAATCTGATATTTTCCCTTTCTTGTGCGAGACAAATATTTCAAGTAACGCTGACGTTGGCTTGCGCGTGCAACGTGCGAGAAATGCAATCGTGGGAAAAGTCGAGACTTGAGAATGTGTTTTTTTTTTCTATGCTTTTAATATCGTTATCGTTAACTTATATATACGCAAAAATAAGTCAGAACAATTCTTGATGACGAAAAAATTGAGAGTAGCTAGTTGTTGCATTAGATTTGCTTGCAGATTTAACCAACTCATTAAGAAAATCAGCAGAGTGAATGAATATTGCATCGGATGACGAAGAGAGTTTTATACATATAGAATAAACCACGCCGGGAGAAGGCTGTAATGATCAATTTTTATTTTTTCAGGTGAATCGCACGTTTTAGATATCTATGTGTTTCTCTAGTTAGGCCCTCGTTGACATAGAAAATTGCATCCGACTGTATACCCAATGTATTTAAGCGAAGAAGCATTTTGCTATTACGTCGATAGGTGGCTAGATTAACTAGCATGTTATTCCGATCGTGAGGAGAAGTAAAAGAGACAATAATATCATTGTTAACTCGCTGTGGATCTGTGCTAGGGATGCGGAAAACTTTAGAAGTCTTAGACGGTGTAAAGTTGATTGTGCGGCATAATTGGGCAAATATGGCTTGCAGATCTTCTCCTTCAACGCGTGGTATGCCATGGAGGCGAAGATCGCACGATACTATGGTGTTTTCGAGTTTCACGACTCTTTCACGCAAAAAGCACACTTCACTTTTCAAAGAGCTTACCTCAATGTTTTTCGCTTCAAGTAATGAGATGCGCTCTTTTATGACCGAAAACTCGTTGGCAAATTCATTTAGCCTAGCATCGATAAGTCCAATAATTTTCGATTCTGCTGACTCCAGTTGTTTGGCTTTGAGTGCGTTTTGTTACTGAAGACGCTGCTCTAGCAGCAGAAGCAATAAAGGTGTCGTTCCATTTTGATTTGGTTGACCAGTGCTCTTCCCGGTTGCATTGAGAAGGCTACTAAAAGAGCGATTTTTTGGCTTTGGAATTGAATCATTAGACATAATGCTCTCCTAATCAAAGAGATCGATGCGTTGCTATTGAAAAATAAGCTCTCCGAGATGAAATAAGAATGCTGTTTAGTTCGGTGCGTGCTTATAAAACTTTCAGAAAATCAAAGAAAATAGCCTAAAGACTCAAATAAATTTCATATAATTATTCCCAAACGATTAACAGCTACTTTAAATTATACTAATTAAAATTTTTTTTTTAAATTTAAGGACAACTAATCAATTAATTTTTTGAAATTCCTGGAGCTACTTTTTTCGCGTCTTTACACAATAAGAGCACTTTATGTGTGTTCATGTTCAAATACGCTTTCGTTCGCTTAGACGTATAACCTCGCATTCTGATCAATCCTTCTCAGAGGTTTCGATAGCTCAGTGGTTTAAAGTGCGGCCCGACATACATGATGTTCGGCGTTCTATCTCTGCTTGCGGGGAGAATCATTCTGAATTTTTTTTTTATTACAGTTTTTTTTTTGGTCATAGTGTAGTTGTTTTGGAAGACAAAAATTTTCTGCAAAACTTTTAAGTTTTAATTAATTTAATTTTTTTTAATGGCTCATTTTCAAGTTAAAAATTTTAGGATTGAAACAATTCCGTAAGGACGTTTCCCAAAACTTGAGCAACCATTAACTCAATTGAGCGTTTTGACCAACAAATTAAACGCGGTTGTTTAGCGTAATGGTAAAGACGTTCGCCCAGCGAACTTGGTCAGCGGTTCGAGGCTCGGACGAGGCGAGAAAATTTAAAGAGAAGAAAGAAAAACAGATTTATATCAAAACAAATAAGTAAACAAAAAATATAATAGTTCATGTTGCTGTTTTATTTTTGGGCTTTTTTGGTCATGTTTGTTGTGATTGATATAAAAAAAGTTTTTTGGATTTCATTTTACCCCACGTTTCGCCTGTTGGATTCAGGCTTCTTCAGGGGTTGTTTATAAAGTTTATTTTAAACTACAAAATGAAAATTGATTTTAAAAAGTAAATTTAAATATTTACAAAATCTTTTAAACTAAATAACACACCTTTTATATTCCTTGACTCAATTGTTAATTTTTTACCACTTAAGTTATTACTTTAAAACAATAAACAAAAAACGAAAAAAACAATTTTTAACCAAAAACACTTAACATTAAATTACAAACATTACAAAGTGACACTATAACAGGAACGGATGTTGTCGTAGTCTTCTTTCTTGTTAACAGCGGTTTTTTGTTTTTATCGTATGCGAAGACTTTCTTGCCAGTCTTACATTTTCCATTTTTTCCTTGTTCAGTATTTTGGTGTTGTCAAAATCTGCTGAGTGGTTACTCTCTTTCAAATGTTTAGCTAAAGCTGTTGTCTGTTTTTTGTTTTTGGCATCCGACTGGTGTTCGTTTATTCGCGCCTCCAACGTACGTTTTGTTGTGCCGATGTAGAGCGCATTGCATGTTTCTCCCGCGTTCCCCTTGTATTTAATTTCGAAGACGACAATGTGTTGTTGTTGCTTGCTTACTTTGTCCTTAGTGTTGGTGAATATCGACGTGAGCGTCTTGTTTGGCTTGTGCGCGAAAATCATGGTCTCTTTCTTTTTTATTGGGAGCGATTCGTCGGCCTTTAGATGTGGTCTGTAGGTGTAATGGATAAAGGCTACTAAGCAACATTCAAACGTTGCCTCATTTTAAAACACCCTTAAGCATTCAAATGTTACCTTGTATTAAAACGCCCTTAACACAAACGAACACACACGTTGCTCGTTTGAGTTATGCGCTCCACTTGAGCAACTCATATCTACATATTTCTAAATCCAATTTCGGCATTCCATCAGACGCCGTAATTATACACTTTCGTCCAATGCAAGTGCATTGCGACCTCACACTATTAGTTCAACCCAACGACATTCTTTGTCACAACACCAACTCGCTCTAATTACAATCGACCCAAACGAAAAAATGCCGCTCCTCAAGTGTCATGCACTAATCGTTTGCACATGTGCCATCCGAGTCTAGCGACCCTTTTCTGTTTTGATTATCGCTTGCACAAGTGCCATCCGATTCTAGCGATCCTCTTTCGAATATTTGACTATTGAGTCACTAAGCAAAGTGCAATCAATCCATGACCCTATAGAAATTCAGTATAAATATAAGAATTGTTTGTTAGCATAATCAATTGGTGTAAGAATCTTCAAAGTGATCGGGCTGATACTGGCTCGCGCTGTATACTGCCGATCACTCTTAAATAAAATATAAATATTCCAAACCTATAACAAAGATTACTTTTAATTTAATAACATGACGATCCTTAGCCATACTCGAACCGTTGCGCGGGGAAAATTTCCCCGAAAAAGTTAAAGTGAAAAAATAAACTCTTTAGTTCGTAAACATGAACAAATACGAAGAACAATTTAAAAAGTTCCTCACAAACTATAAAAAAGAGGAACGAGTAATAATTCGCGAGCACTTTATAGACGAAGTAGAAATCTCACTCATTGCGAATTACGGCAACGAATTAAACAGTACATACACGTCCCTCACAAACAAAGAGGTGCACAAGTTTTTAAATAAAATAAAACGCGATTTAAAAAAAAAAAAAAAAAAAAACTAAACCCTATATAGGTAACCATACACAATTATCGATGCAAAAAAATAATTATTGCAATTAACACGCAGTTTGTATAAAACAAAACTTTTCAAAATGCTCGTTTTTAAGAATCAACACACAATACATATAAAAGTGAACGGTAAATGGTACTGGAAAATTAATTTCAATGAAACGGATTTATTAGCAGGCTCAACGGACCATCTTAATAAATTTCAAGAAGTACCCCCCAAGAATGTGCCTTATCTCGAATATATTCTGGGTTTACATAATAAACCACAGTGCGCGAAGAAACCAACGTACAAACTATCTTCGTGTAATAATTAATAATGACATAGTGAAAAAAAAAAAATAATAAATAGAGTTCAGTGCATTTCAGATCGGAAGAAACATGGTATAAAAAAGTTTTAAACGCTATTTTGATAGCTTTTACTGGCTATGAGGTCGGCAAAGACAAGGGCGAAACGCAAACACAAAATAAAATTATCACCTACTCACCACCGACCCAAAATACACAAACATCAACGTCAACAACAGTATGGGAAGCAGGCCTCGAGGGCCTAGTGATTACTCTAATTATTATCTTGGTCGTGTTTGTGCTTTAAACCTACATCAATAAACTATTTCAAAAACACCAGCCACCACAAATTTAAACACAAATAAAATACTGAAGAATGCCACTCCGCATGAAACACAACAACCCCAACAATTGTGCATGGAGGGATAACTTTAACAAGTAGTAAGCATCAACCGTGGCAGCACTAGCAACGCCCGGCACCGTAGTAAACATCAACCGTGGCAGCACTTGCAACGCCCGGCACCGTAGAAAACATCAACCGTGGCAGCACTAGCAACGCCCGGCACCGTAGAAAGAATCCACCGCGGCAGCACTAGCAACGCCCGGTACCAACAGCAGCTAAGTCAAAATAAATTTGTACTAAATTTAACACATATTATAAACCTTATTTTCAATATAATGGCTAAGTACCACACTAAACTAAAATTTTTTCCCCAATAAACACACAATCATTGTAAAACAAATTCGAAATGTGCAATTTCCCAAAGTATCGTTTCGAAAGGTATGTCCAGTCACTTGGGAAGCGGTACTAAATAAATTATGTGAAATAAAAGCGATTTTTGACAAATCATATAAATGCGTGAACAAAACACCACTACCTTCTAGAGCCACTCAAGTTAAACATTTAACTATTCTTGCATACCAGCATAACAATATAGCAAATTTAAGTAGAACTATTTATCAGTCACTTAATCCATTTCATAAAATCGAATTTGAAAAATATTTCACGTCCATAAAAAATAGACTAGAATCACTTTTCATAAAATTGCAACAAACACAACAAGTACCAACAAATTTCACCCAATTTCTTGACCTATCTTTCCAACCTTTTCTGAGTAGCAATAATTCATGCACAGAGTCAGAGTCAGAGCTAGAGTCAGGTAACGAAAAAACAACCAGAAATATGACTCCGATAGAAATCATAAACACAGCAACAAAGCTGTTGCCTGAGTTCGATGGAAAAATCGAAAACCTCAGAAAATTCACTAGTGCCTTAGATATGTTACAATCAATTAAAGGTGAGCATGAGTCCATAGCAGTAGACTTAATAAAAACAAATATTCGAGAAAGCGTCAGTGAACTCATAACGAACGAAAACACAATACTCGCATTTAAAGCATTGGCAATCCAAAGTGTGAAATTCGAATCCCCACAATCCATTTCAGTCAAGCTACAAAGCACAACACAAAATAATAAAAGCGACAATGATTTTGCCAAAGAAATTGAACTCTTATCTACACAATTAGAACGTGCTTTCGTCGCAGACGGCTTGTCGCCAATGCACGCAAAGAAATATTCCCCCCAAGCGGCAGCAAAAGCATTACAAGTGAACGGTAAATCAGAAAACACAAAAATGCTTATGACACTAGGTCAGTTTTCCACAATAAACGATGCCATAACAAAATTCGTGGAAATAAGTTCGCAATTTTCAGGCACGGCTCAGGTTAACTATACGAAGAGGGCCGAATATAATAACAGACAGAGGGGCCGCGGCAATTATAACAACCGCGGAAATAAATATTATCGTGGGAATAATCATTATAGAGGTAATTATTACAATCGAGGGAATTAGAATAATAATTATCAGTGGAATAATTCCAATCGAGGATATTATAGAGGAAACGGTCAAAATTATAATAACAGACAATACAACAACAATAAAAATTCCAATTACAACAACAATTACAACAGAAATAACAACAACCGAGGACGAGGACATTACAATAACCAGAACGTTAGATACCAGGAGGCATCGGAAAACTCGTATGCCCCCCAGCTTGCCCATCTGGGGAGCATAGAGAATTAAACGAATCGACAATACTTCATATCAATTTGCGCCTTAACAATTATGTCAAAGTAAGCTGCTCCCTTAGAAATTCAATTGCTACATTCCTACTTGACACCGGCTCTGATATAAGTCTTTTCAAAACAACTTACATAAATAATACAAGTATCAATTCTAAGCTCATATTCAACCTGACAGGTATTGGAAATGGATCAATAAAAACAATTGGTTGCACAACCGCAAACATATGCATTAATGATATAAAAATTTATCATAATTTCCATATAGTTGGTGATTCATTCCCGATACCCTGCGATGGCATTATTGGTTACGATTTCATTAAAAATTACAATTGTTTATTAGATTACCAACACAACGGCCCAAGCTCTTTAATAATTAGACCCCATTGTATAAACACACAGTTAGAAATAGAAATTTTTGACTCTCATCGAGATTATGCGCTCTCATTCCCCGCAAGATCAGAAGTAATTAGATCAAGAAAATCAAGAACTCGATGATGGAATTTTCATAGCCAATACTATTATCAATACAAAAAACCCTTACATTCGCATAATCAATACCACTGAACAGAAATCCTTTCTACAAACGTACAATATAAAAACTGAGCACCTTCACGACTATCGTATTGTGAAAATTGACAAACAAGCAGAAAATGAGGACAGAAAAACGACGATCTTAAACAAACTATCATCCAACTGCCCCTTTCTCATACAGAAAAACTCCTTAATCTTTGTCAAGATTTTACGGATGTATTTGCTTTGGAAAGCGATTTATGCACTTTCAACAATTTCTATAAGCTGAAATTGCACCTGAACGACTCTACACCAGTCTACATTAAAAATTATAGAACACTACACACACAAAAACCAGAAATTGACAGACAAATTGAAAAATTAATTAATGACAACATAGTAGAACCATATATTTCAGAATATAACAGCCCTATTCTCTTAGTGCCGAAAAAATCTTCACCTCACCTACCTCATAAAAAATGGAGACTAAATATTGACTACAGACAAGTGAACAGCAAACTGGCAGCAGATAAGTATCCATTACCAAGGATTGATGATATTCTTGACCAACTAGGACGCGCAAAATTTTTCTCATGTCTAGATTTAATTTTCGGTTTTCATCAAATCGAACTAGAAGAACAATCGCGAGATATTACTTTATTTTCGACAGACAAAGTTCATTCCGATTCAAACGACTACCTTTTGGTTTAAAAATAGCGCCCAACTCATTCCAAAGAATGATGAATATGGCTTTTGCTGGATTAGGCCCAAGTAAAACATTTGTGTACATGGACGATCTTATAGTAATAGGATGCTCAGAGACCTACATGCTAAACAACCTTAAAGAAATTTTTCAAATCTGCAGAACCACCAATCTTAAACTAAACCCAGAAAAATGTAAATTCTTCAACTCCCAAGTCACTTTCATAGGTCACAATTGCACAGACAAAGGCATACTACCTGATGAGTCAAAATTTCAGAAAATTCAATTATACCCAAAACCAACTACCGCAGAAGAATGTAAACATTTCGTTGCTTTTGTCAATTACTACAGACGGTTTATACCCAAATTTTCACACCATTCATCCCACATAACCAAATTAACAAAAAAAAGTTCCATTCGTTTGGTCACCTGAATGCGAAAAAGCTTTCCATTATTTAAAAAATTCCCTACTATCACCTCAAATACTCCAGTATCCAAATTTCGATAAACCATTCTGCAAAACAACTGATGCAAGCAAAATAGCATGCGGCGCTGTACTCATCCAAGACCACAATGGCACACAATTACCCATAGCCTTTGCATCACGATCGTTTACAAAAGGGGAAAGCAACAAATCCGTAATTGAGCAAGAACTCACTGCTATTCACTGGGCAATAAACTTTTTCAAGCAATATATCTACGGTACAAAATTTTTAATAAAAAGCGATCATAAACCTCTAACATACCTTTTCTCAATGAAAAACCCTTCCTCCAAACTTACACGTTTGCGTTTAGATCTCGAAGAATTTGACTTCGAAATAGAATATACAAAAGGCAAAGATAATTGCGGACGGACGCTCTCTCGCGCATTGATTTTGGGCAGATCAAGCAGCTAAGAGAAGAAAATTCAGCCAACATTCAAATCGTCACACGATCCAAAACGAAAAAAGTAAACACACACCACCAACACGACAAAGATTCAAAAGAAAAACAGTCCGAACCACGGATATATAACACAATTACCAAGACTAAAATTTATATTAAAAAATTGCGCAACAAATGAACTAGAATCCTTCAAAATTAATACTTTTCCATGGAAAAATTAAAATATTAGAAATAAATGCAAAAGATTTCATTGCTCATGGGATAAATGTTTTAGAGCAATTGTTTCTCAAACTTGAAAAAGCAGTTGGTAATAAAAACTTTAAAAGCATCAAGATCGCGGTCAAAGACGAATTATTTAAATATGTCAATATAGAGGAATTCAAAAGAATAGGCAATAATTTATTAAAAAAGTTAACTATAGCAATTACACCAACTGTCACTAAAATTTCTTCAACAAATGAGAAATTGGAAATTTTACAAAAACATCACGATGGCCCTGTCTTTGGAGGCCACCCAGGTGTCACTAGCCTTCTCGAAAAATTAAGAAGACTTTATTCATGGAAAAACATGGCTTCAGACGTGAAGTGTTATGTAAATAACTGTGAAAAATGCAAGCAAAACAAAGCTGGCAAAACCAACATAGAACCACTGGTTACAACAAATACACCAGTCAAAGCTTTTGATGTCGTACAAATCGACACAGTAGGCCCACTCCCTAAATCATTTAACGGAAACGAGTACGCTCTCACAATAATTTGCGATTTAACAAAATTTCTTGTTACCATAGCCATACCTAATAGGTGTGCCAACACCGTAGCAAAAGCAATAATAGAAAACTCCATATTAATACACGGACCCATTCAACAAATTATCACCAACATGGGCACCGAATATAAATACCAATTATTCGAGGAAATATGCAAGCTACTGAAAATTCAAAACAAAACGTCTACAGCATACCACCACCAAACACTAGGCACCGTTGAACGCTCACACAAAACATTCAACGAATACATACGTTCATACATATCCACAGACAAACTAGATTGGGATCATTGGCTACAATACTTCACGTATTGTTACAATAGGACTCCAGCAACCACTCATGGTTATACACCCTTTGAGCTAGTATATGGTAAAACAATTATCCCTTATGATTTCATGTATGTATGTATGTATGTATTTTTATTCAGAATTCTTAAACTAGTATAATGATTTCCTAACTTAAGTTTAACACCGAATAATACGGCATAACACAAAGTGTTGTGTGCCGGATTGGCAACAAAAATAAAATTATCTAAGTAAATTCATTAATTATTAGATCCCTGTATTTTAAACAGTCCTTGATGTAATTAAAAAGGTTTATAAAATTTGAGCCATTTAAAACTGCAGTTACTTCATTTAAAGACAACTTTCGATTACCAAGGTACTTTCGTCTATAGGAATAGTAAATTGGGCATTCGCCGATAAAATGATATGTATTTTCAACACTATCCATGTTACAGATTGAACAGATACCAAAAGTACCATCTTTGAAAGCTCTACCATTAATGTTTAGCAAGCCACCTCTAGCTCGCAAAATAAGGCCAATTGCGTTTGTTGGTAAGGAGTCAAAAAAATAGGGTTCGATTTCATAACAGAGAGATGGATACATATCGTGAAAAAGTCCAGCCCGAGCATCTTCTAGATTGTGTTGCATTTCAGGGTTTTTTTTAATTTTCTAGAATAGAAGGGAGGGAAGCTTCAGGACAATTGATTGAAAACTTGGCATCAAAATTCATGCCACATTCAGAAAATAGTTTACGCCATTCGGAAACAAAAAAAAATTTTTTATTAAACATTTCAGTGGCCGCAATCCTGGGAAAGCGGTTCTCCTCTAGTGCTAGGCAGCGACAAATGTAGGCGAAGTGGATACTAAGAGTATTTATAAATAAAGAGTGCATTCCCGTTTCCAACGCTAGCATATAGTTAGGTGTGTTTGACGGCAAGTAAAGTAGTTTCTTTAAGAAAAATCTCAACAATTTTTCCACCTGGTTATACTTCCAAACACCCCAAACTTGTGCTCCATAAAATAAAATCGATCTTGCGGCAGCATCGAAAATGTTCAGCTTCTTAGAAACACAAATGTTTCGGTTATTTAGAAAGTTCAACCAGGTGGCATTTATGGCAGTTTTTGATTCAACCAGTTTGAAATCCAAATGTTTTGTAAAGGAGAAATTTGAGCTCAAGAGCACGCCTAGGTATTTGTACTGATTTACGACCTCGATTTGTTCGTTCCCGAAATTCCATCGCAAGTTTGCGGGCAATCTCGACCCCTTTCTGAAAACAAGCACTTTAGATTTGTCTAAATTAACTATGAGTCCCCAACGTTCACAATATACCTGTAGCGAGTCAATCATAGCTTGAAGTCTCTCCGGCGCGTCCGCGAGGAGAACCAAATCATCTGCATACAATAGAACTTTAATATTGTTATTGCCAAGGAAAACTCCACCTGGTAGGTTTTCTTCAAGGTCGTTAAGGTAGAGAGCCAAAAGGATTGGGCTCAACAGACAGCCTTGACGGACACCTCGGCTGGTACGAAACATGGATGAGAGACGACTGTTATAAAAGACTTGCTTTGTGGTTCTATTATAAATTTGTTCTAATATATCGACTATATGCTTAGATAAACCCATACGACGCAGCTTGTAGAACAATCGATCTCTTGGGATTAGATCAAAGGCACGAGAGAAATCTATAAAACAGGAAAAGACTCTTTTGTTCTCAGCAAAGTGCAGATTTACAATGGATGTAAGCGTAAAAATAATGTCCATAGTGGAGTACCCTTTTCGAAAACCTGCCTGACTCTCCGTGAGAATATTACTCCTAAAAGTCCAAGAGTTGATTCTTCCCAATATCAGTCCAGTAAAAATCTTGTATAAGCAATCCAACAGTGACAGGCCGCGATAATTTGACGCAGTCGATATGTCGCCTTTTTTGAACAAAGGAATAATTACCGCATGGTTAAAAGAGGCGGGAAATTGTAGATTTAGAAACATAAAATTAAGCAAGGTCAAAAGCTCAACAAGAAAGCAATGGGGGGCGAATTTAAAAAATTCATAGCCAACACGGTCCCTACCTGGCGCTTTGTTTAATTTAACTTTATTTAGGACTGCTTTTACTTCGAAAATATCAAAAGGTGCGTCCAAAAATACGTCTGAAATGTGCAGTGGAGGAAACATAGGGAAGATAAGAGAACAGTCGGGTATATCTAGAGACTCAAAATGAATGCGGAAATCCTCGGGTGAAAGGTCAGAGGTGATCTTTGCTGGTTTGCGTTTAATACTATTCGCAACCTTCTACCAGTCCTTGGAGTTTCTAACATGATTCAATTGATCTATTTCTCGCACACGGGCTTCTAATTTTTTCTTTTTGCATAACTTGGCATATTACGAGCGACACTGAACATACTGGACTCCAAAGGAATCAAGGTTGAATTTTCGGAATAGGTTTAAGTAATGCAACATCTTTTTCCTTAAAAGCTCACACTGACTGTCGAACCATACATTTTTAGGCGTAAAATTAAATTTATGAACTTTAGTAGGAACTGCGTCTTTAATTTTGTTCATGAAGAAATCAACCTTCATATCGATTGCCTCGTCCAAAAAAACATATTCCGTACCTGAGACAGTGATTAGATTCGAGGCATACAGCCCTGATAGGCTAGCAGACCATTTAAGTTTTGGGCGGAAAAGTTGAGGGGGAGTCTCAGTGGCATATGATGAATCAAATTTTAGGGATAATATTAGAGGCATGTGATCGGAATATTCCTTTTTCGCAACGGAGCAGCTTTCAATGAGCGAAAGTCGATCGAGAGAACAAACTGCGTAATCGTTAACAGAACTTCCCTGCCCGCCACAAAAAGTTAGTTCTCCTTTAAAATCACCCTTAAACCTTCCATTTAAAATCAATCCACCATTATCTTCCAATAAGCTTAAGAGTTTCCGCCCTTTACTGTTTACTACACAATCCTTAGATGTTCGAACCGGCACGATACCCACGTATCCATTCAGAACGTTTTCATCTAAAATTTGCTCCAGTCCCACACGTGCATTGAGATCACCTACTAAGATAAAAGGAAGAGATATACCATTAATAAGAGTTTTCAAACTATTGAAATCATCCATCCAACAAGTGCAATTAATATAACACGGAATAATGTAAAAGTTAGAATCTTTTGATGAGACCGAAAGTACCGTATAATCATATATAGAGATGAATTTTAAAGATAAGAAATTCGGAAAATTTCTCCTGAAACCTATGAGTACACCTCCGCTTGCCCGGCCCGAAGACCTGACTTTTTTAGCATCTATCCAGCTCAGCGTATAACCTTTAAAGTGCGAAATAAATCTGTGCCTATCAGGGAGCAAAACATTCGTTTCGTACAAACAAAAAACATCAAAAGAGTTAACAAAACTGAAGATCCTACTGTATATAAATTTACTATTTAAATTTGCCACATTATAAGACAGCACTTTCAGGTTCGCAGGGAGCTATATGGCAGATCCAGCGACAGCGACAGGCGTAGAGACCGGTGTAGGTTGTGGAGCCTTGGAAAGGAACACGATATTGTACCGATGATTAGTCTCGTTCAGGAGAGTTTTCAGCATTTCGGAGTCTGACGCACAGAGCGCCAAGATACTGTTGTCCTTAAAGTAGAACGGGCGATCATTGACGAATATTGAGAACTCGCCCAATCTTATCTTAGGACCGCTCGGAGCATCCTTTAACTGTTTGGATAGCAAGCGCAGCATATACCACTTCTCTCTCTCACTGGCGGTGTAGTCCCTCTGGATGAAAATGCCGGAATTTTTGAGCTTACTGCGTTGTTTGATCAGGGCTTCCACAAGATTGCAGTCCAGAAGTTCAAAAATATACAGATTTGCCTTTCTTATGTGCGTTATATTGCGAAACTGGACGTTTGTATTGATCAGCTTAGAGCATAATTCGGCAAATTCTTGAGAGACATCGGTAGTATTGATGCTTTTTAATCCGCGGACAGTAACGTTTGCGCGTTTGCTGGCTCTATCGAGTGCCTCAATCTTTAGTTGCATATGAGACATTTCCTTGCGTAGGAGATCATTCTTATTTTTCAGATCACCTATTGATTGATGAATCCCAGCCAAGTCGTCTTTTTTTCGCCACATTTACTAACTTGCGATCCAAGATCAGCTCCATTGTAGCCCAAGAGAAAGTATCGCTAACACCACTTGCTCCTAGACGCAAAGGTGTAGAAGACCGATCGTCAGCCATGGCATACGTAGCAGAAGAAGACTTGGGCAAGTTGAACTTTTTGGCCGCAATCGTTTCTAACCTATCCGGTGACGTTAGCAGAAATTCACGCTTCTTTGCACTCATACGTAGACACACAGTCTCCTTGAGTATGATGATTTTAGCAATATTTAAGAATGTTTGAATTAAATAAATTTCAACTTAATTCGTTTGTCAATGACCAAGTACTCGTTAAGGACAAAAATTTGCAATGAATTAGAAATATAAGAGTATTTAAAACTGATTAAATAAATGAAATTACAAAGAATTTAACGGAGCGAAAAAATAAGCAGCTGTTCACTTGTCAAGAGTAGAGTTGCCATCTTCCTTATGATTTCATGTTACATGGCAAAGTAGATCCAATCTACAACATAGACGATTACAAAGCTGAGCTTAAATTCAAACTTCAAACAGCTCAAAAACGTGTAGCAGCCTTATTAGAAAAAGCTAAGGAAAGGTCAAAAGAAATTTATGATAAAAAAGCAAATCCACAGCTTATTGAAACCAATACTATGGTTTACCTCAAAGATGAAGCACGCCACAAGCTAGATAAGCTTTTTAGAGGCCCGTTTAAAGTACTCGAAACTGATGATCTAAGAAATTGCAAAATCGATACAAAACCAAATGCCACCCTTGTACATAAAAATAGATTAAAATTAGCATAAAACTCAACCTAAACTATATATATATTTAAAAAAAAAAAAAAAAAAAAATTACTACAATAAGGCCCACGGCCGATAATTTTAAGCTCCCAATACAATATATTTAATTCAATTTTAACATATATAATAGGTAATAATATATATAACACAAAAATAAACAAACAAAAAAAATCTCTTGTAAAGCAAGAAATGTTTTTTCCCAAAAAGGGAAGGTGTCATGGATAAAGGCTACTAAGCAACATTCAAACGTTGCCTTATTTTAAAACACCCTTAAAGCATTCAAATGTTACCTTGTATTAATACGCCCTTAACACAAACGAACACACACGTTGCTCGTTTGAGTTATGCGCTCCACTTGAGCAACTCATATCTACATATTTCTAAATCCAATTTCGGCATTCCATCAGACGCCGTAATTATACACTTTCGTCCAATGCAAGTGAATTGCGACCTCACACTATTAGTTCAACCCAACGACATTCGTTGTCACAACACCAACTCGCTCTAATTACAATCGACCCAAACGAAAAAATGCCGCTCCTCAAGTGTCATGCACTAATCGTTTGCACATGTGCCATCCGAGTCTAGCGACCCTTTTCTGTTTTGATTATCGCTTGCACAAGTGCCATCCGATTCTAGCGATCCTCTTTCGAATATTTGACTATTGAGTCACTAAGCAAAGTGCAATCAATCCATGACCCTAAAGAAATTCAGTATAAATATAAGAATTGTTTGTTAGAATAATCAATTGGTGTAAGAATCTTCAAAGTGGCTCGCGCTGTATACTGCCAATCACTCTTAAATAAAATATAAATATTCCAAACCTATAACAAAGAATACTTTTTATTTAATAACATAGGGAATACCAAAGAAGCGTGTAAGATTACCTTCGTTTTGTTTGGGCTGCATGTTTTGTGTGCTCAGGTTTTTGTTGATTAGGTGTTTTATTAATTTGTTAGCGTAGTCGTTCTTGCAAAAAATTTATTTTAATTTTTCTATAGTCTCCGTTCTGAATGTTTCGTCGCTTAAAGTTAGTGCTGCTCTTATAAAGTTGCTCGCTGTTTTCCTTTTTTGTTTGTATGGTTGAGTAGAGTTGAAGTTTATGACTCTGCCTGATCCTGTAAGTTTCATGTACCAATTTCATTTTAATTTGTTGGTCGATCTATGGATGGTTGCGTTTAAATTTATAATGTAAATAAATATAGATAAAAAAGGTCATAACAAAAAATAAATGTTTTTGTTTATTCCCTGTCGCTGGGCCATATTATTTTCGACAAATGATTTAACCCCATGGCTGTTACTGAGACTTAAGTCTCTGACAGTCCATTCACAGTTTATAATTCATTGTGTTGCATTCATCTACTTACAGACTAACCCTTAAGCTAAATCCTAAACGAATGACGGAAAATATAGAACATTCCATGAGTTCGAAATAGAGTAACATACATATATGTTTTTAAAATTTCTTTATCACTAAGAATTTATGATAAGGATAAATGAGTAACAAAAGAAAGTAAAGAAGGAGAAGTCATTATGCGAGTATGAAGCGACCAGGGACCTGACTTTTAATACTTAGCTTGGAAAAAATTTTAAACATAATAATAATTTTGTGTGATATGATTTGCGAGTCTGCTGCGTTGAAAAACTTTTAAGTAATAAAAGGTTCGGAAATTTCACTTTTATTTCAATCGCTTTATTTTGTATATTCTATACGTATTTCGGCGAATTCGCTTCCGCCTTCATCAGGATGATTTCTAATTCTAGGAATGGGACTTAAATAATTAAAATATCGCATAATTATTATCAAAAATTTTTCTATTTATAAATTTTTATATAAATGTTGCGAATGAGAAAAAATTTTATTAACTAAAAAATAATATTTTTGAGAATTATTTGATTACGTCTTTTCAAAGCTTTAATAGAGGAAACTTCTTTTTAGTGTCCCTAAAAGTTTGATTTCTGAAAACAAAGTTATTTACGTCCTCAGCAAATTAGAAAATGAAATCTGAGGGAGATGAATTTAATGCGACTGTTCGTTCTTCGCCGTGGAGGAGAAACGGTTAGGGAGTCTTTGATCGTTTTCGCTAACGCGCGCCTCGCCGCTCCGCAACATAAATTGAATTTTTAAAATAAAATCGTAAAATCGTGAAATCGTGAAATTAAAACTTATAATCGCAAATAAAAAAAAAGAATTTTTAAAAAGAAAAAACAGAAAAGAAATTTGAACTAATTTTTCGCCAAGAAGGCATCCCCCTTTTTTATTTAATCGCCGGTGAATTCACCTCTGTGTTTTAAATTTAAGTAGGCCAAGAGGCCACTATCTGTTAAAAAATCAACTTTCAAATCTTTATTCGCGTCGCGCAATCGCCGGCAAATTAAACCACATAACGATCTTACCGACAATCCAAAAAACCAACGTCATTCAGCGATCACTCCACGGTTACTAGCGATCACAGGTACGTCTCCTCCTTGTTGTTCCTCGCACTAACAACGACTTCAGACTTATGCTCAAGATTGAACAAATAATATTGAAAGCAATAAAATTCAGCTTTTTAAATTAATTTGAATTTACGTAACACAACAAATAACAAAATAAACAAACTTTCGGTTAAAAAAGTAAATTAATTCTCTTCATATATAGCAATAAACGACGTGAACGAGATCACCGAATTCAGGTTGACTATAAATGGTTCAAAAATACCAAAAACCTGTTAGTCCTTTCATGGCTGCGAAAATAAAATCTTAAAAAGACTAATGTATCCAACGATTCGTCTTCAAGGCTGCTTCTTACTTTATTGCTTATATATACACGCTGGAAAAGCTCATTCAAGCCGGATCAACTATAAACTAATATTCATTAGTGTTTTCCAAATAATAGCCCCGATTGCAATTTGGTTCAAACATATTAATTTTTTGAGAAATAACTTTACACAAATTTTTTTCACTGATTGACTCTTGTTTCCAAATAGGCACAAAAAAACCAGTGTTTTGGTAATATTAAAATTCTATTAAAATTCCAAAACTAATTAAACTTTCAACTCAACACATTCGATTGCGTTTTAAATGTTAACGTCCCATATTTAGGAGAAAATATCCTAAGCTGGCCACACTGGGTGATTGTTTGATTTGATCAGCTGGAGCTATCGTAATGCTTAAGCGACGTTAGACGATTGTTTGTGTATGCAAACATGTGCGATGAAAAACAATGGTTTGGAAAGGGCTTTGGTATTACATGTGAACTTAAGTATGAGAGCTGTTTAATAAATTCAATAAATAAATCCCGTAAATCACGGGATTTTTTAAATTAAATACAGGGATTTTCGGGTTCCCGGGATCGAAAGCCCTGCACGTACACAACCTCGTCACCAATTTTTACAGTTGAACGAATTAAAAACTCGATCTCTTTTTCCCCTATCTAATCTTTTTTTTTGTTGGCAACGGCCACATTCTGAGTTCGCTTTAAAAATTCCATCTTTAAAGACCTGGAGAATCTAAAAGAACACTGTCAAAAAATTTTCCAAAATACTTCTTCTTTCAACATAAGTTTGAGAGGCACAATTGTTGTTAAAATACTTTTGAATCGATAGCATCATATCCATAAAACACTTGTATGTAGGAACTAGGACCAGAGCTTCCACCAAAACCCCATTTTTTGTACATCTGAGGATTTCGGTTGCTAATCAAGTCCACATGTTTTTCATTTTGTTCAATCAATCGAAGTGTGATTCAACAACGCCTGCAAAATTACTTCTACGCAGGTATCGCTTATTTAAAAGCTCTGAGGTTCTGGATAGCATTTTTTTTCTCCGTTTGAATGTTTTTGTATGATGAAAACTCATCAGGAGCAGATTGTCCAAAAACATTGTATTGGTGTTGAATTAACTTCGCTTCGATGAAGTCGGCCAATCCCTTAATCTTTGCCTTTTTCTCACTAACTACTGTTTTCTTCAAGTTTTTATTGAACATCTTGACTTTTAATGGTGAAATATATTTAAAACTACACAAGGCTTTCGATTTCTCTACGCATCCACTCCTTCTCTGCTTAACTGGTGCAGAAAAAAGTTAAACAGGTAACTCTGTTGTATCATTTGAACACGTTGAAATTTTTGTAATTTTAATGAATCGCTAGAATCACTGAAATAAATTTCTTTCCTACCACGTTTTGCTACCGGTCCACGCGAAAATGCAGTGAATAATTCCAGCCCATTATAATTTTGGTCTATTAGAAATCCATCTTCCCTTCCATGAGTCTAATTTAATATAGTCTTTAACTCAAAACCGAAATTACTAAAGGGAATATTGAAATTTTTATCTTTATCTCCGAATGACCAGTGCGTTCTTTAAGTTCATTTTTAAAAAAGAGTAGTTTTTCATCAATCTTTTAAAAATCGTACAGGGATATTGATTTGAAAGAGATTGCAAAAGAAAGATGAAGAAATCCTATAATCCCAAAGATATGTGAATATATTATGAAAGAAACACTAGAAAGCTTGTAAGATGCCTCTTTTGGCTTTGTAGTACGACGATGCTCGTGTATAATTGAACTCCTGCAATAGATTTTTCCTTCTCGCGATTCGTGGTTGTGCTTTCGCTGTATCCATTGTCAACCAGAAAGCACAAGAGTCGGTTATAAGTCGTACATGTGTTTTGGATATATAAATTCTCCATTTCTTAAGCGTCGCTACTACTTCCAGGACGTTTAACGCATGTTGTTTATATCTGGACTCTACCTCCCTGGTTTTCCTCCTAATGAATTCTACTGGATGCATGAAATAATGTGGGTGGACCATTTGAAGAAGGGTTCCGCTACATGGGAAATGGGCCGCGATTGTAATAGTCCCAGTGTACGCTCCTGGTTTGAATAGAGTCAATTCCGGGGCAGCCACTGAACACCATTTTATTAGGTTGAAATCCAGTTGAATCTAGGTCCCACTAGCGGAAATTGACTGCCTGCGGGGGCGGTTCGATAGTGGTTTGGTAACTATGGCATAACTAACAACAAAACGTCTGAATTGTGACTTCAAAAGTTTTTTTTTGCGATTTGGAGTCCCTGGGTAATGGAAAACGGGTTATTTTCTCATTCATGTCCTGTAAAGTTCGAATCTTGAAATTTTCAATCACGTAGACCAAAAAGCTGGTTGTGAGGATTTGGCTAGTTGTCCAATCCAATTCCAACCCATATTCCTTGCCGACTGTTGCAACTTTAATTAACTTTTCTAGGTAATTTTTCTGTCGGGTTAGCCAGGATTATCAGTTTTTATACCCAGCGGGTATATAAGCAGAGTATATTAGTTTCGTGCTAATCTTATAACATCCAGAACGAAGCTCCGTAGATGCCGGCATATATATAAGTTCTTGATTAGGATCAAAAACTGAATCGATTTAGATATGTCCGTCTGTCCGTCCGCCTGTGTTTGGATCTCCTCCAAAACGGCTGGACCACACAAGTAGAAATTTCGCACACAGATATATCGGGATTCGAGTATGACCCTAAGTAAAAATGGAAGACATCCGCACAACACATTTCATTGATATTTGGTGTACTGGTAAACTACGTAAAGGAAAATATCCTGGGAAAAAATGGACGGTGTATTTCTCGAGCTACGCCCACAAATAAGCCCACAAATAAGCCCACAAATAAGGGTTTATCGTAACTTGTGACGTAAAAGGCGTAGAAGCTTCAAATTCGCAACATAGGTTGACTAAGGCGAATGAAAGGTATCGGAAAAAATTTTTGTGGGCCGCCCACTGCCATGCCCACAAATGGAGAGGCAAAACATAGTGCGCCAATAATATCGGGACGCTTGGTATTTCAAAGTCGGGCTTGAGTAAAGCATTGTCGGGTATAGCTAGATTCATATTGGCCACTTTTAGTCACGAAAGATTAATATTGTTTGCTATCGCTCGTTATACTTAGGTATGCTAAGGCGCCCTGTTTTTATGGTGAGGCTGGTATAGATAGTATATTTTTGAAGCTTGAGTAAAGCATTGTCGAACAAAACCAACGGGGCGTGGATTTTTAAAAGATTCCTTGGCTTTCCACCTAATGCCTGCAAGACTTATGTGACTAACTAAATATCGCAAATTCTCACCATTAATGGCAATCTCCCTTAACACCATATGTGATCGCAGGATTATCCGGCTGATTAGGGTACCCGAGGATCATTGGCGCAAGATCTGAAAGCGAATCAACTTTGGTGGCACGGATTATCCTGGCTTAAGGTACCTGCTTTGAATTGACCTCAGTGAGAGACTCTCCGCTAAAATCCTCAAAGAACTTTCCGTTCAAGCGACCACCACCATGTTCGGTGAGAAATTTTCTTATCCTTGCGGCTGTTGTGTTATAGTGGGCACAGCGCTCAGACTGAGTCGAGCGCACAAATGTCACTCAATTCCAACGTTAGGGTACCAAGCGCTCAGACAATGTCGAGCGTATAATAGTCCCTGTTTTTCCTTTGTTAAATAAACAACACCAACAAATAGGATTTAATCCTTTATTTGATAAAACGAATCCTATACTTCCAATACAAATATCCCTTCTACTTTTAACTTGTTACTTCTACGTCGTGGCCCTTGGATGAGTACTTGTGCATAAGTCCCGTTCCATAGATCGAAGCGTCGCTTAAATAGATCAATATTGCCGATCTAGCAATATTGGATATTGATTCTGCATCAGCGAATTTTCAGTCTTCCCCTGGCGGTGTGCCTACGTTGCACTTGTTGTTGTTGTTTTTCTCGTCCCAGCAGCGGCTAGTCTCTTCCTACTGCGTTTCATGCCCTTCTCGATCACCTGTTGTTGTTTTTTCGAGTTACGCCAATAGCTTTATTGCTGTGTTTCCATTTCGGCTTTCATTGTTGACGTAGGTCAGCGTTTGAAAGCGTTGAACCTCTTATGCACAGCTTACCCAAGCGACACAGATATCAAACTTGGAGAGTATTCTTAGACATTAAACTCTTTGAAAGCTCTTTAGAAGGTCTTTGAAAAATTTAATGTCTTTGAAAACTCTGTGAAAAGTATAATTTAAAAAATATCTTGTCCCAAAAAACTCTTTCAAACGTCTTTAGAATACTTCAAAAATCGGATGTCTTAGAAAGCTCTCAAAAACTCTTTGAGCAGCGTCCGAAGACCGATTTCCGATAACGTTTTTTTAGCTCTTCGGAAACTCTCATATTGGTATTTCAAAGAGGTAGCACATACATATTTAGAAATCTCTTCAAAACACATTTTAAATAGCTTTGTGGGAGTAGACCTCTATATTCCTGTTTAAAAAGATCTTTCAGAGATTTTCAGTGACGTCACGTCTTTGGAAACTTTTACAAAGAACTTATTGAGAGGGAATAGTGAGTCATAACATTTTATTGCTTGTTTTTGACATTTTTTTCATTTACGCAGGGTTGACATTAACAAGTTAAAACAGAAATAACAAAAACCAAATAAAAATGCAAATCTTACCAGGGGTGTTATATAGATTGAAACAAAAAAATTCTGATGCAACTCTTAATTTGTCTGCTCATTATTGAGACTTTTAACTTTTCAGAAGGTCTTCAAAAGACATTTGGAAATCCACCATCTTTTTGGAACGAAGTTGCGAGAATTTATTTCTAATCAATCAACCAAAACGTTTTTATGCTTTATGAAAATGTTGATTAAATTAAGAAGGGAAAATGCCTGAAATAAGTTTTCTATTATTACGAGATAAAATTTAAAAGAAACGAAAAGAAAATTTAAAAAATTCGATTTTTACACCTAAAATTTTTTACAAAACATTAATATTTTAAAGGCGCGTGAAAATTTAGTGGGGTAGAATATATCATATTGCCGATGAACTGATCTCCGTTTTCATTTTTATGTTCAAATAATCGACATATTTAATTCAATTTTTTATATTGTTTTTAATTACTTTATAATCTTCACACGTGTCCTTTTGTGTTCCAAATATTTCCAACATTGAATATTTTGGACGTCTTTTGTGTTTCTTCGTAAAGAAAAAGAAATAGGATATATTTTATAGAACGTATGTCCCTATCACGCACACTGTCTGATGATGACATAATAATTCAGTCTTTCAAAGAACTCTTAAAGATGTTTTAAAGATCTTTCAAAGAGTTCTCAAAGACTTCCTAGAGAGAAAACTGATTTTTTGTCAAGTCTCTTAAAACTCTCAAAAGGCCGCTAAGCCCCGCCTCTTTGCGTCCTTTTAGTCTTTAGAAGATCTTCAAGAGCGCTCAATGAGCTTATGTGAGAGCATAAGCTGTCATTAATTAGTCTTTGAGCGCTCTTGAAGACCGTTTAAAGACAAGTTGTGTCGCTTGGGTATGCAGTTGCTTATGATTGCTGACTCGCTTGCTCGCTTCTTGCATACGTTGCGTGGATTGCATAAGCACCTCTGGCTGTTGTTGTTGTCTAGCTGTATTTTGCGAGATTCCAATCGTTGCATAAGCTCTTGACTGAAAAAGAGTGTGGTCGTTGCTCTGCCGTTCTACCTTGAACCTCTCGTCATAAGCTGTTGTTGTTGTTGCTAAAAGAGTGTCGAATTTCATTCTTGGCGTTGTGTCGTCGAACTCCTCTGCTGAGTTTAGATTGTTCTTATGTGTTTTGGCTCTTTTCCTGCTTAGAGCTGGTAGCGTGACGTTGGAGTATGACGTGACGTTATTTGTGTTGACTACGACTCACAACACGGCTCAGAAACGATACTACTGAATATGAAGAATTAAGCAATCTAAGCCCAATCCATAAAAAGACTCAGTTGCTTAATCTTTACCTCGTGCTGGACGGCGACGGCTGCTGCGGGTAAATGGACGGCTGGTTCATCCCAACCTCACCCCCTACCAAAAATCCGATCATCTTGCCAGCCTCCTCAACATTTTCCGTTTTTTGTTTCTGGATTTCATTGATGGATCTATGTTACATGCTGGAAGTCCACTCATGTTCAGAACGGTGTGACAAAACTTTTACAGCGCGAGACATTAGCGTAAAATCAAAAGCTACATCAACCGCTGCCACGCGTGCACTGTTCATACTCACCGGATGAGGGCACAGCTGATGGCTGCTCTGTCTGCTGAATGCTCAACTCTCTTGCTACCGTTTGCCCAAACTGGCCTCGGCTTTTCAAGCCCCTTAGATAACACAGCCTCTACATTACGAACCGCACTGAAGGAATATGCATTTGGTTTCGTTTGTCGGGTCGGCTCCAAAGCAATACACCTAGAAATGTGTTGAGAGCTCTAATCAGCGTACTTTCGGGATGCATTCGATCAACTTGTTTGACTCCGTGGCCTTCTTATATTCGCCATGGCGTTCTTACATTCGGCTTAAATGCGCCGTGGTGGTTTTGTATTCTCTGACAACGGTCATAACCTTGTTGATGCAAATAATGCCCTAGAGGCTGAATTGGAGGAATATTTATCCAACGCCTCCACGAAGATTCGTCAATACTATGCAGTTTAAAGTTTGGAGTGGCATTTGATTTCTCCTTATGCTGAACATATTAGCAGGCTCTGTGAGGCGGCGGTTAAAATTTTCAAGACTCATTTTTTGAGGACAGATAATAAATTTTCATTTGAAGAATTTCCAGTTCTTCTCGAACACAGCGAAAGAGTCCTCAACTCACGTCCTTTGACACCTTTGTCCGGGGATACGGAAAACCTGCTCGCCATAACTTGTAGTCACTTCCTTAGAGGTGCTCCGCTGCTTTCTTGGCCGGAGGACTCGCAATCAGACCAACCCCTTACAATTCGTTGGTTAAAGATAAAAATCCCACTGCATTTCGGAAATGATGATCTTTTGCGTGTAGTCGACGTCAAAATGCAGTTCGACATCTCAACCTTTTGGATTCGAGTGACTGCACGACAACGTAGTTTAAATCATCGTCTTCGGGCAATATGCTTAACCGGTTAAGTCTTTACCCATGGGACTTCACTCGAATTGTAAAAGTTTCCCCGGGCCGCAAGCACGATGTTTTCTTCATGCCTCTTCAGAAGGTTTGGACCAAATTGAATATCCTGGGAAGGGAAACGGTGCTATCCTGACTTTAAAATAACCTGGTTCCCGTTGTACCATTTAATGTCTAGGTAAAAGTGTGACTACAACTATATCCCGTATAACTGCAGCACATCAGTTCAAATAATTGATAATTTGGTCAACCATTCGTACTTTGCACCACAAAGATACTACCAATTTATATCTGCATACTCAAACGGTCTGTATTGGTAGACAGTTGGATAGGGTTTGGCAAGCCCGCAAATCATAAGATTCCCCTCGAAGGAACAGTCTCCGGGCAGCACGACGCAGCCTGCTTATTAATCGGCACTTAACGCTTCCTCTGTCCCCATCGCTACATTAATCCGCAACGCGTCGATGCTCCCTTGGCAACTTACGCTCGCCGTCGCCGCCATCCACATCTCCGAGACGGCTGACGTTCTGTGCCTGCTACACCGCCGCTCGCTGGAACCACCACATCGCTGCTCGCCGTCATCATCGCGTCACCACCGTCATTTCCCACCATGTCACCTGTCATCGCCGCTACGCTTCCGAATCACTCGAGCTTCAACGTTTAATTTAGTTACCAGCAGTCGATCCTGACGCCCGATTTCTCTATGATCCTATTTATAAGTGAACAGTATCGTCTCCAATAGTTAACACCTGGGTTTTTGAGTATTTCAGTTCGTTTCGCTAGTGGTCGTCGCGGGAAAACGTTTGGGTTTTTCATCTTTTTTCATCGGTTCGAATCACCGTTTCATATCAAACATCATCCTAGAATAAGATTCAGAGCTCCTTGAACATCATTTGACGTGAAGTAAGCATCAGTAGAGCACCGCAGTTCAAAAGATACATGCTTGGTCTTTTTATTTAACATTGAATTGATTTCCCATTATTTGGTCGGACGACCAATTGACTTTTGAGGCACGAACACATGACATATATACATGTATATTGTCTACCAGTTTATACTACTCATGTGTTTCACAATACCCTTCGTTTTTTGGCGAAGGTGATTTTTAGGTTCTGTCGGATTTTCCCTTTTAACTTTTTAAAGGGCATCACAAAATTCTTAGTCCTTAGTTTTCTTTTCCAATGCTTCAGCAAACTTAGATAATTCCAGTTGAATAAGACAAAACTTGTAGCTTACCCGAAACTTGCTAAATAAAAACACCTATACCAAAATACTCATCGTTCCTGAACCTTTTATACATATAAAGTATTATCTGCATTGAAAAAATTCGTCGTCAAACTTTAGGAGATCGAATTGCTAGGGTATCGCCCCATTCACTGAGCCACGTTATTCCTAGACATCAACTTCTTGGAATGACAAAAATAAACACAAGAAAAAAACTAAACGTTTCATTTCTTTATTAAAATTCTTCCTAAATTTAGAAATTAGAATTGAAGGTTTGATTTAAGATACACGCTGCTACACCGTCATGCTGAAGTCCTCGATGCTGTCGTTAGGTAATTTTCGGCTAAAATGCGCTGAATCAGGCTCACAATCACACATGCAGACATTCACGCAAAGAATTATCAACCCTAGTAAGAATGTTAATTTTCTTACAGAAAAATCCTCGTAAACGTAAACAGATCTGAACGTGAAGATCAACCCGTTGGCAAGGAGATGGCACCCACAGACCAGACGCCATTTACTCAGGTACGTGTAATCTCAGGTGTATAATTCCACAGAAAATTTTACCGGGAACAAAAGTGCAAATAATGTCAAAAACCATGAATCCAAAATAGCAGATTTAGCACTGCGCATGTCTGTGACGTAAACAATGACCCCTGGATCAAATTATTGATGCAGTAATTCACATTTCCTTATAAAAAAATAGTGTGGGAAAGAAATGTGGAAATGTCACCGATTACTTCAGTAACGAACTATTAAACGAGAGAAAAATTACTATGCAAATGTTGTCTGGTACACGAACCTTTGTTTATGTTGTTAGTTCTTTGCAAAAAATTTATATTACACAAATGAAAATTGAATTGAGTAAGATTCAATTTTCGTTAGCGTTACTCATTTTGACATGTTATGTTTCAGGACCTTTGAGAATGCGAAGTTTTTATTCACTCACTTTGCATACTCCAACAGACAACAAACGTCGATCCCAATATCCTCGGTATCTTATGCCACAATCTTTTATTTCTGATGAAACATTAAACAATATGACATTTCCACACAAAGGCCAAATCTTTGTATAGTATTTAAAGAAACAGCAAGCTTGATGAAGTTGAAAATCATGGGAGTTGTGCTTATGTTTCAAATATGCGAACATTTTACTGTTTATACCCTATCATCCACAAAAGAGCAAATAAACTCCAAAAATCCCGGAAAACGTTAAAAATTTACAGTATTTCAAAACTGAGAAGCCCATACCTTCTTAACAACACACTCTACTTTAAAAAAAGTGTGTTTTTTATAGACCGTGGTATTGGCTCTGATACGATATCATCCTTATTTATATACTAAGGCAGTACCTAGGAAAATAACTAGTCAAAGTCTTTGCACATATGAACTAGACTGGAGAGTACATACAGTTGGGTCGATTTTTGGTCGATTTGTATTTTTGTAAATGGAATTGAAAAAAAATTTTTAATTTTTTTTTTTTTATTTCTTACTTCTTTTTTTAATTTTCTCGCCTCAGCCGAAACTCGAACCGCTGATGTCTGGGTTGGTAAGTCTGCATCTTAGAGAGCGTTCTAGAATAACGTCACGCAATAAGGGGAGAGGGGGGTGTTGTAAAACGTTAGAACGCGTTACTGCCCTGTGCAAAAAACGATAACTTGCGCTATATGGGGGACGGGGGTTAAAAACTCTTCAAAAATTGCGTTACGTAGTTCTTGAATGCTTCCTGAATCATTACGCTAAAATAGCAAATTTAATGTGTTGACCAACACGCTAACTTCACTTTTTGGTTGCTTAAGTTTTTTTGAAACGCGCGCATAGAATTTTTCACAAAAAAGCTTTTTAAATTAACAAATAAATATTTAAAAAAAAACTAAGATATGAAAAATATGCTTATAAATCTAGGAACAATTTTTTTTTTCAAAACTAACTATACAACAAAATAAAATATGGGCTTAAGAAACCTTAGGAAATTGAAAAAAAAAAAACTTCTCACCCCAGCCAGGTATCAAATCTTGAACCCCACGTTGCTGAGCCAGCGTCAAAGCCATTCAGCTAACTATTCTTTATTGATGCTTTGATCAGAATAAGAAGTTTAAGCAGACAATAAAAATTTGTTTTCTACTTCGCAATCAAAGCACACACCGTAAGGGCACGTGCACACGAGTGGTTGTTTGCGGCGCGGCGCGTTTCATAGTACACAGAAAGGAATGGAAGCCTTTACAGGAGCGTGCGTGCCGCTGCGGTTTTGCGTGGTTAAACTATTGGTTAATAGTATTAGTGCATGTTAAAAATGAAAAATATCGCGACAGACGTTATAAAAGGAACTCCTTTTTCAGTTTGGTAAAAGTCACTGGGAGCCAGGTCCGGACTGTTGGGGAGATGGTCAATTTCTGCGAACCCAGTGGCTTTGAAAGTATACCTCAAAACCCGAGCGGTGTGAACAACGCGTTGGGTTGCAGAAACAACACTCTGCGCGCCAACTTGCCACGTCTCTTCTGTACGACTGCTTTACATGGCTGAAAGATTAAATTGGCATAGTAGTAGTTCATAATGCAAGTAATCAATTAATAATATGCCCTCGCTATCCCAGAAAATTGTCGCCATAATCTTAGAGGCCGGCTTTTCCACTTTAAACTTCTTTGGTTAAAAAATTCGTCGAAATCGTTTTGAAACAACTCCAAAAAATCCTTATAGCTCGCCAGTCGTCGTTGTTTGTTGAGTGGTGTAAATTTTGGTGTAAAATTTCCCCAATTCGCTCTTTTCTAATCTGTAACTCTTCAGCTATCTGCCACAATATTATTCTTCGATCGGCCAAAACTAAATTTTTATCTTTTCGAACTGTTCAGTTTTGTACGAAAGAATAAAAAGGGAATGAAAAACAATAAAAACGAATTGTAAGCATTTAAAACATTGAAGGCAAAAAGTCATACGTTGAACTCAAAAAATATCAAATTTCTTTTCGCCCATACATAACCAAGATATATAAAATTCGATTTGATTAGATAAACAAAATATTGATCATAAGAATAGCATACTAAGCAATAAAATTGTATAAAAGAATTGCAAATGATCAATTAAAAGAAGTCCAATTCTAAACTCTTGACTGATCAATTCACTTAAGCGTTCATATTGATTTCGAGTATCAACGGTTCATGTGCTGTCTGATACAAGTTAAATTTAAAATATCTGCAGGATATGTGCTGCACGGTAATTTGATTAAGCTCCCCTTTTCTGACCTTAAACATTGGTCACCCCGACGGTCCGACATCATATACAAGTGTGGACCGAAATCCACCAGGATCAAATTGATTACAAAACGCGGAATTATAAAACCGTTATTTCATAGTAAGTTTTGTTTAGTTCGTCGCAAATCAACCCGTTTCATCGCGCGCATCAATAATGGGTGAGACACCGATAAAGCATACGTTTTGCCACACATTGGCAAAAATCAAACATAAATTCATCATTCAACAAAACGCTTCAATAAGACGTTGGACATAAATCAACAGAAGAAGAAAACCGAAGATATATTACACGATGGAGCAAGTCTCAACATTAATAGAATCTCAAAACACGTTGGCAGACAACATTCATAGAATCATACAGAATTAAAAAAAGGATTCTAAGGAGAGAAAGCAGACTCTAGGCTTCTTTGAAGAGCGACTAAAGCGGTTGGACGAAGCATGGACTCTTTTCGAATCCAATGACAACCAAATGAGAATGATGCACCCCATTCCTTCCGGGGAAGAGTATTTTAAGGCTGATTTCTATAGGAAAATGATAGATCTTGTTTTTAAATTCAGGGAATAAATTGAGTCCTCAATGATAAAGCTTAATTTAACACCACAAGCAACTCCACTACAAGCTGTAAATCAAAAGGTGAACCAAGGTAAGGAACACATAAGCAGGCTGGGCACAATCATACGTAGACAAGGAGCAATGATTTCTTTACTGACACGTCTATTGAAAAGTAAAACAAATGAGGAAGCACCATAATAAGCTGTACCCGCAATCAAAAAGCTATGGCAACAGGTAGAAGATGCAAACTTTTTAATTTGGGGAGAATGCTCTGACTCAAGCAAAGGAGTATACAATATGGATACATATATCCAGATCGAGGAATTGGTGAAGCAAAAGTTGGCGATGCTGTCAAAAATCGAATGCAAACATCAGCGAATAAGAGAAGACAGCCAGAAGTAAAAATGCCGAAAATTTCTATGGACAAGTTTGATGGTGACTATTTAAAATGGCAGACATTTTTAGATCTGTTCGTAAGAATGGTCCACGACCAGGAAATACCAGCGGTACAAAAAATATGGTACTTGAAATCTAACGTCACGGGGGATGCTGAGAGATTAATAAGACACCTATCATTGACAGAAAACAATTATGAAACTGCCTGGAGAATCCTGCAGGACAGATTTGAAAACAAAAAAATTTTGATATCAACATTAATAAACAAAATTTTGATGCAACCAAAACTGACTGCTGACGCAAGGGAAATCAAGGAATTCCACGACATTATGATAGAAGGTCTGGGGGCCATCAACAACATGGGTATCAACACCTCTCAATGGGATCCATTACTCTCCCAAATCCTCATTCGAAAATTAAACAAACAAGGCCATCTATTGTTCGAGCAATCTCAAAGGGATCCGCGAGCTATTCCAACGACGGGAGAGCTGCTCTCCTTATTGCAAAATCGGTTCCAAACTCTCGAACTCGTCAATGGAAAGCAAAAACTAAGGCCTTCTACCTCAGCTGCAGCAAGCAAGGTCACACTTTGTAAAATATGCTCCAAGGAGGGACATCCAATTTATTACTGTTGAAAATTCCTCAAAATGAGTGTTGCAGAGCGGCTGAAGTGGACACAATCACAAAAACTTTGTGTTAATTGTTCCAAAAATGATCATCGTGCAAAAGAATGCCAGTCTCGGTCTTGCGCTAAATGTTCCAAAAAACACAACACACTATTACATTTAGAAAATTCAGCTAAAGGAAATGATTCAACAAAAATATCAGGAAAACAATCCAACACAGCATCTACAGCCACATCGTCAGAAAAGAAGTCATGCACTGATGAAACAATCGAAATGGCAACAGTAGCGGCTTCAAATCAACCAAAACCAATCCATGAATACGTCCTGCTAGCCACTGCTAGAGTCATAATTACCGGAACCAATGGACGAAGCTGCGAGTTCCGAGCACTGCTAGATGCCGCCTCTCAAATAAATATCGTAACAGAGCGACTTATGAAGAAACTAGCGTTATCACCGATTGAATCATCGCTATGCATTGAAGGCTTTGGCCGAGCCACTCGAAACGCGAACCAGCGGAACCAGTGGTTCTTCCTAACATAGTGTCACCGCAACCCACGCAAATAATCGATACATCAAAATGGCCACTCTCTCAGAACATTAGGTTTGCCGATCCAAACTTTAATCACACTGACACAATCGATATATTAATTGGAGCCGAATTCTATCATCAGTTAATGCGACCAGAACAAATAAAATTTAACAAAGGCTTCCCTATACTACAAAATACTGCATTAGGATGGGTTGTTACTGGAAAAATATATGGAGAGCCTAACAACTCCGCCACATGTTGGGTTTTTGTTGATAATGAAACTGCGATCTCTCAAATTTTGGAGTGATTCTAGAGAATTGATGATGCGGATGAGCCACAACGCCAAATGACAGTCTCAGAAGAGGAATGCGAGAACCACTTTGACCAAAAAATAGCCCAAAACCATGACGGCAAAAACATTGTGCAACTACCACGATTAGAGCATGCATCGGCTTTAGGCGAATCGTATCAATTTGCACTTTAGCGTTTATTTGCACAAGAAAAACGTGTTAGTATAGACAAAAACATAAGAGAAATGTATACTGATTTCATGACTGAGTACGAAAGATTAGGACACATGAAGGAAGTGGACATTACGAACTTTCCCGCACCAGGTACTTTATACCGCATCATTGCATCCTGAAGCCTGAAAGCACCACAACGAAATTACGTATTGTTTTCGATGCTCCAGCAAAAACATCAACTGGACTGGCACTTAATGATGTATTACAAGCGGGTCCTGAAGTTCAGAGCGAATTATTTTCAATATTATTAAGGTCCCGCATGCACCGTTTTGTGTTCACATCAGACATCGAGAAATGTATCGACAGATCCTGGTGCAAGATGCTGACCAAAATCTTCAATTAAATATACGGGGAACAAATCAAATTTTACCGGCTGACTACAGTGACATTTGGCACAACTTCGGCCTGATACTTGGCAACCAAATGTCTTCAACACTTAGCCAACAAGAGCATGGAGATATATCTAATAGGACCCACAATACTGCATGACGATTTCTATGTAGACAACTGTCTCAGTGGCAGGCGCGGCGGAACACTCCAAATTTCATTTACTTACTGTTTTAAGATAAAGGAACAAGAATCTGCCCGGCGAACTGGAATCCAAACACTTTAAAACTTTCCCATACAAATAAGAACACCCCTAATGTTCACAATACAACAAACTTTCTTATTTAAAGAAAGCAACCCACAATTTCACTATAGATTATTGTTTAAGCGTCGCACAGTGTCGCGACTCCATATATTCTGTGGCCAAAACTAGAAGGAGTGGTCGTAGAGCAATGAAACTTGGTAGGAGTATTACTATTGGCCAAATTAAGAAATTTTGAGAAAATCATAGAATTCCGCCCACTGCACCGCCCACCTCCCATATAAAGTGATTTTCTAATTTCCACAGTTTTAGTGTTAGAAAGCTGAGATTTGGTCCAAATGTTATTTAGGGAGAGAAAACGTAGACCCCAAAATTTTTATGGGGTACCTATCCCCCTTAAAAAACTGTACCCCTTCAAAGTTCACAGTTTTATGGTGCACTCTTCATATAGAATTTTTTTTACCTAATTAAAAAATTGTATAAGCTATTTATGGATTTCAATACCTAAAATATATATTTATTACAAATAAAAAAAATTTTATGTCCAAACGACGACAAGCGAAATTTGCAAAGCAGCGAAAATGCATGAAAATTCAACGAAAAAATTGCAGCACTTTCGCCCGTTCGCTCCTGAAATTATCCTTGCTGTTCAACAATACATTCAGTTTTGAATGGAAACTTTCGCTTTTTTTTATTAGAAATCTTTCCACTTCTTTTCCCCTTCTCATACAAATGCAAGCTATTTGGAATCATAACTTGACTAGTTTTGCACACAAATCCTTTTATCCTTAGTTAAAGTGCCGGGAAAAATGCCGGGAAGCAGCCCAAAGAGCCTTAAATTTCAACAAAAGTAAATCAGTCTGTTTACGAACTTTAGTAAGATCTTTTTCTTCGCCAACTTTGGATTTCAAAAAACTTAAAACCAATTCGACAGCATCTTTGTGTAGCTTTCCCCTGCAATGCAGCCACCAGACTTCAAAAATGTCGCTAATTTTAAGAGAAGATGACACTAAAAATGAACAAAAACCTAGCTTGTCGCACCTCATCGCACATTCTCTTTTTTTCTATTATAGAGTTTAAATAATTCGCCTTCGATCCTGTGAATTTCTTCGATAAGTTTTGATAAGTTTTTTTTTTATTCAATTTCAAAGTTTTCGAAAGATTAACTTTTCACTTTTAAAACGCATTTCACAAAAAGTAACGGCACTTAGCACATGTTGAAAGCATGTTGGAAATAACGGTGTTTTATCATAATACCGGTTTTTTTTTTAATAATAGCAGCTTTTAAACTACCATTTTTATTTAAAACTACCACAGATTTGCATATAAAAATTCATGGAAAATTTTTTTTTCGTCAATCAACTTTGATGGGCTGAAATACTTACTTACAACAGAATTTTTTGTTATAAGCGATCTGACGTCTTCAAGTTGATCTATTTCCAATAGATTGACATTAAAAATGTTTTGAAATTTATCATTTTCATTTTTTTCCTTATTGGCCGCACTCGCGCCACTGTGCGGCGGTTCGACGGATATATATACATTTCGACGGTCACGCGGCTGAAATTAGATTTTTCTCTACCCTTACCAAATTAAAGTCAATTTATGTTAAAATAAAGATTTCAAAGCACAAATTGTAACACTACGATACACTGGGATCTACGCAAAAGGCAAAAATGTTGATTCTATCTCAGATTTTGAATGAAAGTGAATGATCCTAGTCACGGTTCGGTTTCGTTCGTTACAGCGGCAGTATGCATACTGTCCATCATTGAGATTTTAATGCCAAAAGGAAGGCGAAAAGCTTGCTGTCGATGCAGTGAACAATTTCGGATGGCGTATGCAGCCATGCAGTTCTCATTGACTTGGTCGACGTCAATCTGCTCGCTGCAAAAAACTTAACCCAAATCAGCGGATGCTTTCACTGGAAAAGCAGGGAGTTGCTATCATTTGGCGAAATTTACCTTTCCTCCGAGAATGTTGGTGTATTACCCCTGGCCTAACCAGACTATTTGATGTGGACGATCAACCACGCGTTTCACGATTCTTCTCCAGTATTCAGTTCGTTTATATATCCAAAATTTCCGGACTGCCTGGATTTTTCCAGAATCTGCTGATGATGCACGCGAAATTGCGTCGAGACCCTTTTATTTTGGGGTTTTGTTATTTTGGATGATGCTTAATTATCCGATGTTGTTCGATAAATAAATCCTTTAATGCTCGTCGACTTCAAGGGAAAATGGCGTTGATAATAAGGTTGGCTGTGATTGCGATAAGCATAGAAACAGCTGATTTAAGGTGTAAAGCCCTGGCTACACTTCCAACCACGAATAAAGCTAGAAGTGCATCGCTCGGTTGATTGCTTAAACGGGCACACAAGTGTGCAAACCAACATGCCGTGAAATGTGTTTGAAGCCCACCACAAATAGATTACTTTCAACGCTCGCTGAAGAAAGTAAGCTGGAAAAAGGGCGAATTACTTCCAAAGATCTTTCGCATGATATGACCCCTTATATTTGCTGTTTAAATTCTCTAGTTTATAATAGGATTCCCAATTTTTTTTTTTTTGATGATGGCTTTGATTCCTACCGGCGCTAGCTTTGCGTAAAAATGGTTCAATAGATTAATTTGAGCGAAGTTCCTTCGGAAAACGACATCACCTACCTCAAAGCTCCTAGGTCTGTTACGCATATTGTAAGCTTTTTGGTTTTTCAGATAAGACGATTTCATTTTATCGATGATTGATTTTCGCAAGTCCAGGAACCTTTCCTCTCGGCTTAGTTGCACATCAGGCTCAGACAACAAATTCAGCAGTTTTAACAGTTTATAGTCCTTTCCATGTACAATCATGTGCTGACCAAATAGAAGATAATATGGGGTTGTTCCCAATACCTGATGGAGGCTGTTTCTCAAGGCGCTGTTAAGACTGCTCAAGTATTCGTCCCAGTCTCGTTGATTCTTGCGCAGGTATGATGTGAGTGCCTCATTTATTGATCGGTTCACTCTTTCAGCCGCATTTCTTTCTGGGGAGTGAACAGCTGTGTAGCATTGGTGAACTCCAAGTTTAGCCAGAAAGCTTTGAAAGTATTAAGATTTGAATTGAGAACCATTACCGCTCACTACCGTCTCTGGGACACCAAAACAAGAGAAAATGTGGTCTTTAAGAAATTCAATCATGGGCTTAGTGGTGAATTTTCTAAGCGGTTTTAAAAACGTGAATTTTGAAAAGTGGTCCAAGATAATAATTTTTCCGATATTTCCTCGCCGTGAACGGGGAAATGGTCCAATCATATCCATGTACAGCCGCTGGAAAGGTCGCGTGCTTTCAGGCATTTTACCCATTGGTTGTCTAAGAATTTGGTTGGGGGCTTTTGAAGTTTTGCACAATTCGCATGCTCCCACATACTTTCCACCTTCCTGAACCATTCCAGGCCAATAAAAATATCTACGAAGTCGATTTAGAGTTTTTGCCACACCACCGTGCGAAGCATATGGTGTGTTCGCGAATCTCGCTAGGGACCCAAAGTTTCGATTGCTCTAATTCTCCTGTTTCTGCTAACGGACAGTGAGCACGATAGTAAACGTACTTGTCAATGACTTTTAAGTCAGGTGAGTTAAGCTTTTGGACTTGGGAAATTAGTTTCATATATGCCTCACTCACAAAAGCAGGGGAGTCCAGATCGATGACAGGTACGGGTTCAAATTCCATGGAACTGACTTTAACTTCATTATCACTATAGGCACGTGAAAGTGTGTAGGCTACGACATTGTCTTTTCATCTTCTGTGCTCAATAAGAAAGTCAAATCCTTGGATTTTTAATGCCCACCTCGCTAATCTTTCCGATAGGTCCTTTTGGCTCATTAGCCATTTTAAGCTGGAGTGATCTGTAACCACTTTGAAGTGATATCCTTAAATATATGGTCGAAATTTCTTAATGGCTAGAACCACCGCAAAACACTCGAGCTCGGATACCGAATAGTTGCGTTGCGCTTTATTCAATTTCTGGGACATATGGGCTAACGGACGTTCGTCTCCATTATCATCCGCCTGCGCCAGCACGGCTTCCACTCCGTATTGACTCGCGTCACATTGGACGATAAACTCTTTGTCGTAACTCGGGTATGCTAATAAGGGAGCTGACGTTAATTTGGCTTTAATGTTTTCGAATGATTCCTGAGCTTGCGGATTCCACTGAAATGTTTTCTTAGTTGAGAGTAGCTCGGTCAGATGGAAAGTGAGGGTCGAAAAGTCTTCAAGAAATCGCTTATACAACCCGACCATGCCCAAAAGTTGGCGGAGTTGTCGAATAAATTTTGGAGTCGCAAAATTAGTTACCGCTTCAACTTTGTCCAGATCCACCCTAAGCGTTCCTTTCCCTGCTATGTAGCCCAGGTAATTGACTTCTTTCGTGGCAAAACAACTTTTCCCCACATTTATTGTAAGTCCCGCTTTACTTAACTATGTCACGACTTCCCGCAAATGAATTAAGTGTTCTTCGAAGGTCGAGGATAGTACCAGTAAGTCGTCTAGATACACGAGTACATGTCCTTTCATGTGGTATGGGATTACTTTAGCCATGAGACGGTACATGGTTTGTGGCGCGTTGCAGAGGCCAAACGGCATGTGAGTGTATTGGCAATCAGGTCTATTTGGAACTGAAAAGGCTGGTTTGGGTCGGGAACTCTTATCCAAGGCAATCTGCCAGAAAGGGTCTTTCAAATCAATTTTCGAGATGAAATGTACAGGAGGAAGTCGAGAAATAATCCCATCAATATTTGGCATGGGTATGCGTCTTTAATAGTTGCCTCATTGAGCTAACGCGAATCCAAGCAGAATCTGTTTTTCCCAGGCTTAACAACAAGTACTCCAGGAGACGACCACGAGGAATTGTCGGTTTCTTCAATTATCCTTAATGACAACATCCGGTCCAGTTCTTCGCATAAAAGCTTTTCCCGTGCTAGAGAAATAGGGTAACAACGTTGCTTGATGGGTTTGGCCTCCCCAGTGTCAATATGATGTTCCACTAGTGTAGTTAGCCCGAGACCTTCTTTTTCGAAAGACGGAAACGACTGAATAACTGAATGGAGCTTCTTGGCTTGAATCGGAGACAAATACTCCGATTCAGACGAAATCGCATTTAACCTTGAACAGGATTTCTCTCCATTTTCTAGGATGCTGATGTTGAAGGCATCCCAAAAGTCGATGCCGCAGATTGTGTCTTCTTCGATGGTGGGAACAATTAAGAATTTGAATAGGAGTTTACACCTGCTGTAATTAATTTCGATATCGATCGTACCAGCGACAGGTTGTTTATGACCGTCTGCAGTTCTGACGTTAGTGGCTAGTTTCATGAAATCTTAAGTTTCGATTACCTTTTTCGCTAACGATCCGCCAATGCAACTGTGTGTGGCACCGCTATCCAATAGAGCTACTACTTTATTTCCTAGAATGTTTAATTTAATGCGGGGGCGAACGTCTAAATCGCTTCGTTCAATAGCTGAAATTAGCACTTTTCTCAGTTTCTTTTGGTTTTCCCAATATCGCTTTATGCGTAGAGCTTATCTACGTTTCCTTTTGCTATCGAAGATTGAACTCAGAATTCGAGCTCGGGCTTTTTGATAATTGGTTAGGCGTACATGAAATTGAGTAAAATTGGGTTTCGATCGGTCTGGGGGTGAAATTTGGGTATCAACGGGATTTTTAAGAATAGTGAGTTTTGGTTCCGAGGACTTTATGCTTTCGGATGCTCGGTTTGATCTTGGCGAACATCCTGCTTCTTGTTTTCCAATTGGCCAGTGCAATCGGGATTGTTACAGGCAGGCGCGGATCCACGGGGGGGGGGGGTTATTCCCCCCCCGCCAAAGGAAAACGAATTCGAAAATTTGTTTATACAAATATAAGAAAGATATGAATTTTTTGTTGAATTTGAATTTGTTTCTATGAAAAATAAACTGAATTTTAAAAAAGCTTCAACTTGTTTTCCAGCACACCCTTCCTTTTTGATCCACTATTTCCCTCTTTCACTTTCATTTCTCCATACTTGACCCCAAAAAGTTCTGGTCACCCTATACTAGGTTGGCCGAGTAAACATCGCTGAATCGAATGTATCGATGCTTAACTTCGATGTATCGATATTTTTGTAATCCACGCTTATAGGGCCGACACACTTCACTAGCAAGCTGGCACCATCAGAATGTCCAGGTTTAGATGTAAGAAACAATTTTTCGGCAACAATTTGTTTGTTATAGAAAGACATGCGAGGAAAAGAGACGGTTTTTTGCCGTCGCGGGAATAAAAAAAAACTGTTGCCGAACAAATTGTTGCCGAAAACTAAACGCGGACAATGCTCGCAACATATGTCTGTTTAGAGTGAAAATGTGTCAAGTTCATTTTTCCAATTTTACAGGAAGCACAAATTTTTTTTTTGATTTTGAACAATTTTGATTTACAAAACAAGCACGAGTGGATACATTTTGATCACATTTGAAAATATCGCAGTGTTGCGACGATAATTTATAAAACGTGCAAAAGTGGATACCCAAGCGACACAACTTCTCTTTAAACGGTCTTCAAGAGCGCTCAGAGACTAATTATTGAGAGCTAATGCTCTCAGAAAAGCTCTTTGAGCTCTCTTGAAGACCTTCTAAAGACTAAAAGGACGCAAAAAGGCGGGGCTTAGGGGCCTTATGAGAGTTTTTAGAGACTTAACAAAAAATCCGTTTTCTCTCTAGGAAGTCTTTGAGAACTCTTTGAAAGATCTTTAAAACATCTTTAAGAGTTCTTTGAAAGACTGAATATTGATGTCATCATCAGTCCGTGTGCGTGATAGGGACGCAAATATGTTCATACGTTTTATAAATTATATCCTTTTTCTTTTTCTTTAAGAAGAAACACAAAAGACGTCCTACATAGTCAATGTTGGAAATATTTTGAACACAAAAGGACACGTGTGAAGATTATAATGTAATAAAAAAATATGAAAAATTGAAATGAAATATCCGCGCGCCTTTAAAATATTAATGTTTTGTAAAAAATTTTAAGTTTAAAAATCGTTATTTTTTAAATTTTCTTTTCGTTTCTTTTACATTTTATTCTGTAATAATAGAAAACTTATTTCAGGCATTTTCCCTTCTTAATTTAATCAACATTTTCATAAAGCATAAAAAAGTTTTGGTTGATTGTTTAGAAATTAAATCATGCAACTTCGTTCCAAAATGATGGCGGATTTCCAAATGTCTTTTGAAGACCTTCTGAAAAGTAAAACGTCTCAATAGAGCTGCAACAGGATTGTTTTGTTTCAATTTAAATAACACCCCTGGTAAGAGTTGCATTTTTATTATGCTTTTGTTATTTCTGTTCTCACTTGTGAATGTCAACCCTGCGTAAATGAGAAAAATGTCAAAAACAAACAATAAAATGTAATGACTCACTACTCCTTCTCAATAAGTTCTTTATAAGAGTTTCCAAAGACGTGACGTCACTGAAAATCTCTGAAAGGTTTTTATAAACTGGAATATAGAGTACTACTCTCACAAAGCTCTTTAAAATGTCTTTTGAAGAGTTTTCTAAATATGATTGTGTAACCTCTTTGAAATACCAATATGAGAGTTTCCGAAGAGTTAAAAAAACGTTATCGGAAATTGGTCTTCGGACGCTGTATGGAGTAATGAAGAAAGTTGTTCCCGAGGCTTAAATGAAAAAGACTTGCTTCTTCTAATTCCAAATTAAAACTGAATTCTTTATTCTGATCTTAAACAAAGTACAGCTAAGAAATAAAGTACAGCTACAAATTATAATGCTTACGTTAGCTATTTATAATAAACGAACAAAAGGAGAAGGCGGTAGCGATAAGGCTTATTCCGTTGAGCCTGAGAAATGCTGAGTCGGCTTGAATAAACAAAAAGGCTCAAGTGGCCGATAAATGAGCTCCATGGGGTGCATGTGAAAATGCAAAGATCACTGAATGCTTAGAAGGCATTTATCGCGGGGTAGAAATAATAATGGAATGAAAATGTGCCTGTCGGCAATGAAGTAATAATAAGTGCGCTACACCTTCCCCCTTGAAAATGATCCTGTTATACAGTTAATGGATGACAGGATCAAAAAAAAAAATTTTTTTTTTTACATATATAATTTTTTTATCATTATTTTTATTTATTTGATATATATAAATGTGTCTATGTTTATTAAAAGAAAATATTCTATAGCTATATTTTTGTAAGTATTTATTATTTCATTTGGATCGTCATCCGGTTAAAAAAAAATTTTGTGTTTATATATATACATATATGAAGAGTTATTCTAGCTTAATCTAAGTCTATCCTTATGGACTTTAATATTTTTATTTTTACTTACTTCGATGGTATAATTATTATTTTTTTCTATGTTTACAATTTTAAATGGACCCTTAAATAGATTGTCCAATTTGTGACCTGCTGGGTTGTCTACGTAAACCAGATCACCAATTCTGAGTGTTCGGTCGACAGTTTTAGCATCATAAAAATTTTTCTGTTTAAGTTTGTTATGCCTTAAAAGTTCATGAGCTCTTGCATTTGCCGTTTGGAGTCGGAATTTCGTTTCTTTTGCTATTGAATCTATGTTATATAGTGGATCGATAGTGCTGTCTTTAACAAAATCAAAGTCATTTGGAATTTTACCGAATACTAACTCAAAGGGACAATATCCGTGGGAGCTGGACGGTGTTGTATTGTAGCAATACGTGAAATATTTTATCCATTCGTCCCAGTCGGATTTGTCGGTGGAAATATATGATCGTAGGTACTCGTTTAGGGTTCTGTGACTCCTTTCAATCGCACCTAGCGTTTGATGGTGGTACGGGGTTGATGTGACAGACTTTATCTTTAACAACGCATATAGTTCTTCCAAAACCTTATTCCTGAATTCTGTTCCCATGTCTGTGATAACAGTTTTCATTGGTCCGTAAATCAGGACAAAATTGTCGAAAATAGCTCGTGCTGTGGTTTTTGCACTTTTGTCTTTAATTGGGACTGTAACCAGATACTTGGTTAAGTCACACACCATTGTTAGTGCGTATTCATACTGAGAAATTGTTTTAGGTAATGGTCCCACTGTATCTATTAGGACTCTGTCAAATGCTTGAATGGGTGTTGGTGTTATTATTAATGGTGATTTAGTTTTTGATTGCGTTTTATTTCTTTTGCAATCCTCGCAATTTTTTACATATTTTTTAACATCCTTAGTGATGTTTTTCCAATAATAATATTTCCTTAATTTTTTCAATAGTCTTGTTGTACCAGGATGACCTCCAGTAATGGGATCATCGTGATATTTTTGTAACAGTCTGTGTTTTTCGTTATCATCGATGATATATTTTATTTTTGGTAGTATCGCGATTTTTATTTTTCTATCTTTTAGGCCTTTTAATTTCTTATTTGAGTACTCTTTGAATGTATTTATTTCAACTAATTGAAGTAAATCGTCATGCGCATGTATTTTTATTTTATCAATTTCTAGTTCGTTGGCTTCTTTAATTAGCCTTGGGAATAATAAATTTAAATCTAATTTCCCATTAACGAAACAGTCATTTATTGGTGCTTTTGCTAGAGTTCTTCTTCCTTTTTTAAAGATAAACCTTGGTTTATCGCGGTAGACTTCGAACTTTAGCAATGTATATTTTTTTACCTCATCTGGGTTCAGACATTCAAAACAAGGAACATTGAGAAGTGTTTTATTCTCTTCATTTTCTAAACTGGGTGTTTGTGGAATGGTCTTCGTTTTTGACCTTGTAGATATTAAATTTGTATGACGGGTTGTGGTAATTAAATCTTTGAAATCTATTCGAGAAAGGGCGTCGGCACTGCAGTTGTTTTTACCTTTAATGTGTTCAATGGTGAAATCGTATTCTTCCAAGTCTAGTCGCATTCGAGTCAACTTGGAAGAGGGGTTTTTTAAGGAATATAAATAAGTTAAAGGTTTGTGGTCTGTTTTGATAAGGAATGTTTTTCCATAAATGTATGGCCTAAAATATTTAACGGCCCAGTGTATGGCCAATAACTCCTGTTCAATTGGTGTCTTGTGAGATTCACCTGTGGTTAAAGCTCTGGATGCAAAAGCAATCGGAAGTTGTATTCCGTCATATTCCTGGCTCAGAACAGCACCACACGCCAATTTACTGGCGTCGGTTGTGATACAGAACAATTTATCAAAATCTGGGTATTTCAAAACTCTTGGGCTTAGAAGCGAATTTTTGAGATAATCAAAAGCGTTTTCACATTCCCTTGTCCATAAGAATGGTACTTTTTTTCGCGTTAAACGTGACAGATGAATTGAATAGTGGGTGAATTGTGGAATAAATCTTCTGTAGTAGTTACAGAAAGCTACAAAACGTCGCGTTTCATCAGCGTTTTTGGGGCGAGGGTATTCTTTGATAATTTTATATTTTGAGTTATCAGGTAAGATTCCTTCACTTGTGCACTTATGGCCCAAATATGTCACTTCGTGATTGAAGAATGTGCACTTTTCCGGATGTAGTTTGAGGTTTGCATGTCTACATGCCTTAAAAACGTCCTTTAAGTTTTTGATCATGTGTTTGATCGAACATCCTATAACAATTAGATCATCCATATAGATGAAACACTGAGAGGGTGATAGGCCTCAAAAGGCTAAATTCATCATTCTCTGGAATGAGTTTGGGGCTACTTTAAGTCCATATGGAAGTCTAGTGAATTGGAAGGAACACTTGTCTGTGGAAAAAGAAGTAATCTCGCGCGATTCTTTCTGCAGCTCAATCTGGTGGAAACCCGACACAAGGTCGAGGCAACAAAAGTATTTAGCTCGGCCCAATTGGTCGAGTACATCATCAACACGAGGGAGAGGAAATTTGTCTGAAATGAGCTTTTTGTTGATTTGGCGGTAGTCTATGACCAGTCGCCATCGCTTTTCATTACTATTAGGTAATGATTTTTTTGGGACTAGTAAAATCGGACTGTTATAATTTGATATTGATGGTTCTATAATTCCATCCTTTGACATTTTTTGAACTTGTTTTGTTATTTCCTCTTTTTGTGAATGAGGTATACGGTAATTTTTATGAAAACTGGTTCGGGATCTGACAATCTTAATTTTTGCTTATAGAAATTGTTTGTGCTAATAGGATCGGTTTCCAATGCAAATATATCGATATATTCCTCACACAATTTTGTCAGATCAGATTCAACATGTGGTGGGAAGTTTTTTGTAAGTTTATTCAAAATTTCTTGATTATTCGAACAAATTTTCGTGGTAGTAAAAATGTTAAAATTTGATAAATTTTCATATTTTATTTTTGTGTTTGTTAAAATTGAATTTGTAGAGTTAGTATTTATGACTCTAACGTATGGGCTTGTTTTGGATGCTATTGTATTAGATATAAAAATTCCACTGGCTAGTTCTTGATTTAGGACAAAAATCTCATTAAACTTTGAATCTACAGAAATCTTTCTGATCACTTCGGAGCGTGCTGGTATGGAGAGAATTCTGGTGTCTGCTCCATCCAAAATTTCAATTGCCAATTCTTCTTGAAGTTCCTCCGGTCTTATGTGAAAAACATCTTTTCCGCTTTCGCTTTGATATTCTAATACACAATTATACTTTTTTATGAAATCCAATCCAATTATTCCGTCATAAGGGATCGGAAAATCATTCTGCACTACATGAAAATCATGTTGCAGTAAATATTTATTTATTCTGAGGTCAGTTGTTATCCTTCCACATGATCGGACCACATCGGACCCTATTCCCGAAATATTTGTTGTGTAGGATTGATTTAGATATTTTAAATTTGCTATTTTATTAATTTTAATCAAAGAAATGTCGGCACCTGTGTCCACTAGGAAAATATTATATTCATTATTTAGAGTAGTTTTTACTTTTATGTAACTATTAAGATTAAGATTTAAATGAAAAATATGTTTGTCATTAGCATTTGTAGTATGTATACACACGAACGCACAAACTCATTTTTCCACTTCATTCACGACATAAATGGTTTCATATGACCAAATTCTTTGCAAGCTGCACTCATTGCATGAGCAACATATTTTGCAGGCAGCGTCGTCGAATCGTGGGAAAGTGTTTTGTCAGCATACCTCACAAGCTAATTCATAAGATTCTATATTTTTCAATTGTAATTAATTTATGCTTACTTAACATATTTTTGATATAAATAAAGCTTGAAGTTCAGTTGGAACTTCAGATTGGATTTACATGCGAAACCCTTTGCTTATCCATTCTCGATTTGGCGCACCTTTCGCCGGATAAATATAAAAAGGTGAATTAAGCGCTAGTCGCTGACTCCTTTGGCGTATCTCCGCCGTATAAATATAGAGATATTGGGCGCTAGCCGCCAAATAGATTTGCGAGTCCTGCCGCTCAGCAATAGCGGGACATAACAAAATAAAAACCTTTAGGATATAAAGAAATAAAAACTATAAAATAAAAATATTAATTCTTCTACGCGAAGGATACACTACATGGCGATCCTGCCGACCAAATTTGGATCCTTCTGATCCTTTCCTTTGAAAAAAAAAAAAATCGACAATTCCTTTGCCTAAGCAGAAATTTCCAAAAAAAAAAAATTTTTTTATTTTAACCATAGCACTAGCAGCCTTGCCATAAATTGATTTTGTTTATCTCCACTCAATTTTAAAGCTTTGAACAAATACATGGAATTTTTTTTCATACGCTCAGACAAATTGAGATGAGAATCACATACAAAAATTTTCATTAAAATTTCAAAAAAAAAAGACTATATTTAAAACCCAAAAAAAAAAAATATATATCTATATATTTTTCCCAATATATTGTAATTGCTCTGTGTCATAGACGACTGAAGACGCTCACCGAAATATATGCTTCGTGGAAAATACTTAGAAGACAAAAATCCACATTTGAGAAATACAAATACATTTCATTTCCAAAAACCATGGGAACCACAAACTCTAAGCCAACAACACAATCGGGAGACCCGCAGGTTCAGATAATCAACAATCAAAATTATCATTCAGAAGTCCTGGATCAACACGAAGTCATTTTATGGGCAATTCTAATCATTTGCATATTGAATTTAACCCTTAAAATTTATAGAATAAACAAAAATAATAAAAGGCAAGAAGCTCTTAAAGCAGCTAGATCTGTGGCATGCCTTACTGACGTCAGATCCAACTAATCATATATGGAAGCATTGACGCAAGAAATACTTGCGCGTCTAAAACATAACTTGTCCAATCTCAAAAAGACCCGACGAGAAAATACACAAAGAAAACTCTCATAAGTAAAAAGGAAGAAAATGAAAAATTGTACAACGGGCTGATCGACGCTATTAAAGACGCGGAGGAAAATTTTCAAACAGCAGCCACAAAAACAGCAAGAGAATTATATTTTGCTATCCTCACGATTTTGAACAGCAAATTGGAAGACCATAGAAAATTAATAACATTTAAAGTCATTGCAACGTGCGTTTCGTCCTTTTTATCATTATACCAGAAAAATAAAAAAGAAACAAGAATGACAGAATCAAACTTCAACGTGATACAGTACACTAAGGCCATACCAGAATTTTCAGGCAGATTAGAAGATGCTCAAAAATTTATCAACTTAATCAAATTATTTAACGCAGAAATTCCAGATAGTAAAAAAACCCACTTATTTTGCATTAGTCTTCAACACCAAAATACCAGATAAAGTAAAAACAAAACTCGAATTACTTGGCACAACTGGCATAGAAAATCTAATACAAAATTTAAAGGCAATATTCAAGCCCAGAAAAACTGCAAACACTGTATTAGATGAATTATCCAGAGCAACACAAGGCCGAAAACCAATATCTAAATTCGCTGAAACCATCGAAAATTTAATTTCGGAATTAAATTCAATACAAATTTCAACGCTGCAAACACCAGCAGAAAAGGCAGCTATAATCAAATCAAATGATGTGATAGCCCTTAATGTGTTAAAACGAGGCATAACAAATGCTAACATAGCACAAACAATTGCAGCAAGTAGAGTCACCACTTTTAATGAGGCTCTCCAAATAGCGCAAGAATCAGATCATACGGAAGAAGCTCGTATCATGATGTATAGACAGCGCAACGGAAAAAATCAGCATAAAGGTAATCAGCAGAGGCAAAATTGTAATAGGAGACATGATAACAACAGACAGACACAACAAAATCATTCGACAAACTCAAGTCATCAAAACAACCAAACATACAACAGACAGCAGCAATACGATCGCAGAGGAAACAACAACAACAATTACAACAACCGCTTCAACAATCGCTACAACAACAACAACAACAACGGTAACCGACAAGGCACCCGCGATCGTCTCGCATATCAGCAAAGTGCACAATACAACAACAACAACAATTTCCAAAATCAAAGGCACAACAACAACAATGCTCGTGCGAATTCAAATTCGAATAACTCTCAAAGCCAAAATAATGTAAGGCATAATGCATTTTTTGTAAATGGCACAGAGCAACAGGGAAACTTGAGTACCCCCGATACCGAACAGGTAGCAGATTAGGTCACTCGGGGAATTATATGAAAATTTTTCATTTCACTGTTAATTTTGATCACAGTAATTATGCTTATATTAAATGTAATAATAACATTCTTTCATTTTTAATAGATACAGGGACAGATATATCATTAATTAAATATGAACATTTGTGTAATATATGCATTGACAGTAGCGACTCATGTGCAATTTCAGGAATCTCAAAGAAAGACATTGTGACTTTAGGGACATGTATTTTGCCTATAAATATAGAGGATAGTGTTTTAAGACACAAATTCAGTGTTGTAGATGATTCATTTCCTATAAGGTCAAGTGGAATTTTAGGAAGAGATTTTTTTGCAAAGTTCAGAGCAAAGATTAACTATGAAAATTTTACCTTTTCTTTTACACATAGAGGCATCGACCACATTTTTGATTTAATTCCCAAAGAAGTTCTTCTCACTAATATAAGGAAACAAAAATATTTGTCCACCAACGATTTAAACTTGCGATGGTTAAAGTTGAAAACGCTTTTGAATTTACAAAATTTAGACTATTCCACTAGCAAATCAATAACGGCTCTTTGCAATAAATTTCAAAATCTATTTTATTTAAACAATGAAGAATTATCAGTTAATAACTTTTATGAACAAAAGCTAGTACTAACAGACTACAGTCCTATTTATATTAAAAATTATCGCCTTCCCCATAGCCAACTAAATGAAATCAATAAACAGGTTCAAGAACTGCTAAACAAAGGCATTATTGAACATTCTACTAGCCCCTACAATTCACCTTTACTAATAGTACCAAAAAAAGACTCAGGACAAGAAAAAAAATGGCGATTAGTAGTTGATTTTCGCCAGCTAAATAAAAAACTAGTCGATGACAAATTTCCCATTTCAAGATTGGAGGATGTACTCGATAAATTAGAAGGTGCTAAATATTTCTCCACATTAGACATGACAAATTCATTCCATCAAATTCCGCTCTGTAAACAATCAAGACCTTTAACAGCTTTTTCAACAAACAACGGACATTATCATTTTAAAACCGTTCCATTTGGATTAAAATTAGCTTCAAACAGTTTTCAAAGAATGTTGACAATAGCACTCTCAGGCTTAGACAATATATGCTTTATATATATAGACGACATTATAGTTTTTGGCAAAACAATATCAGAGCATAATTCAAATCTTCAACAAGTATTCCAAAGATTACAAAAATACAATTTACAGTTAAATGCATCAAAATGTAACTTTTTTAAAAACGAAGTAATATTTTTAGGTCATAAAATAACAGACCTTGGCGTAACAGCTGACCCAGAAAAATGCAAGGTAGTGAAAGACTTTCCAAGACCTACAAATTCAAATGAAGTAAGAAGATTCGTTGCATTTTGCAATTATTATAGAAAATTCGTAAAAAACTTTGCAGAAATGGCAAACCCCCTGAATAATTTACTCAAAAAGAACGTAGTTTTTAATTGGAGCCCTGAATGTGAAAAATCATTTCAAATACTTAAAAACTCACTCATTAACCCACCAATCTTACAATATCCAAATCTTCAAAAAGAATTCATTCTAACCACAGACGCCTCAAACTACGCCCTTGGTTCAGTACTTTCTCAAGGTACCATAGGATCCGATCTTCCTATTGCATATGCCAGTAGATCTTTAAACAAACATGAACTGAATAAACCGATAATAGAAAAAGAACTTTTAGCCATTCATTGGGCAATAAATCATTTTAGACCCTACCTATATGGTAAATTTTTCAAAATAGTAACAGATCATAGACCATTAGTTTCATTGTTTAAACACAAAAACCCCTCTTCAAAACTCACCAGAATTCGAATGGATCTCATGGAATATGATTTTGAAATTATTTATAAACAAGGAAAATTAAACACTAATGCTGATGCACTTTCTAGAATTCCAGTAAATTCTAATGAATTAAAAACTTTGATACCATGCATTGCAGCAATAACTAGAAGTACAAATAAAAATGTGACCCGTCCAAATAGAACACCTACCCCCACAAAGAGGATTAGCTATCCGCACATGTGGGAATGCATATCTATTTCGGATGTACGAAATTTGCCAATTCTTAAATTTGTGCAAACACAAGGGGAGAATAAATGTACAAAGCGTAAAAATCTGCAGACTTTTGCCATAATTAAAAACAATGTTTTGATTGAATCAAGCGATAAACCATACTGCACAAGCCAGGTCTTGGAGAAGCTGATTCCAGTACTACAAAGCAATGGCATAAGTAAGCTAGCTCTTTCCAAGAAGGACCTAGTATTTGAATCTATGAGTCAACAAGAATTAAAAATTTTATATGAAGAGACACTGCAGAAACACATGAATAAGGGATTGTGCACTCCCATAACAATTATTTTATTCAAACCCCCCGAATCAATTAATAACGAACCTGATCAGTTACGTTTCATTAAAGAAAATCATTTATCTTTACTCGGAGGTCACACCGGTGTAAACAGGACAATAGCTAAGTTGAAACGCTATGTCTGGAAAGGTATGAATAAAATGGTAAAGAAATTCATACAAAATTGCGAAATTTGCAAGAAAAATAAAATTACCGTACATACTAAAGAGAAGATGATAATCACTGAAACCCCTTCTAGTCCTTTTGAAGTAGTATCAATTGACACAATAGGACCCTTACGCCCATCAAATAATTTCAGATATATTTTAACTCTACAATGCGACTTAACCAAATACGTCGAAGCTTTCCCTATGACATCTAAAGAATCATTAGAAGTAGCAAAAACGATAGTAGAAAAATTCATTTTAAAATATGGTCATTTAAAAACAATGAAAACAGATATGGGAAAAGAATTTGTAAATAAAACTATTTCAGAAATTTGTAGTTTATTAAACATTGAACAAAAAACCTCAACACCCTATCACCACGAATCTTTAGGTGGAATAGAAAGAAATCATAGAGTTTTCAACGAATATCTTTTATGTTGCACTGAAGACGCAGAATGGGATAAGAATATACCTTACTATACGTTCTCTTATAATACCACTCCACATACGAGCACAAAATACACCCCCTTTGAATTAATATTTGGAAGATTACCAAGCTTGCCAACAAAGATTTACAGTAACGAACCTATTTACAATTTTGATCGTTTTCAAAATGAGCTCAAAGTGAGATTACAAAACGCACATGAGAATGCAAGAAAGTATTTGATTAACTCAAAAATTAAAAATAAAGAATGTTATGACAAGATTTCAAATCCTATTGAATTTAAGATAGGTAGCTTAGTTTTCTTAAGAAATTATGCAGGTAAGAAATTAAACAGTCCTTATGAAGGTCCTTTTAAGATATTAGAACGACAAGGTGTTAATTCAGTAATATTGTATAAGAATAAAAGAAAACTAGTGCATAACAACAATTTAAAACTATGTGAGTAAGAAAATACACAAAATATAGATACTATATATTAAGCATTAGTTAGAAGCATGCGATAAGTAAAATTTTACACGATAATTAAACTTTTAAGGCGAAATTTAGATTTTAAGGCAATACTATATTCTAAGATGCTTAACACAAATAATTTTCTACTTCGTATGTATATACAAAAAAAAAAAAAAAAAAAAAAAAAAAAAAAAAAAAAAAATTCTGTAGAGGGTGAGGGTGTAGTATGTATACACACGAACGCACAAACTCATTTTTCCACTTCATTCACGACATAAATGGTTTCATATGACCAAATTCTTTGCAAGCTGCACTCATTGCATGAGCAACATATTTTGCAGGCAGCGTCGTCGAATCGTGGGAAAGTGTTTTGTCAGCATACCTCACAAGCTAATTCATAAGATTCTATATTTTTCAATTGTAATTCATTTATGCTTACTTAACATATTTTTGATATAAATAAAGCTTGAAGTTCAGTTGGAACTTCAGATTGGATTTACATGCGAAACCCTTTGCTTATCCATTCTCGATTTGGCGCACCTTTCGCCGGATAAATATAAAAAGGTGAATTAAGCGCTAGTCGCTGACTCCTTTGGCGTATCTCCGCCGTATAAATATAGAGATATTGGGCGCTAGCCGCCAAATAGATTTGCGAGTCCTGCCGCTCAGCAATAGCGGGACATAACAAAATAAAAACCTTTAGGATATAAAGAAATAAAAACTATAAAATAAAAATATTAATTCTTCTACGCGAAGGATACACTACACATTGTTTATAGAATTTAAGTCTTTAAAGTTTGCAATATTTAACCTCCCAGTAATTTTATCTACTGGGAGGAGGTCTCGTTTTCCTCCGTTGTTACAGCTCTGGCGCGGTTTGAGGTAGTTGTGTTACCTGGTGCGCCACCTCGGTTGTTGGAGTAATTATTATGGCGTCCATAACCTCTTCCACGATTAAAATTGTTATGGTAACTATTGTTATAAAATTGGCGTGATTGACCGCGATAGGAATTGTAACCTCTGTTACCTCTATTAAATTGTCTTTGCCCTCGACCACGATACCAATGATTGTTGCGTGGCGGACGTGAGTAAATATGATTTACTGAAGCATTTGTTGTGTTTGTGTTAGAATCCACAAATTTTGCAACCACATCGTTCATGGAAGTGAAAGTACCACTTTCCATTATAATTTTAACGCGTTCATTTGAGGCGTTTTTGACAAGTGATCTAACGGCTGTATCCGTTGAATATTTTTCTGCCATATTTGGAGGCATACCGTCTCCAATATATGCGGCTGTTAAGGATTTAGTTAAGTCCTCAATTTCTTTTATGTAAGAATTAGCAGATTTTGAATTTTGGCGTGCAGCCATCAACTTTGCTTGTAGGACTTTAGGTGTTTCACCTTTTACTGCAGACTTCAATCTTTCGGACACCTCATCCAAGGTTGATTCATTAGATATGAGTGTACGAGCTACACCTTTCAACTTCGTTTTTACTAATTTCACGGCTACCTCTTCATGAGTTCCTTTAACCAAATTAACAAGTTGAATCGCATCAAGAAAACCCTGTAAATTTTCGGAATTTCCGTCGAAATCCGGTAAAAGTTTTGCTGCGCTGTTCAAGAAATCTGTTATTGTGTTGGCCATGATTGTAGTTTCTTTCGTCTCGTTAAAGTTAAGTGATTCAAAAAATTCAGTAAGGGAAAGGATCTCTTGATCACTCTCCTCTTCAAACTTCTGTGAACTTTGTTTCAAAAGATGTTCAATATCAAGTTTTAAAGGAGCCTTGTATGTATCGGGGCACCTTGCCTTTATTTTATATTTACTAAAAATTGCATTAAGTTTATGCTTTATAAATAAAAATATGTCTTTCGAGATACTTTGCTCTCTTGCAGCAAGCTTATTGAGGTTATCGAAGAGAATCTGTCTTAAGGTGCCGTCAGACGAAGCAAGGAAAGTACTTGCAGCAAACGTTGAAAAATTTTCGATTTCAAAAATGCTTGCAGATAGCAGTCACACGATGCAAGGAAAGTGGTTGATGCAAGCGAATTTTTGATTGCATGCAAGCCGCTTGCACGAAAAGTTGCTGCAACTACTTTTCGTGTGATCACACGATGCGAGCTGCAAGTGCTTGCTGCAAGTGATTGTTGAAAGTGACTTGCGACTCTGTGTGCGTAGTTTTTTGACATTTTCATTTCAGTTCGAATTTGAATTAAGGTAAGTGTACCACGTAAGGCCCGGCTCCTCGTAAGGCCCACTTTCATTTTAACCAACTTCTAACTATCAAATGTTTCTGTACTTGCACATGTTGAAACATGTCCTCAAGTTATTTCGTAGAAATAAAAAATTAAGACAATCGCACTATATTTGCGGCGACCACAGTCAATTGAAAATAGCAGAGGCGTAAAAAAGCCATTTTTATAGTGGACGATGCTTAAAAAATAATGATCTATAGTGAAATTTTGGGTTGCTTTCTTAAAATAACAAAGTTTGTTGTATTGTGAAGATACAGAGGTATGTTTATGGTAAAAAAATCAAAAGCAAATTTTTTTTTCTTGGAAGGCCTATGAAGGCCCACCATAAAAAATTCAACAACGGTCATTAAGAAACCTTATATTGAGTTGCTTTGAGGTCAAAAAACGGCAACTATACCTTTTTTTTGCTTAAATAGCGTTTAATCTTTAATTCTTATTCAAAAACAGGTTAGTAACATTCGTTAAGTTTTTTTTTAAATAAACGCATTTTGTCTGATATTTTAATTTTTTTTACTAGCTTTTACAATATAAATTAACATAAAAGGCTTTCAAAAGTAATGAATGCAAGTTTGGGTTCATTATCTCAAACAAGGAGTAAGTGGGCCTTTTAAGGTACACATGTTCCTCGTAAGGCCCAAAATGACGTTTTTTTTAATCGCATTTTAGGAGCTTTTCCGATAATGATTTTTGGCAGAATTTTTTGTTTTTCTATAGAAAATTTATCAAATAAAACAACACAAAAACAATCGGGTTTCTATCATCAATACTTTGTACGCTGTAATCGAAAAGGTGTTAGGTGGGCCTTACGTGGTACACTTACCTTATTTAACGATGGAAAATACTCACTTCAAAATAGTGAAAATCAAATTTTTGCGAATTTCGCGAATGGTGGTCATGATCAAATTTTAACCCTTAGAGGACATTTTGTTTAGCTGCGAAATACTCAATTCAAAATAGTAAAAATCAAATTTTTGCGAATTTCGCGAATGGTTGTCATGATCAAATTTTAACCGTTAGACGACATTATGTCTAGCTGCGAAATACTCAATTCAAAATAGTGAAAATCAAATTTTCGCGAATTTCGCGGATGGTGGTCATGGTCAAATTTTAACCCTAACTTTGCACTGTATTTGGATGCTAAATACATACATAATCCAAAATAGTGAAAACAGACATTTTTCTATGAAAAAACCAACACACTCCAACATTAACGCATTGCTTTTCAGTCAAAATATTTGAAAATATACGTTTGTTTGCATGCAAACGAAAAACTTTCCACTACAGCACGTGAAAGCTGCAAATGCTTGCAGCAGCTGATTTGCTTGAATGCAAACGCTTGCGCGACCTAGTCTCACGGTGCAAGCGAGCGCTTGCATGCAACTAAATAAATTGCTGCAAGAGCTTGCATGCAAGCACTTTTTGGTTAGTCACACGGTGCAAGTTTCGCTTGCTGCAAGTAAAACGCTTGCTGCAAGCACTTTCCTTGCTTCGTCTGACGGCACCTTTATGCTGTTATATTGTTCGCACAACACCGTAAAATGTTTTATCTGTGTTGGTAGTGTAGGGTGAATTGGTTTATTAAGGCATTTATAAGTTTTTTCAAAAATTAGTTTTTTCTTAAATAATTCTGTGTATATGGGTTGCCATGTTATTGACATGACCCAAAAAAATTGAAAGATTCAATATCGGAGCATTATTCGGGGCTTACTGTAAAATGAGATTTCTTAAAAAAAAAATCCACAAGCAAATGAAAGGGAGAGAAAAAAAAAAGAAAGAAAAGAAATTCAGACTCAGAGGCACGAACTTTCCAAGGCTTTAGTTATTTCATTTGAATGTATTTATTAAAGCTTGTCCAACGATTGCGCTCTTGTTAAGTATTTTCTTTTTAATGCTGATTTGTGCATTCCGTAAATTTGGAGTATAAATTTTAAAATTGAAAGTATTGTTAAGATAAGGAGCATTATCTCGACATAAAATAAATTTATTTTTCCACCTTCGTCAATTTCTATTTCATTGACAACGTTGGCAGGTGATTTTGAAATCTTTGAACTTTGTCCACCCATATCTGGTGATTAATTTAAGTAGATTTAAAAAAAAAATATTCGTACAAATTCACTTTAGTTTTATTTTGTTATAATTTAGAGAAAAACGGTTTTAAATAAGTATATTGATCAGTAAATATAATGTAAAATAAATGTTTGAAAGATTAAACTTATCTTATGTACAAAAGATTGGAGCTGGACGCATCGCTGGATTGTTGGTTGGTTTATAGATGGCTGAACAGTAGATAGTTTAAAGCTGACCCCATACTTGATTTTGGGGGTGATGGAGTCTCGGCTTGAGTCTCTTCTTCTTTATATTCAATTGCAATTAATTGAATTTTAATTTAACGGTTTTGTCTTTTTGTTATTTTGTTGTTATTTATTGTTTTTGTATTATTATAGACGTTGATTTTTAAGTTAATTTAAATGATTTTGTTTATTGCTCAAAAATATTCACTATTTATTTTCATTGTCAAACAAGAGAAAAATTCACTTTGAGCATTTTCCCCTTTTTTTTTTTTTTTTTTTTTATTAAACGTCAAAGCTTAGTTTGTGATTTGTTGGCTTAAAAACTGTTTTTTTTTTCATTCTGAATTCGTTCCACAGTGTTAATTTATTGAAAAGAAAAACTGCACTTTCAAAATTGTTTTCTTATTATTTTTTTTTGTTTGTTTCATATTCGCTTGAAATCGCGGTGGCGAGGCTCTAAGCCACGATCGCCATATGGAGTAATGAAGAAAGTTGTTCCCGAGGCTTAAATGAAAAAGACTTGCTTCTTCTAATTCCAAATTAAAACTGAATTCTTTATTCTGATCTTAAACAAAGTACAGCTAAGAAATAAAGTACAGCTACAAATTATAATGCTTACGTTAGCTATTTATAATAAACGAACAAAAGGAGAAGGCGGTAGCGATAAGGCTTATTCCGTTGAGCCTGAGAAATGCTGAGTCGGCTTGAATAAACAAAAAGGCTCAAGTGGCCGATAAATGAGCTCCATGGAGTGCATGTGAAAATGCAAAGATCACTGAATGCTTAGAAGGCATTTATCGCGGGGTAGAAATAATAATGGAATGAAAATGTGCCTGTCGGCAATGAAGTAATAATAAGTGCGCTACAGCTGTTCAAAGAGTTTATTGAGAGCTTTCTAAGACATCCGATTTTTTAAGTATTCTATTTGAAAGAGTTTTTTGAGACAAGATATTTTATACTTTTCAGAGACTTTTCAAAGATATTAAGTTTTTCAAAGACCTTCTAAAGAGCATTCAAAGAGTTTTATGTGTAAGAATACTCTCCAAATTTGATATCTGTGTCGCTTGGGTACATTGCCATTTTTTTAAAATACTTCAAAACTTATACATGTTTGAATAACGTTTTATTTCTATGAATAAAGGGGAAAGAATTTAGTTTTAAAAACCCCATATCGATGCTAATAATTTAAAGGCTCTACAAGCACTCAAGGTCAAATGTGAACAACACGTATCCACTCGTGCTTGCTTTTGTACATCAAAAATGTACATAATCAAAATGTTTTTTGTGCTTCCTGTAAAATTTGAAAAATGAACTTGACACATTATCACACTAAGCAGACGATATGCTGCGAGCTTCTAATGGTCCAGGTTGCTGGTGTTGTTTATCGGCCCTATTGCATGATTGATGCATCGATATATCGATGTATTTTTCCAACTGACATGCCTACTCTATACATGCATCGCTGCACAAACAGCTGTTAATAAAAAAATGGGGTATATTATTTAATTTTGAAAAGTTTTTTTAAATCTTTTTTTTTTCTAAACTGTATAAAATTGCTATACTAAATATACGTAACAAAATGTTTGTTTTTTCTTTTTAAATAAAAAATTATTTAAAAAAAATTTTTTTATTAAATAAGTTTTTTTTTATTTGTAGGTTTTTGTCGTTTTTATTTTTTCAAAATCAATTGCTTTTCTTCTAATAAAATATTTGTATAGTGCATCCTTTCTAAAATACGGATTGAACATTTTAATAAAAAAAAAATTTATTTCCCCCTCCAACGGATGGCTTTGGATCCGCCCCTGTTACAGGTCGGTCGGTATTTTCCTGGTTTGCCGCAGCTGTAACAACGGACTTGTCGCGGCTGGGTGCACTCTTTATGTCACTGTCCCTTCTTATAACAGTTGTAGCAAACCCACTAGTCCTTTCGTTCCGATTGTATACCCGCAATGCTAGTCTCGGTAGCTGGTCGGCCGTTATCATCGTTTTCTACCTCGGAGACATATTTAGCTTTTGGACAGGCTCCGCTGGACGACCAGGTGGACTCTTCTTGTCGGAGGCGTTCATACTTCTTAACTTCGCGGTGGAGTTCTGACATCGTCTGTATTTTAATATGGAGGAGCTCCTGCCGAATTTCAATTTTCAGGTTCCTGACATCATTTCCACTAACTCACGCTCGCTTAGAGGAAGGCGTAGGCGATCACCTATTTTTAGAACGGCATTTAGGGTGGTAGTTACCGAAAAAGTTTAACCGAGGTTTAATCTTAATCCTTCGAAGTAAAAGTGGTAGTTACCGGGTCAACTTAAACTGTTCTTAAAAGATTCAATATTCGAATAGGGGCTGCCACATTAAAGATTTTTTTTTCAAAAACAGCTATTTTATTTTGATTTTTATCTTTTTATCACAGAAAATATTGCATTTGTTCATCCCAGTGTAACATCCACCCCTAATAGAGCCTAATCATACGAAAATGTAAAGAAATTATCAGCGTTACCAAGAGATTTGGATTAATCATGTCGTCTGTCTGTCTATCCTTATGTATACATTTTTCTCGTCGAAGGATTTGATATATCTCGACGAAATGAGGTTTGAATATGCAGGGAAGTATGCATAAAACAAGTTCGATAATGGGCTAGATGGGGCTATTTTTTCGGGTTCCTCCAGTGCAAAGGTCTGTTTTAAAAATAGTAAAAACTGCTATTAAACCTATATTTTTGAATTCTTTTGATGAAATTTGAAATGTAAGTTTTTTTAAGACTCCCAATGCTCTTTTAAAAATTTGGGAAAGAGGGCGTGACCAAAGAGCGGCTTTGCAAAAATGTCTTACCCCCACAGTTCATAAGAGAATGGGACGAAAATCATTATGTGAACTTCTATTATGCCCATAACCATACACTGCACAAACATTTTTGTGGACGTGGTCTAAAGGCCACTTTTGCAAAAAAAATTGTTGCTATATATATGTACAGGTATGTATAAATAATGTGTCGGGTATTGCAATGTCAGATTCGTTTTTTTTGTTTATTTCTATGCTCTTTTCGAATTTTCGAAATTTTCACGTTTAAAATTAAGACTACTACGACGTGGTATTAAACTAGGTTTAAATGATTTGGTAACTACGAAAACTTAAGCGAAAGCTAAGAATTCCCTTAAACCGCTCTGGTAACTACCACCCTTAAATAGTCATAAAAGCTCTTCGAAGATTTTTGGCGGCGGTTACATATTTCTAGTTAGATCTCAAATTCTGACTCAATTTGCTTATATTGGGTTCGCAAGGCCTCGAACAGTGAAAACCATTCCAAATTGTCTTTTGTCCGATGAAATCGCCAAAGCCATTCCAGGGCTCTACCTGTTAACAAGGCATGTGCATGTCGGCTTAGAAGTTTAAAATCCCCGTTGAGGTGGTCAGACGTGAGTACGTTTACTCGGTAAATAAACTCATCGACCGTAATCTCGTCATTTAAGCCGCTAAACCTAATATGCCAGTTTCTTATTAAATTTGAAACCCTTTCATTGGCTATCGGATCAAACTGACCAATATGAGAACGCCGTCGTGGCGGATGCCTTTCGGGCTCTTCTATGCTTATTGCGTCTTCTTGTGCTTCCAGGGGTTCAGGGCAATTCGGTACTACTTGCGCTTCGTTGTTTGGCCGCCGGCTTAAATTATTCGTGAGTCTTCGTAGCTCGGAATACATTTCCCGTTTGAAGTCCCTAATGGAATCTTTTATAAGTTGTTTAGCTTTGCGATCAGGCATCGGCCGTGCAACTGCCGGATGTATTGGTGATGGTGGAGGACGGTTATTTTCGTGAAGATTGCCTTTGGTTTTGCTGGCAAATCTAGTCTGAGATCTGGTTGTTGGGACGGTAGCTTTCCGAGTGGTTTTTGCAACTGTTCCGCTTGGGGTGCGTGGTAAGCTGACTTGAGAAGGGGTAAGATTTAATTCTTCGAAAGCAAATTCGTGGTGGCATATTGGACAAGATCTGGTAGTCTCAGCCAACGAAAGTAAACACTCTTTGTGAAAATGGTGCTAACATCGCGTCACAATTCAACCATCACTAGGCGTAAGGATCTCGTCAGAAGATGCGCAAAAGGTATCGTGCATGTCGTCGATTGGGGCTTGAATCTGGATATTTGCATTTCTCTGCGCCATCGTAGGAATATCTCAAAAGAATTATGAAAATCCGAAAAAAAAACTCAAGATCTAAAAGTATATAATCTAAATTTGTTGATATAGATGACCAGATGAAGTCCCAGATAGCGTTCGGTATTGCGGAAAAGTATATTGATCGAAGAAGGTCGAAGAAGGGGTATAAGGATGAAGGTAACAGAAATAGAGTGTGTATTCTCTTCTCGAGTTTGACTTCGAAACGACCAAAGTCAAAATTCTCAAGGAGGAGTTATACACGATCAAAGAAAGGTGATAAGAATACCTTTCGGTTGTAAGCCAAATCTCTAGGATCTGGAAAATTAAGTCCAAGAAAGGGAAAACTGATCATAATAGGCGAGAGTTTCTATTATGTCTTCGATAATCTACCAAAGAACCAATGCAAAAAAAATTACATTAAGCTATTCCACCGGGTCGTACTCCGAACCGATCCAGAGCTTCGCATCCCAGGAAGAATAGGCATAATGAACGGTAATTAATTTAAAGACACGAACATTGAGAAGAGTAATTAGAAAAGAAGATAGAAAAAGATGTTTTGTGGAAGTTTTTCGGCTTGTACTCTCACAAGCTTTGCTTTTTTCTGAACGAAATTTCAGGAAAATTGTCGTTAACCGACTCGAAATCTAGCCGAAGAACGCCCCATGTTGGGCGCCATTTTAATTTATGTAACGAACGTAGTCGCGGTTTTCGGATGGCCTAAAACCACGATTCACTTGCCTATTGTCGGTTCTGGACGCTTAGCTATACTTCAGCTTTAGCTCAGGAGAAATGGGGTGGGTTTGGCCCTATGCAAGTAAAAAGCGTTAATATAAACGCAGAACACTGTGTTTAGAAAGAAAAAGACAACAAAAGGAGGGGATGTGGGGGTTCCCGTCAAAATCTCCACACACTTCCGAAACCGAACAGGATGACGTTAGATGTAGATTGCCATCTTATTCTATACCCTCCCTGTCAAAGCTAAAGCAAAAGAAATTGTGGCTTTAGCCCCTTATTGTATGCTACTGATTTATGCTTCTACGACTCCATCATGTTCCTCCATCAACAAATTACAAAAAAGGTTTCAACGATTCATTTTCAAAACTTATATTATATTTAACAATCCATATAATCGCGTGTTCAATTAGACTATGTTCGCGTTTAAATGTTTTTTGTTTTTTTTTAACCTTACATATGTTATAATTTTAAACAAAACTTGAAAGATAATAAATCAACGCTTCTTAAATTCATTTGTTCTAATTTGAGACAAAATTCAAAGTAAAAAAAAGTAAAGTAAGTGCCCTCTACTACATTCGATACTACTTCAAAATCAAAGTCGAGAGAAAATAACGCAAAAGCTTTCGATCTACATTTGCTATTTATGCAAAATCAAATTCGAGTGAGAATAAAGCAAAAGCTTTCCAGCTACATTTGCTATTTGTGCGAAATCAAATTCGAGTGAAAATATTTTCACATAGGGTGTAATTTCAAAACAAAATTCGAATTAGGCGAAAGCAAATACTATTATTTCACTTTGGGTGGAAGTTCAAAACAAAATTCGAATTAGACGAAAGCAAAAACTTTTATCCTACATTCATTGTAATGTGCTTTTCAGACGTACAACGAAATCTCGGGATTTCAGAACAAAATTGAAATCGCCTGGATTTCAAATGTCAAATTTGTTCGAAAATTTTCTGAAATCCCGAGATTTCGTTGTACGTCTGAAAAGCACATAAAGCTTAAACAAAATTTTCTATTCCTTTTTTTTCTTTTCTTTTTCTGCTTACTATGTTCTTTTTTTTTCTTTTTTTTATTATTTTCTCATCGTTTATATTTCTCTGCGAAGGTAAGACAGCGAAAATCCATTTTCTAAGAAAAGTGAATAAGAAATCAAGGGATTCTCTACATTTTCTCTTGGGTTTTCCTCTTTTTTTTTTTGTTTTGTTTTTTTTTTTTTTTCTCTATTTAATGAATTCAATTAATTTAACTCAAATGATATACCCCAATGCTGAAAATATTGGGCCAGACCGTTAAAAAATACAACACCATCGAGGATTATAATGTATAACTATACATAACTCACTTTTGTAAATCGACGTCTCACGAAGATAGCAGGCCTGATGTCCGAAGTGAAGTTGACGCGATCCGACCGAGAGTTATCAACGGTGCACAGTATCGCGACTCCATATTTTCTGTGGCCAAAACTAGAAGGAGTGGTCGTAGAGCAATGAAATTTGGTAGGAGTATTACTATGGGCCAAATTAAGAAATTTTGAGAAAATCATATAATTCCGCCCACTGCACCGCCCACCTCCCATATAAAGTGATTTTTTAATTTCCACAGTTTTAGTGTTAGAAAGCTGAGATTTGGTCCAAATGTTATTTAGAGAGAAAAAACGTAGACCCCAAAATTTTTATGGGATACCTAGCCCCATTCAAAAACTGTACCCCTTGAAAGTTCACAGTTTTATGGTGCACTTCTTCATATAGGATTTTTTTACCTAATTAAAAAATTTAATAAACTATTTATGCATTTCAATACCTAAAATATATATTTATTACAAATCAAAAAATTTTAAGGTTAAAAGGACGACAAGCGAAAATTGCAAAGCAGCGAAAATGCATGAAAACTCAACGAAAAAATTGCAGCACTTTCGCCCGTTCGCTCCTGAAATTATCCTTGCTGTTCAACAATACATTCAGTTTTGAATGGAAACTTTCGCTTTTTTTTATTAGAAATCTATCCACTTCTTTTCCCCTTCTCATACAAATGCAAGCTATTTGGAATCATAACTTGACTAGTTTTGCACACAAATCCTTTTATCCTTAGTTAAAGTGCCGGGAAAAATGCCGGGAAGCAGCCCAAAGAGCCTTAAATTTCAACAAAAGTAAATCAGTCTGTTTACGAACTTTAGTAAGATCTTTTTCTTCGCCAACTTTGGATTTCAAAAAACTTAAAACCAATTCGACAGCATCTTTGTGTAGCTTTCCCCTGCAATGCAGCCACCAGACTTCAAAAATGTCGCTAATTTTAAGAGAAGATGACACTAAAAATGAACAAAAACCTAGCTTGTCGCACCTCATCGCACATTCTCTTTTTTTCTATTATAGAGTTTAAATAACTCACCTTCGATCCTGTGAATTTCTTCGATAAGTTTTGATAAGTTTTTTTTTTATTCAATTTCAAAGTTTTCGAAAGATTAACTTTTCACTTTTAAAACGCATTTCACAAAAAGTAACGGCACTTAGCACATGTTGAAAGCATGTTGGAAATAACGGTGTTTTCCATAATACCGGTTTTTTTTTAAATAATAGCAGCTTTTAAACTACCATTTTTATTTAAAACTACCACAGATTTGCATATAAAAATTCATGGAAAATTTTTTTTTCGTCAATCAACTTTGATGGGCTGAATTACTTACTTACAACAGAATTTTTTGTTATAAGCGATCTGACGTTTTCAAGTTGATCTATTTCCAATAGATTGACATTAAAAATGTTTTGAAATTTATCATTTCATTTTTTTCCTTATTGGCCGCACTCGCGCCACTGTCGGCGGTTCCGCGGTAAATTAATTTCCTACCCTTAAAAATTTTTCTTATTTA